>SJRY01000276.1:0-345164 GCA_011319805.1 Macrocybe gigantea
TTGCCTCTTCATTCGCAAAACACAAAATAGGCCCATTGCGGGTTTGAAAGGGTGTCCAAGTGTTAGCATTTATTTACGGACTCGCCTGGTCCATGGATGCAAAAAGAACACCGCTTTTGCTTTGGGATCTATGTATCCCGATTATTAGTGCACTCATTGGAAATCATAAGTAGATAAGTCATCGCTGTACCGTTCTGGGACAATAATTTGGTGAGCGAATGTAGCTATGTTGGCAACTTGTAACTAACACAGCCACTGTAATCCATCTGAACAGAAATATGCGGCTTTCACGCCTCTTTTCTATGTATTAGATGCACACCCCAAAATCCAGGAAGTATTGGACAGCACAGCCGTCATATTCTCCCTCTCCTGTTGGTCCGTCAGGTCAAGCTATCCTGGGATTTGCAAACTGAAACTGCTGTCCTGAGTACCTTGCGGAACCGGGAAGCGACAGCACAACTTATCTCTTCACCTTCGCGAAAACAGCAAAAAGAAGTAACCATCGCTGGCTCAACAAGAACGGCAGGCAGCGTGATGATGTGCAACAGAGAGGATGCTATCCAGCCTCCGGAGCACGCTCTCTTCTCTGATACTACAGTATCGATCAACGTCCATGTTCTTGGCATGTATTAGAACGGCGGTATTCGCATTTTGTCTTGTTCACGCTGCATACACAATAATATTGGAGGGTCCAGCGTTCTCGTTGCATTGACCATAATTCCCGTCCAGTCCACGTGTTCTGTGGCTTGCCAACATTGACTAATGACTGACGCCGTGTCATGACCGAACTCGACCTTCCACAGACGACGCAGCTGTTCTAACCCCGATGAGGTTCAAAGAAATCATCAGTCACCCTCTCTCTTCGAATGTCTGTGCTCAGTAGTGTGATACAACTCTACTTGTATCAAATTCCTGTGTGAGCCAAGTACTTCTCTGAATCGATATGACTCTCGACGAGGCCAGACGGAAGCTCTATGCTAGGAAGCCATATCATCCCTTCCCACCCTCCGTTCTGCGCTGAATTGGTGAGGGATCCCTGTCATCGATCGTGCAGTGGGGCCATAGTAACCAGGGGCTAATGCATGACAGTTTCCCGTAACTCAACTGTAAAGTTCTTGTTCATCCACACTTGTTTTCCACACCTTCCTCTCGTCATTGACACGGTTCTGTCAGGACGGATCTTGTTCATGGGCGAAATCACAAACCTTGCCGGTGTTGGGGGTCCTCGCTGAATGCTCTTTGTAGTCCGACGGCTTTGACGGCACAGAAGACAAATGATTTTAGCTGGCACGCTTGGTAGCACCGGAAACCCTCAAATTAGCCATGGATGTCAATGTCATGTCTTCATTCTTGGTTTGGTGCAGACCAGATACGGCCTTTCTATTATCTTGGCGAACGACCAAAGCAACGGACCTTCAAAAGGGTTCGCAACGCCCACGTCACAATGGCGCTTGGTGGAGGAATCATGCCAAAAGCTTCTACTCCACCTTTGACCCAGTCACCAGGTATGCACTATTTGAAAATTATCGTCATGTATCAACTGCCCATCCGGACTTTCCCACTAGACCGTATGTCACTTCCATTCCTTACGGATGTCATGCTTTGGTAGAGGAAAATACCGAGTGAGCTGACTTTGACAATGGTTATGCAAAGTTAATTGAGCACTGTTTCTTTGCATTCTCGCCGAAGATCAGCCTGCATTTGCCTATTTTCGCCGGAGTCGGTAATGAATGCACATGGACCACACTCTTGGTGTGAATGCAAATGATGGATGACGGGTTTTCCTGGTGGAAATTGAATCACTCCGACCTAGACTCTAGCCTTCGCGAGCTCAAAGGCACTTAGGCACATGGTTTCTATGCCAAAATCTATAATTAACCCGGAGCTGCTCACCTTCACATACCCCTGGACCGCCGACACTGGTATAATAAGGCCTGCATCCGTGCGCTCGATCCTCCAATTGCTTCTCAGCGATGAAGTTGTTCATTACGACCGTTCTGGCCTGCATTTCGGCGGTGGCCGCAGGGACAATCCAGCCTCCGGGTGTCCCATTTAAGTCGCCGGTCACTGTCGCTAGCGGTTTCAGTGCCAAAGTCATCTTCTCTAACCTTACTAACCCACGAGGAATCGCGTTTGATTCCAAGCGAACCCTCCTTGTCGTGGAACGTGGGCTCGGTGTCTCCGCATTCACCCGCATTCTTACCTCTGCCGGCGCATGGGAACGGAACCTCATCATCAAAAATCCCAACATCACACATGGTATACAGGTCGACAGTAGCCGAATTTATGTGAGCACAGCTAGCGAGGTGCTCGCATATGTCTATGACCCTTCTACGACATCCGTGAGCCCGACTGTCAACCCCTTCCCTGTGATTGACGGTCTGCCAAGTGGCGGTACGCGTGTCAGGCTAACATTTGTGTTGTTACTTACAACTGTCGTTTTCCCCAGTTCTCCCTACTCACACAATTCAGATTGAGACCGATGCCACCAATAACACGGTTGCTTTGCTCGTCGGTTCTGGCCCATTTTCAAACCTAGAAGCTGAGGATCCAGCATCCTCAGTCACCACTAATCTCCGGTCGCAAGTTCGTCGCTTTGTCTTCCCGACTATTTCTCCTACGATATTCCCCCCGCCACCGCTTCACTGGTCGGATGGGCAGATCATCGCATATGGACTACGAAATCCTGCCGGATTCGCTCTGACGGATTCGCCTCTTGCCAGCCCTATCCCTTCCAAGGAGATCTACATAGTTGACAATGGGCCTTCAATTGACACCGTACCTGGGATCACAGCTGCGTTTGCGAACGATAATCCTGCCGACAAGCTTGGCACAGCCATCTACTACACAGAGCCTGTCCCACAGATTCCTATACCGGCTCCACCGTTCTATGGTTTTCCGTTCTGCGCAACGCTCTGGAACCCGAGGGCCGACCCTATAGGTGTGCCTCAATATGTGAAGAACGTGAGAGGTGATGCGTTCTCTCTGCACCCTAATACGGCGAGGAACGATACCTGGTGCCAGGATCCTAACAATAATCGTCCTCCTGCCTTCACATTCCAGGTGACATTCTGTTTATCCTGAATTTGGCTCGCTCGCTAATGTTATTTCTTTGGTCAAAGGCCCATTCCGTGCCGTTGGACATCAAATTCTACACCGCTCTCAGCCTTTCCGACCTTTCAGCCTTCCCAAGCGATTTTAACGGACAGGCGTTCGTTTCGTTCCATGGTTCTATCGAGCGCACTCCTCCGACTGGTTATGGTGTTGTGCGGTATGTGCGAGTTTTCATGCGCTACTTTCTGGATCATTGAAGTGCGGGCCCTATATTAGCGTCCCGTCCCCGTTGTCGGACCCATCTAGCTCAGTGCTGGGGTATTCATTCTTGATTCAAGCTACCAATCTTGACACTTGTCCTGGAACCTGCATCCGTCCAGTCGGTCTCAGCTTTGGCGCTGATGGCCACCTGTATGTGAGCAGCGATTCGAGTGGCGAAGTGCGTATCTCATCTGGCACTTTCTTGTCTTCGTTGTCTCTTACGACCTTTCCCGTCTAGCTGTTTTCCCTCGAAAGGTCGATCACTCCTGTCGCATAAAGACCAAACCATGGTGACAAGTCATTTTTGTTGTAATTATTGGGTTTGTGTGAATGTAAAAGAAAGGTGTAAATCGAACCCCCTGAGCTCAGGAACAGTGACCTGAAAATCAACAGCACCATCAGTGGATCAATGCCATCGCCTTATATGAATGGTTCTGAGAACGTTCTCGTCCGCGTTTCACCCTCATGTCCACTCTATATCCCACAACTTGACTTGTCACGGTTCAGGCTATATACCATCATTTTCATATCGAACACCAATGAGTTGATAATATAAATTTCCGCTATCCGCAAAATTCAGAGGTAAAGCAATAGAAGCGTATACTAGGCCTTCCTATCAGCTGCAGGTGCCGAGGTCAAGGAAGCGAGAGAGTACGAGGAACTGAAAATTGCCTAGCTTGAAGAACGTATATCCTGCATTTCATCTAGTCGCGGAGTTGTCATCATGTAACTTTGCCAAGACCAATTCCCCTCAGAAACTGAATGCAAGGCACGGAAGCTGAGAAGATGCCACGCCGACTCCTGCGCAAGACATGTAATTCATCTTTATACGGCCCAAGCAAAGTTCTCGTCTCACAAGCAAGTGAACCTGTTGATCGCGACATGTATAAGAGCAGGCATGATTCCATGTTCAAAACCTCTCATCGAGCGATGACGATGAGATTCATCATTGCCATCGTCTTTACTTGCGCCTCCGTAGCTTGGGCGGGGACAGTCCAGCCTCCTGGTGTACCGTTCAAGTCGCCCGTCACTGTGGCCCCCGGCTTCAGCGCCCAGGTGATCTTCTCCAATCTGACCGCCCTCGGGGCATCGCGTTTGACTCAAAGCAAACGCTCCTCGTCGTCGAACGCGGCTTGGGCGTGACCGCATTCAAACGCGTGAACAACCCCGCTGGCGCATGGGAACGCAACGTCGTCATCAAGAACTCGAACCTTACGCACGGCATTCAGGTCGACGAGAACAGGATTTTTGTCAGTACGGCTGCTGAAGTGCTGGCTTATCCCTATGACCCATCTACTACAACTGTGCTGGCGTCGCCTTACACCGTCATCGATGGACTTCCCTCCGGAGGTCAGTGTGTAAGATCTCGACCTCTTTTTTTCTTTGTCTAATGATTTCGACAGTGCTATCGACTCATACAATTCAGCTCGAAGCTGATGGTTCTGGCACAACCACTGGCTTGCTTGTAGGCACGGGTCCCTTCTCGAATCTCGAGGTTGAGCCTACGCCGAGCTCCTCTGCGATTCCGACTCGGTCCCAAGTCCGCCGTTTCATATTCCCAACTATCGTCATTGCCATCTATCCTCCTCCGCTCTTCATTGGGCAGATGGCCAAATCGTCGCCACTGGCATTCGGAACCCGGCCGGGTTCGCATTCCACGACGGACCGTTCGTTGGGCCCGCTGCATCGAAGCAAATGTACATCGTCGAGAACGCCCCTTCCATAGACACTGTCTCTGGAATGACCACTGCTTTCGCCAACGATAACCCAGCGGACGAGCTGAACTCTGTCATCTTTCTCTCGAGTCCTCCGACGCCTGTCCCCGTTGGTCCATCCTTCGGCTTTCCCGACTGCGCGACGCTCTGGAACCCCACTGCCGACCCCGTTGGCGTTCCTCAGTACACTGGATACACCAGAGGCGACCAATTTACCCTGCGTCCGGGAACACCGAGGAACGATACGTGGTGCCAAGACGACACGAACAATCGCCAACCTTCGCTGAGTTTCCAAGTAATCCCAATACAGCCCTGCGGTAGAACGTGCTGCTGACAATTTGTTCCAGGCGCATTCTGTGCCTCTTGACATCAAGTTCTACAAGGCGCCCACCGTTATAAGCACCAGCTCGTTCCCGAATTCACACAGCGGTCATGCCTTTGTTTCGTTCCACGGATCGATAGAGCGCAAACCTCCTACAGGTTACGGTGTCGTCCGGTAAGCTCGCCTCGCTTTATCACGAGATGTCGTTTTGGGTTGCGATCAATCCTTGGCTCGGGCTTCTAGGGTCCCTTTCCCTCTCGGGAACATCATCTCGAACTCTTTGGGGTATTCTTTTCTCGTTCAAGCAGCCAATCTTGATACCTGTCCCGGAACATGCATTCGCCCAGTCGGCCTCGGCTTCGGCAGCGATGGGAGGTTGTATGCCAGCAGCGATTCCAGTGGGGAGGTGAGTTGTCGCCGTTTCCGTCTGCAGCGTTCTTTAAACTAGGTTTCTTTCCAGCTTTTCGTCATTCAGTCTGCGTTGACTGTACCCGTCTCCACCCTAGTTTAGGCAAAAAGCTGATCGCCGAGGTTAGATGTGAATGGTATTTTAGGATTAAACAAGATGTATTATTATGTAGTGTCTTGAGAACTGCGAGGACAATTATCATAGGAAAATGAAGTCTGTTCAAGCAAGAGTGCCGATTTTATGACCTCATCACTCCTAATGTGCACTACCGAACAATTCGTTAGGAAGTGCATCAAGTTAGGGGGAAAAGGCATGCAAATCGATAAACCGTCACACATTCGCGAGGGAACGAAGCAGATAGAGCACTGCGTCATTGTGG
The DNA here is from genome assembly GCA_011319805.1 of Macrocybe gigantea. Taxonomy (NCBI): domain Eukaryota; kingdom Fungi; phylum Basidiomycota; class Agaricomycetes; order Agaricales; family Callistosporiaceae; genus Macrocybe; species Macrocybe gigantea. Next base: position 6,141 of record SJRY01000276.1, read on the forward strand.
CGTTTTATTCGCAAGTCCACAAGTCCACTGCATAACGTGGTCACCATGTCCCATGTAACCCAAGTGGAACCAGGATTTGTATTCCTCTTAGATGGCATGATCGTCAACGGTGTACAGGTTATCTCCAATGCAGTTCGAGGAGGGATCACACTATCAAATTGTGTGTATTATTATGTAGCATGATGAGATGTTAAAGAAGGGGAAAGGACCAAAAAGGGACTTGTCTGGCCGTGCAGAGCCGTAAAACCATAATCCAATCACTCTGAAGCCGGGACCTCCACATAATTTGCTGCCAGCTTTGTCAGTACGATCACCGGTCGTTTTTTCGCAGTAGCCCACGTACCTGGGAATAATCCTCTGTTTCCGGCGTGATCCGTGCCCTCCCACCAATCTTCGGAGGCAGCTTCGATGTGAGTAATCTTGTCCCCTTCTCTGAACGACAATTCGTTGTCTTCTTGCGACTCATAACTAAAGGAATCGAAATAAATAAACAAGTCCTTCAACACCAAAGGAAGTAAGACTCACTCGTATAAAGCGATGGCAGTGACGCCCTCATCAGAGACAGGTGGCGGTGGGGCAGGAGGTGCGGGCGGGGGAGCGGGAGGCGCCGCCATCTGGAGAATCGGTAATCAGCGACCCAGAACGACAAAAGTGGAATATAAGATAAGCCAACTCACTGTCATTGGTGGTGGTGGTGGTGGAGGCGGTGGCGGGGGAGGTGGTGGAGCAGCTTCAGCTACATCTGGCTCTTTGTGGGCCGGAACGGAGGTTTCTTCAGGAGGCGCAGGCGTCTCCACGATCTCCACGTAATTGGCTGAAAAGAAGCAAACGAGCACCCTTTGAATTAACGATGCGCAAGTTCATGAAGCGACCTCAGCCTACCGGGGAACAAACCCGACTTTCCGCCCGGTCCAACACCAGTCCACCATCCCTCGCCGACTTCCTCAATGGAATGAATCGTCTCACCCTCTACGAGGCTCATCTCGTTGTCTTCCTCGGCCTAGAAATGCAAATGAAGACTGGCTCAGTTACGGGTTCAGCAGAACTCACAGTGTATTCATAAAGCACAATAGCCGTCAGACCTTGAGCCGCGTGCGGTTCGACAGCAGCTGGCTCAGGTTCCGGTTCCGGTTTCGGCTCTGGTTGAGGAGTGACATGCAATGCTGCCATCTATCAAATTCATTAAGCAAGATCAAACACGAATGGTAGAAGCTGAATACCTGGGCCACGGGTGGAGCTGGAGGTGGAGGAGGCGGAGGTGGTGGCGGAGGCGGGGGGCAGCCGCTTCTGAAATCTCAGGAGCCGCCCCACGCGGGACTGAGGTCGATGCTGGCGGTGCTGGAGGAGGAGGAGGAGGCGGCGGCGGCGGAGGGGTGGTGGAGGCGCCTGAAAATTACGTAGTTGAGTTATCACTAGACAAAATACAGAGAAAGGTGGATTAGAACCCACAGCGAATGTAGGTGACTCTTCCTCGGCCTGCGGTTCTCCATACTCTTCATGATGAGGCTGTTCCACATCTTCAGTTTCTTGTGCGGCTTCCCGAGCAGCTCTAATCTCATCTGCGGCCCTACTAGCAAGGGTTCCGCCGGCAACAGCAGCACCAGCGCCAACGGTAGCCCCTGCAGCGACGGCACCAAAGTTTCTCGGCGTACGGCTCGGCGGCATGGCTTTACCGAACGCTGGAGCGCTCGAGGTAAACGCAGGCTTAGAGACAGGCGGCGCGGCTGGCTGGGCAAATCCGGCACTGCGACTTCTAGCTTCCTCTTCTTCTGCCTGCTTCTTCGCCAGGGCCTGCCTTTCGCTCCACGTCAACTTCTTCGCACCTCCTGAGGCAGCACTTCTGATTGGCGGTTGCGCCTGTTGTTGCTGCTGTTCAAATGCCGCGAAAGGATTCTTGAGCTTCTTCGGTGGAGGCAGTGTGACGGGGGTATATGCTGTCCCGACGGGCCTGATTTTGTCCTCCTCAGCAGGCTTTGTTGGGATATCCGAGGAGGGCGCACGCGAGTGCGAGGCAGAGCTCGGGGTGGGACTCGGACTAGGTGAACTCCGCTGGTAATGCATGTCAGATATCGTTCCTATTGGCTGGGCAATGACTGAGCTCACCATCGCACTGAATGTCGGTCTCGACGTGGTTGGCAGAGTCGGAGGGCGACTAGCCGCCGGAGGAGGCGGGGGCGGCGACGGTGCTGGTTTCTCTTCCGGCCACGCGTCCTTCGGAGCGGGACTGGTAGCACTCGGTGATCTGCCATACAAAGATGCTGCAGAGGTAGATGGTTTCACAGACGAAAAGGCCGGCCGAGAAGACACCGCGGGCACGGCAGGGGAGGTAGGTTTCACTGACAGGTTTGTGGGTGTGGGGGCTTTCTTCAGTGCCGCGATGTCCACTTTACCGACCGGTGTGTAGTTCGTGCCTACAGGTGCGATGGGCTCGAACGGACGCGGTGCTTCTTTCTGCACTGCATATCTCGCACCCGACGCAGACTCTACGCGGGACATGATGATTTCAGGAGTGACATCGTCCTAATGACCAGACATATCAACTCCCAAAGCTCTGCTGAAGATCGAAGATATGCACGAACCTCATTCCGCGCGCTGATCACCACGTGTGTCCCCCGAAGAAATTTGGAAACAGAACTCGAGTGTGTGTGGAAGAGACCCTTCTTTGATACAGGTACGCCATCTCCGCACCAATTGATCTGCACAAATTTTGGAAGGTGGCTCTGATTATGGACGATTGAAGACATGAGTTGGCGTCGAGACAACGAGCGAGTGAGACTCACATTGGGGTCTATAACCCGGGCGAAGGCGTATTGGATTCTGCGCGCAAAGATAAATTATCTGATAGCACGCGCGATTGGAGCGGCTGGACTCACTTGCCGTCCGAGAATTCCTCCTGCAGTTCCTGTAGTCCACCGTTGCCAGTCGCTTGCACCTTGAGGTCGTTCGTGCCCTGCGCATAAGTAAAAATGGCCCAATCGATGTTTTTCGCATTCACGACATCCTGGTAGGCGTTGTATAGATCTTGGCCTGATAGATTGATTTGGAGAGACATGTTCTCTCCGAGGACTGGCACAGAAAGGCTCAGAAAAAAGCGCACGGAAAGCAAGCGATAGGCATACGCGATGCTCAAGCAAATATATGCCGCCGGGACGAGTAGAAGGTCGAGGAAAAAGAAATGAGTGTTGTCAGTAAGGTCGGAACTGCGGCCGACGGGCTCAGGGGAAAATGGTTATTGACACTTGCTTGTTGGAGAAGCTGAAGGACAATACAACCATCCGATCGCACTCCGAAATGTCCGCAGCGGTCGGCTGCTGCGGTGTCTCGTTCAACTTAGAAAACAATTGCCGATGACTCTCCCTAGAAGACTTTTGACTGCGCATTGAAATTTTTTTGACCGAACAATATTACAGAGGAATGTCCGTGAGTTTAAGACACAGAGTTCTTATCCAAGGACCGAGCTCAGTCTCTCAAAAATATCTGAAAGCAATTTGAATTAATGCTTACGAAAAGGACGACTTGCTGCCGCTCAAGCTATCCTTATCCTCTTTCATCTGGAAGGACATCCTTGTAACTCATAAATTCATCCCACCGTTCGTCCGTAATCCACCCGATGGTCCTGTCTTCCTTGAGCGCCAGGACGCTCTTGACGTCCCGCGACCTGCTTGGATTTCTTTCTAATTCTTCCCTTTCTTTCTGAACGCATCCCAACCAGGTTCTTGCAACATCAGCTTCATCCCGCTCCAGTGTCGGAACGCGAAACGCCCACAGTGCCCTGTCCGCTCCGTGCGTAACATAGCCTTTACATTCCGAGGAGCAATTAGTCACGATATTCACGAAAAAGTTCGTTCTTCGAAAACAGACCTTCGACTAGACTCTTCTGAGGCGCCCATCTGATTTCGTAACGCAGAACGGGGAATCCAGCTGCTCGTAAGTCCCGAACGAGAAGCCGTACAGGAAGGTGAACCTGTCCGCAGCTCAAGATCTCGCCGAATGTTCTCTCCTCAGTACTATTTGCACTTTTGCTGCTCATGCCTCCTTTGTCCCGCCACCTTTGCATCAAAGATTTGACCACATCCGGCGGGAAATACCTCTCAAGGTTTGGTGCCACATCAACCGCAGATGCAATCGGATGTGCGATGGAATAAAGGTACCACTCTTCGGTCAGATCGCCCACGACGACGCTGCGTACTCCATGAGCCAAAAGAGCGTTCGCGAAACCCCCGTTTCTCTGCCAGGTCATGGGATCCGGCGAAGATGCCAGCCAGTGCCCATCCAGGCATCCACGGAACGTTCCATGCTTTCCCAATACTTCCGAATCTATGATACGGGTGATGGAGGAAGCGGGTATCTTCTCCGGGTCTCGCAACGTCGTCAGGATGTCGGGTGCATCTGGGTCCAAGCCGACGGCTTGACAAAGCGCACGGAACTGGAACTTGTATTCTGTGGGCGTCTTTGGATTGTTCCTGTGAGCGGAGTGAACGGAGGGTATCAGCTTGGTTGTCGTCCGGCTCACAAGATAGCATTGGATTGCAGTTCGGCTCTGTGGAAGGGCGCCTTTTTCCCTTCAGGAAGGCGAGATGCGTGATGCAGCAACTGATGCACGGAGTGGGCACCTTCAATAATTTGCTGAGCCGTCACTTGGACAAACCGAGCAGCGAAAAAGTGTGAATGACTTGCCAGCGGAAAGGCCGGTGAGGCGAATATCATTCGGATCACCTGAGAATATTCACTGAGACTCGATGCATATCGTGAACGACGAGCTTACCACCGAACACCTCGATATTGTCTTTAATCCATTCCAACGCTAGCCACTGATCTTTGAACCCATAATTGCCTCCCAAATATGGCTCGTCGCAGGCCAGGAATCCAAAAGCTGAAAGCCTGTACCCAATGTTCACCCAGACTTCCGAGCGGTCTGCCGCGACGTATTGTGCTTGGCCCTTTAAACCGTGGGGAGAGCCGAACTGCAAGAACCTGTGTCGACGGAGTACAATGATCAGGCGTACCTCGGGAATCAATCCAATCACGGAACACACCCTCCGTGGATATACACGCCGACAGGAAACTTTCTATCACCACTCGAATTTGGGAATGATGGAGGACAGACGATGTTGAGAAACAAGCTGCAGTGAGGAATTCAGGGAGTAAGAAGCCTTGGTGGTGTCATAATGAGAACGAATCTTCACGGATTTTCTGTCGGTTCTCCAAACCCCACTTTATCTTCAAATGGCATGCCTTTCCACCTCGCCAGGTCAGGCCCGTTGGATTCGACTCTGAAACGACTGCTCACCTCGCGCCTGGCCGTCATTGTGCGGCTGAACTCCGTCTGCAAATAGTTTAAGGTTTCAGCATGCCTTGAATCCCAAATTCAACCTTACATGCAGATTCACGGATATATTCCTTGTCTTCGTATTTGAAGTCCTTTGGAAGCGGCTCGGGATCCTGGAATCGCTTTGGAGGAAGTGCATAGGGTATCTCTATGCAACATTGAGCGATCAATGTTCGATCGATCCCCAGACAGCAAAGCCACCAATTGACCTAGAAACACGGCGGCGCCGTTTGCCGCTCGACCTCCAGTGACTGGACCATTTCTTGTTTCCACTACAACTCTTTCAGAATTACTCTTCAGCTCATCATGAAGATGGTCATTTTTGTAGCTTTCGCCGGTGCGCATCGAGTTCGTATTGTTTGAAGGTGAGGGTCTGCCGGATTTAACGGCTATCTGCGGCCCGAACACCACTGGGCCAAGCTATGACGTCACTCTCGCCAAGCCGCAGGGACCCTCAAATAACCACCAGATTACCAATGCCAGCGATACCACGAATGAAATCCGAACTTAGCGTGTATGCGAGTCGCAAAATCATCTGAAGTGAGGTCTAGACGTGAGATTCAAACTGATCAATATCAAAGCACGCAAGTGACAAAATGCCGACCTCAGGATATCACAGTACAGCGCACGTTGGAGGTGCCGCAATTTGGGCGGATACAGCGTCCTCGCAAGAGAAATCATAAGTAAGGAGACGTTTTGACTTTGTAAACCGGGGAAAATTGGATCAACAGCAAAATTGGCGTTTCTGTTTTTAGCAACATCGGGGCAAAGGATCATGGAGAATCGTTTGTTCGTGGTTTTGTCCGTTCTTTGTGACATTATTCAATGCAAGGTTGATGGCTGAATCGTTGCATACATGTAATCAGGCCAGTTATTGCGTGAGCTTTGCGTATTCACATACGCATAAGTAATGAATGCCGCATCCACTAGCTGTGTTGGGCAGCCCTATGCGAAAAGCATCCATCTGGCGCTCAACTAGGCTGCGCCGGGCAGCTTGATGATCGTCGTAAAGTGATCAACCATGAGTTAGACTCGAACAGGTTACCATCATGATGTCAGGATCTGTCCTGGCCTCGGACCTGATCAAACGCGTATTTGCTTTTTCCCCTGTGCGGCATATTTAGACCGCGTTGAGCAGCAAAGCTCGAAGACATTGCTTCGTAGCTGGGTGATGGCATTTTTTATATTTTTATCAGCGCTTGATCACCAGCGTCACGTCAACTGTTTCTTTTTCTTGTCGTGTCAGACTGAATGCCTACCGGCGCTGACCGGTGACCATTCTTCGGGAGGTTGCAGATGCCCTGAAAGCATTGCAAATCGTCGAAGGCGTGTCGCTCGACGATGCGTATTACCATGCGCGCGCCGAACGCAGCTCGACGCGTCCTGACACTCTGAAGGACCTCCCTGTTATCCTCGTTTTCCTGACTCGAGTTTCCGAGCTGAATAAAAGTCCTTGAAAAGCGCGTGGACGAACGACAGTGCTGTCGATGTGGTTGGTAAGGGCCATCTGATCATTTTTATTTTTCATTCCCCGCCCGCATCTGCCAGGTGGTCGTTCCCTTCCTCGCGCTGTCACCTCCGGTTCGAGTCCTTGACGGGGAGTCACGCTTGCCTTGCCTTCACCACCACTACGCTCTTTACAAAAACCAGTCCGCTCACTTTTTCATTTGGCTCTTAGCCTGCACTATACTAGTATTATACTCCCTTGTGTGTATCTTTCCTACCATTCTGACACTTCGTTCTGACGTTCTGCAGCGCATTGCGTTTTCATAGAAAACCGTAAACATGTTCGGCGCTTTCACAATAGCAACGACCGCTATCCTCGCCTGCTCCTTACTCGCGCGCGCCGACGTTGAGCCGGACGTCCCTGGGCCCGGCGTCGTCTACAAGGCTGGCTCGACGTGCCACATCGAGTGGAACGGCGACGCCGCTTCAAACACGATCTGGAAAGACATGGCCATCGAGCTCATGACCGGCGACAACTTCAACATGGTCCATCTCACTAGTCAGCCTTGTTTCCTGTCACGGCCCATTTGACGCGCTAAGCCTAAACTTCTTTCAGCTGTCGCGACTGGCCAGGACGGAACCGTTTCCGGACAGTTTGACCACATCTGCCCCGAGGTAAGGCATCCTCCCAACTTTAACGTCTTAACAACGCAAAAGAAAACGAACGACGCCTGATCATCCCGTCCCACAGGTGACGATCAACGCGCCGATATACTTTTACCAGTTTTCTTCCCCGCATACTCAAGTCAAGACCTGGGCGACCCGCTTCACCATCGCCTCCTCCACTGGCTCTACCGTCCCCGCGCCCAACGCCAACCAACCGGGCACGAACGAGCCCATCCCCTGGGGCACAGGCGCGCTGTCAGACCCCTCCAAGGCCGTCCCCGCTCCCAACTTCGTGAACGGCGGCGGCTCGACCGCGGTCAATGCCACCTCCGCGACGTCTAGTGCCGCGTCCTCCGCATCCCTCCCTCCTGCAACCACATTGTCCTCTGCTGGAGGTTTGTCGACTGGCACCTCGCTTGCTCCTGCGAGCGTTACCTCTTCTTCAGGCCTCTCTACCGTCTCGAAGACTGCCTCAACTAGCCCCTCGACGACGGGTGCCGGTGCGGGCAACCAGAACAATGGCGCTCTGGCAGCGGCGTCGTCCCGCCCATGGACGGTCCTCGTCGTTCTGAGCGTTTCGGCGGCGGGTTTCACTGCGTTCTTCTAGACCATTAAATGAAAACAAAAAGAGATATGTGCATGATATGAGGGGACTTGCAAATCTTAGGATGCCGTCATCTCGAACATTTAAGGGTAATGGAATGGGTTTGCTGTCATTCATGGACATTCTTTTTTCTTTGGTGTCTGGAATATTTAATGGCTAGCGTCTGACTATATTGGTCAACCACGGTGAATTGGTTCCTTGACCTTGGGTATATTAAAATAGCGGAGGAGTCCAACTTTTTTTTTTTATTGTTGTTGATACAGAGCTCTGGGGGGCAGAATCCTATGGCTACATTGCAGTCCGATACATTACACACATGCAAGTATTTTCAAGCAAATGCGCCCGAGAACCAATCAGTACCTTCGGGTGCCAGACGGTTATACATAAAGCAAAGCGTACACAGCACAGTACGATGGTGTGGCGGGATTGGCATACGGGCGAGTATCGGCATGGTGTGACAGGCGTACAGGGTGGCGCAGAGACGAGAAGGACATTTAGCGAAACTGCTGAGTGCGGTAAACGAAGGGCAGCTGTCTCGCTGGGCACCGAAAATGTGGCGAGACCAAGGGCGAAACCAGGACTCTTGCGGTGGCCGCATGAACTGGCGGCGATGGCGGGATACCCAATATCCCATTCTCATCTGCATACGTGGGATCCAGGTCTGAATCTTGCGTATGGGCCGGCAGGGTTATCCCGACCGGGATGTTGTGACGGGAAGCGAGGGTCCGTGAAAACAATTGCCCGTTGACTAGGGGGAGCGTTCGGGATCCCCGTCGCGACTAGGCGTGTACTCCTTACCCGTGGTCCATCGGTCAGATGCCCAGCCACTCTTGAAGACCAATGAAAGAACCTCCAGCTCGCGATTCCTCGCATTCTCTAGATCGTCGATTTTTGCTCGATCGAAATCGATAATGAATGGCTCGCCCTCATCATTCAGAGCCAGATTCTCCCTTCGCAGATCACGATGACGCACTCCCGCTCGGTGAATATCTTTCGCGATACGAAGGAACCCCTCTCTGTCAAGCATGTCAATGCAAGGTCAAAACATTGCTCTCCTCACTCACTGTTGGCTCTTTGATACGTTGTATTTAAAAGGATTTCCATCGACCGTATGACTTACGAGGCAGTCACCTACATCATCCATTACCAAGGCTAATGCTCCACCCTCAATGTCTTCAAAGAGTCCGTGTATACCTGGAATTCCCTTTACTTTGGCCGACACTAGATGCTTATAGATTGAATATTCGTGCTTGATCCGTTCCTTCTGCTTCGGCAGAAAGGAGAACTTGACAACTATGGGTATTGTGTCCATGGATTGATTTTCGTCCAGTGCTTGAGATCGAAGGAGGCCTTTGTGAGCAACGCCCGTGGCACCAGACGCGATTGTCGATGTCAACGTGATCGAGAAATACTCTTCGGGTGTGTACTTCTTTTGCAACGATGGACTCTTCCACCCTTTACGGAGTGGTTTGATCAGTGAGGGATGGGTTCGTAGAAGAGCCAGCGGAACAACAGAATTGTATTCTTGTAGCGCATGTTTAGGATGGCTAGATCTCGTCGCGATGCCTCGCTTGACACTGTCTAAGCATAACGTCAGTTCAGTTCTCGCCTAGATCGTAAACAACAAACCTGATATGCCTTTACGCGCTCTTCTCTTTCTCGCCTTTCCTTTTTGTCATATGCCCTCGTTCTCGGCCGCTTCACGACTTGTTTCAGTGATGACGTGGCTCTTCGTTTGGGTGAAGGGAGCGCGACACTCGGCGTGGCCATTTCTTGTTTTGACATGCGTTCAAGTACGTCTTGGAGGATGGAAATATGTATCCCAACATGGAGTTGCCCATAAGCCGGATTCTTGCAAGTTGTGACGTCGTACATGTCGGACAGAAAAAGCGTCTGGCTCCCTCGATGTCGGATTCCACCCTTTCGTAGTTGCCACAGTTGAAGACAATAACCGTACTGTCCCGACGCACTGCTTCAGACCAAGCCTTCGATCTTTTTAATGAACTGCATGCCAAGATTACAAAAGGCTTACCCGCTGCAGAAGGGCGGATGCGATGGCTTTTGGAGAATCATTGGTGTCGCTCAATGAACGTGATCGGTTGGGAGGTACAAGCTCCACCGTTTGCCAACATTGCATCTTGGTATTAGTATCGTAGTAGAACTGTCTCGAGCCGCGACCATCCTTTCGACTTTCTATACGTTGACTTCGTCGCAGACGCTCGTTGGAACTTGATTGACCTAGAAAGGCTGACAACGGTGTCCCCCAGGGCATGAAATCGGAATCCAGATCGGTAGAAGGGTTGAATTAGCCTTCAAAGAGGGGAGGGTGCTGCAACATTGATGATGAAAATCGCTTCCTGACATAACATCCATGGCTACCAGGACAGGTTTCATATCTGGAGGAAAGAACTGCCAGACGGCGAGAGCTGATACTTCTTGATAATCTGAAGTATAGATTTTTTGGTGCCGTCAGTGATAGAATCCCAAAGGTCTTTATGGTTCGGATTGTCTTCCGAGTAGACCAGACAAGGAGCGAAACCTTCTTCAACACCTTGGTGTTCAAAAATGTGTAACCAGTTTTCCTGAAATGATGGACGCCATACCATTGCGGTACATCCGGATATAAGGCAAGCGTCGAAGCGATGAGAGTTGCCCATCTTCCAACTGTCGTGCCATAGCGCATTGCCATTGATGAAGGATCTGTGCGATTGATATAGTCTCGACCAGAACGGAGAGAAGCGGTTGGAAATCCCAACGAGGCGTTAGCTATGGGAAGTGTGATGTCCTGTTCCTTGACTGCTTGGACTGTTTTCATCGCGGCGTTTCCGTATGCGTCAAGTAAACCTGGGACTAGCTGGACCCGCTTTAACACGTGCTTCTCATTAATGTGCTTCTCATAAAAAGGATCGGGTCGTCGGAGGGAATGATTCGTCCCGGGGAGACTCGGGTCCATTGACAATTTTAGCGGATTGTAGTCGAAGAATGACTTGATCTCCTCTGCTGTTTTGGCCGCTCCATTGCCTTCATCCTGCATGCCGCTGTATGGAACTGACTTTGTTTATGGGTAAATGAGGGCAAAATGTTCGGCCTCAAAACTTATGAGAAGGAGACCAGATGCTGACTGATAGAAGTTGGAACCAGTATGCGTTCAACGAAGCGTTCAAGGAGTACCTTGTTGTTTGTTCATATATGCGCATATGTACTGTGCGTCTAGTCTTTTTATCACACAGACAGAGATTTGTTATTCGCTTAATAGGCTATTCCGTTAACAAATCGTGCTGAAAGGACACTGCGAGCCAAAGTCCGACGCTTGAGAAGCTTCCTGCGACTGACTCGAAACTGGCGAGGGATAGCGCTCGTAATTACTATTGCACGACACTGCGCGCCTTTTCCTGCGCAGAATTTTACCCGATCGTAGCAAAGAGTTGCGAAGTTTTTTCTGTCGTACTCTCGACAACGTGCGCGACTTTGGAGTGGCCGTGTCCTCAAGGAGGTCTGTCAGTTGAGCCATCTCTGCGTCGAAATGAATCTGATGCGTCTTCTTCTCTTCTATGCTGATCCGCCGAGCATTTCTAAAGCTTATGAATGCCACCGATTTCGGATCATCATGGAACAATAGATGATCAGCACAGAGCGCTCCATGAAGGATACCAAGATCGTGTATTCTTTGTAAGGCTGCTTTGAATTCTTCCCTAACCAAAGGAATATTAATTGCACGAAGCATTAGACGTTAAAAGCTGCACTCACGCATGATCCGTTGTCAGCTTGTGATGATTGTGAGTTAACATCTGGCCCCTATCCTCCATAACCAGTGCCCAGTATGGACACGACCCGAGGCTTGAATCCTCGTTCTTGAAAATTCCAAATATTCCTTCATATCTGACTTGACGAGAGTGCATTAGACTTCGTATTCCCCAATTAGGCGTTCTGTAGTCATGTCGTCAAAGCCACCCTTAATCATAACGCGCCCCGAGAAGTCTTTTGATTCCAATCTCTGTCGGCCATATCCATCAATAGACAAAGTTCCTCCTGCCACTGTATGGTTGAAACTTTGACGTAGGTGAACAATGATCCAAGCGTTCTGTTGTTGTTTAGTCCTTTTCTCTCGAGGAACTGTTGGTGGGCAACGTTCATAAAGAGATGTTTGTGCAAATGCGGATGGTTGGTATCCCTTGTTCTTAGTCTTGGTTGTCTTGAATAGCAGCACATCGGAGAGCCTCATCAAGGCCGTAATCTTGAACCTCCTGAAAATAGATTCATAAGCGCTTATCCTGAGTGAGATAATGATAGTTTCGTTGCACCTTTTTATGTCCCGTCCTGTCCTTGAAACTGAAGTTCGTCTCCGATAGCGGCTGTGGTCCTTTGAGCTTGTGATTGTCGTAGACTGTGGTCCATGACGAAGGATATCCTTTCCTAATAAGTGTAGGCCACCGGCTCTGAGCATCCCGCAGAGCAGCGATGTACAACCCAATTTGTAGTTGCATATAGAAGGCGTTTGTCGTGCAAATGACGTCCGTGACATACAATATTTTTCCTTCGCGCCGTCGGTGGCAAATTATTTCATAATCTCCCGTGTGAAAGGATCCATATGTCGCATCTTGGTGAACGAGCTCTGACCAAACCTGGAAGATCGCTGCTCATTGCCACTGAATCAGATAGCATTTCTCTGACGCACCTGTTGCGTCATCCACCGTCCATGTGTGATACTCGTCACCGATAGAGGTTGCGAGGGAGGACCGGGCTCTGGATGTGGCGCTGCTCTAATGCTGGGGCAGATGGGAGTCCGTGCATCATAACCCTTCCTGCTCCCTGTTACAGGTTCGTCGTTGGCATTTGTTGGATGGTTGATTTGGCACGTCATGGGGCTACCGTAGCAGCGCTCCCATTCAAAATTTCCGCCATTACATGCCTGTTGGACGATAGCTGTCATCGTCTCTCTATCTCCCGCAAGCATGCTCTTGCATTCCCAAACAAATAGCGTCGGAAAACCCCTTTCAACTGCTCGTAGGAGGAGTGGGGCATCGTCCGGGTCAGCATCCAACTTGAAACAAAAGTATCCGTCGGCAATAGCCTCCTTTTGACCAGCTATTTCCCTGGTCCATTGGAGATAGGTGGATTTCCAGTGAGATTGCCTAGTCTCCAGAGTTTCGGCTACAGCACAACAAATTGGGGCGATAACGTGTTCGTAGGCAGACCGAACTCCTTCTTCATTATTTACAATTTTGTACTCCTCTGCCACGCTATTTATGGTCTTCGGATTTAGATATTCTTCGTCTTTGTTATACAATAAAGGCAGCTTCCCGGCAGCCAGGGCGGACAATAGAGCATCATCCGCTATCGCCATGAGGTCATCAACAAGGGAAGGGCAGTATACGACTTTCTGAAGAATTAAATCATTGGTAAGATGGAGGTCATAAAGTCCGGGTTGGCGCGTCGAATCCGATGAGATGTGATTCGGACCCATTTCGAGTTTTGAGCCCCAGCTCGGAACAGTTTCCGAATCGCCTGAGCCACAGTGTCTTGTTGAGCATCAATATGCACCAGTCCAATGCGCGAAGAATTGTCTTCTGAGTTACTTGGAGTAGAAGGCATAGCGAGATATATGAGATGTCCGTAAATGAGCTAGGGAGCTATTGAACACTCACCATTAGAGAGTTAGGAATCCGGCTGATTTTATACCTCAATAGCAGCGTCTGTAGTCCTTATTGTCGAAAATGGATGAAAAGGAAAGAAGGCGTCGGACAGGCATTGCCATAGAAGCCTCGCTCGGTTGTATGATTTTGTAGGTCCATGATGCAGGTGTCAGTTGTTGTTTAGACTGCAACAGGCAGACTTTGTCGCAAGGCGATGCACTTCTCGTTGTCTTTGTCTGATGACTAGCAGTGATAGCTTGCCAACCTGCAATTCAGATCGTTGTTGCTGCTCTGCTGCCTCTTCTGTTGTTGCACATTGTTCACGTTCAGGAGGATGATGGGTGATGGAAATCAGGACAACGAACAACAACATCAACTAAATTGTGCATCTCGAGATTCATCTTGGAGTTCACTGGTATTCTGGCATAGTAATGCTTGGTCATTCAGTGTATCTGGAATATCCAATGGCAGCGATCAACAAGGGTGAATTCTTTGACCTGGTGTTATCAAAATAGCTGGAGACTCAACTTTTTTCAAATCGTTATTGGACTGCTATAGCTACATTTCAGTCTACGTATTACAAGCGAGTACACTACATATACAAGGATTGCTGAGAAGCAACCAGTGCTTTCTCGGGTACGAGACAGGTATACACGAATACAGCGATAGCAAAGCGTACACAGCAAAAGACGTGATTAGTATCAGGATATATATTGTAGTGCAAGAAAGAGTCCGGGGAATCGTTAAACAGTACTAGGTCATTGTGTCGCACGCCTCGTTTCGTTTTCGTGGTGTTGCCGAATCGGGATGAAAGAAAATTTGTACTTTAGCCCTTGACGCCGAACAGCTTCGCAACGCCAAACAATCTCGATGGTTTCTTCTTCATTACTCTTCTACTCTCTTGCAGAACACCAAGCTCTGGGACGGCAAGATATGGCTGCTGCTGACGAGGAATATACGCAGGAGCAAAGGACGACTCGTGAAAGTCCACCCTCCCTTCGCGGACAATGTCCTCTCTCTGCATCTCTATATCCACGGCGACGGGAATGACACGTTCGATGGAAGAAAGGGAGGATGACGATCCCAGATCTAACGGCGTAGGCCGCCTCCTCTTGCAGCTCAGACTTCTTCGCTGCTCATCGCAGCTGCAGCCTCCGCGCATGGTTAGCATCTGCTGAAAAGGTCGACTTGACCGGTGAAATACGTCTACAAGTCCGCTTCGGACCTGTTGCAGTAAAGTGCGGTGGTGTGGTGGATGAGGCGTACGAGGTGAGTATCGGCATGGAGTGACAGGCGTAGAGGGTGGCATGGAGATGAGAAGGACATTTGGCGAAAGCGGTGAATGAGGTGAATGAGGAGCAGCCGCCTCGCTGGGCACCGAAAATGAGGCGAGATCAAGGATGAAACCAGGATTCTTGCGGAGGTGGACTGGACGCTGACGGAACGGAACAGAGAGCACTGCATGCGGTTTCGAGGTGGTCGCACGAACTGGCGGCGATGGCGGTATACCCAACATCCCATTCTCATCCGCACACCTGACAACGTTCGTGGGATCCAGGTCTGAATCTTGCGTACGGGCCGACGACGCACTATCCCTTCGTCCAGAACTGACGCCAGCAAGGGAGTTCAGAGCGACCGTAGCATCCTTGTCTTCACCGCTGAAAGTGACCCAACGTCCATCTTCTCGTCCCCGTCCTCTTCATCATCCCCAGCCAAGAGCCCGACATACTCCATCTCTTCCTCACGATCCCACCAAATCCCACCTCTGCCATCTCGGTACACATCGCCGACCCCAAGAGCACCGACTGTTTTAGTCGCATGAGAACCGCAGCTGCCAGCGCCTCGGCCTCCATGACGTTTGGATATGCTCGTCCATCTTTCCGCCATCCACAAACTGCCTCAGCAAGAGCTCGTTCGCAAGCGGAGGTGGACGCGCCGATGCGCCGAGGGCTTTGACATACAACGCCTTTTTACGCTTCGCAATATCCGATCCCTTGGGCTTTGCCTTTGACTTGGCCGACTTGTATTTGGATTTGGGCAATCCTGCAGCCGATAAGGATTTTGTAGGAGATGGAGGGAGCGCATTGGACGATACGGATGCCTTTGAGCGCGAACGAAGGACAGACAACGAGCGAAATCGCTTCATACGACTTGCAGCAGGGGGGATGGGGAATGTGTCAGGATCGACTGACGGAATTTCGGCTTGCTTCTGCTGTTGTAACGTTTCTGCTGAAACTTGCGTAACAACGGCGATGGCGTCGAAGGTGTATTAGGCAAATGCACAAACACCGACGTGTATCCAAGGTTCGTCAAGTCAAACTCATACTCGCCGATAGAAGGCGTCTTTTCTACAGAAGGATGTGCAACTGGGGAGGACTGGGTATCGATAAAATGAATGATTGACGAGCTGGACGGCCTGCGCGATGATACAGACGAGCGTCGACGTGGACAGGGAGACCGCGGAGTAGGAGAACCAGGCTGAACGTGCGCTGCCCAGGTAGCGATGTAATTCTTGACTGGCGTCGGAGGAAGCGGCTGCGTCGGCTGTTTCTTCTGCGAAGGCGGTGGTCTGGATAGAAAGGCGTACGACATTTCAGATCGTAAATGTAAAGAAAGAAGAAATTTGGAGAATTTTCAGAGACTGGCTCTGGTCCGGAGCAGACATTTTTCGTCGACCAAACTTATACTCGCCGCAAGAACAATGGTGCTGTGGAAATACAAACACAACAAAACAACCTCCCTATTGTGCTTACGTACGATTTGGAGGACAATTTGGCATTGTTAGGCGAATTCTGAACAAGTGCAACTTTGATGACATTATGAAGTGAGTGGAAAGATATTATACGCTGCAAGCAACAAAAATGTCTTATAAAACCATATACAAGCAAATCAAATCAGAACACGATTGGGTAGCGTGTACCTAGGAATCCAACCATAAATACGTTCTCTGTCACCGATACGACCCTTGCGACTGGCGCAGAGGCGTGTTCGGAGAGCTAGGGGGCGAAAAGTGCGGCTGTGGTAGGCCGTTCACCTTCCTTGATGGAGACGAGATTGCGCCCGGCAGGAATAAGGGCACCGTTGGTACCAGTTCGACGACGTTTGCGCGATGACGCGCGAGTGCTTAGGTCCGCCAGCGGACCCAGGCACGGGCGTGTCGGGGGCACTCATCACCGCGTGAATTTGCGCTTCCTGGAACATGTCCTCCCCACCCTCTTTCGCTGGTGTGTATGCAATGTTCGAGCCTACGCCGCGCCCGTCATAGATGCACCGCACGTCGTTCCCGGGAATGATTTGCGCAAGCCGGCCCGTCTCGATGTGGCGGACCTCAATGAATCGGGAATCGAAGATCAGGACGTAGGGGAAGTGAAGGGCGACTCGCTCCGCCGTGCCTTCCCAGTCTATGGTATTCACTCCTCGGCTAGGATCGCCATGCTTGTCGACGTACAAGCCGAATTCTGATTGACTCATCAGTCACTGACATTTTCTTTTCTGCGCTATTGATGAGAACGTACCATCGTAGCAAAGCAGGAATTCGTCTTCCGCTGATCTAAACATGCCCATGGGACGCGAGGATTCACAACGCTTGGCCAACGAAACCCTTGGATCGTCTAAGAGAGGAATGGTGATGCTGTTGAAACTGAACATTGAGGTGAATCATAGATTTAACAGTCAAGGTTAGACAATCCTCACTCATTCAAATCCATGATTTCAAAGCCTTTGGCGCATAACACGACAATCCTCGCTTTCAAGAAGATGAGATCGAATGACTCCGTAGGCAAGAAGAAATCTCTGTAGACGCGGAACCATTCTGACTTGGCTGATCGGAATCCGAGCCTTGATCCAAATCCGACCGGCGCTTTCACTCGCTCGTTGATTTTCTCTCCAACAGGTTCCAAGACGCGGAAGATACTCTCCAGCTGTACGCGTACAGGGTCTGAGCGTCATGTTCAAGAAATACCAAGTAAAGACACGTACTCCTTTCTTCTTCATGTAGATGACCAGAGTACGCCCGTGTAGACTACCAACGCTGAAGAAATGAACGTCTTTATTTCCATTGAGTTTTTGAGGCACTTGAGCCGCGTGTGACACATGAGTTGACGAAGGAACCAACGCTTCGATGTGATAAGCAAACAGAGACTACGAGAGTGCATGAGCAGACATTTCCAAGTAGTTCTATAATTTATTGCCCACCTTATCCGCCAGAACAAGGAAAATCCCAAACTGTTCGAGCATCGCACATTGTGTTACCATTTTTAGATGTAGCACCCTGCGCATCGCTATTTGGGGAGGATTAGAGAAGCTCTCCGGGATGCGTATAAGACTAACATTTCGGATCGTGTCTGAACCCAATCCAGACTCCCTCCGCACATCCGATTGCCACCAGCGAACGTCCATCGGCTGTGGCTGCGATTGCGTTGTCAATGTGAATGAAGCAGTGAAACGAGTTGCTTTACTCACTGAATGGCACAGAACACGTCACTTTGCCCGTGAACGTGCTGTCCTGGTTCCAGCCAGGCGAAGGATTTCCAGGCATGTACGTCGGGATCAGGAACGTGTCAGCGCTGAGCGTCTCGACTTCAAACACCTTGTTCGACTCCTGCACGACTTTGCGCAGCCCGAGAGCCTCCTCGAGCTTCTGCTTCCATTCGTTGCGCGACTGCGCCGACTCGGCATACAGAATGTACGGTCCGCCCAGCCTGCCGTTGTGGTGCAGCGTCAGCGGATAGACGGATCGCGAGTCTGTCGCGCTCTCTGGGGTGACGCCGGACGCCACGGCGCCGCTGCCGTCGGTATGACGATCTCCCCCACGAAGTCCACGGAGAAGTCCAGCACTACGTTGCGTCGGAGGGTCCGTGAAATTGACGAGCGTCAAAAGGTCCAGGGGTATAGGCTAAATGGGAGGATTCGTTAGTAACGTGGCACTTGCAGCGAAAGCGTCGGGACTCACTCTTCTGTTGACATGGTATCGAGTGACACCCTCCTTTTCCTTGGGTTTCGTCATGACCACTGGTCGTTTGTCAGTATTCACGCCACAAATGCCTGGAGCAAAGAAGACGAACTGTAATTGTCAAACAGTAGTACAAAGAGTTCGCTCCATCCGTTCCATTCGAGGTTACTGTCAGGTTGTCGGAGGAGTTTGCCAGAGTATAGGAGTGATCGACTAGCATTCAAGAGGTCCATATCCTGACCGGCATTTAACAATGCGCCCGTCGCGGAATCTGAGTCGAAACAACATACCACTGCCTCTCCGGGCTTGAAAATGAGGCCAGAGTTGTACCTCCAGAGCTCGACTTTCTGTTTCGCAGATGCCACTCCTGGTTCGGTCTCCTTACCCAGCGACTTGATGACGTCGATCACATTTGGAATCGCTTCAACGTCCTCGTGGTCTGGAGGCGTCTCGGCAAGAATTCCCTTCAGGAGTAGGTCGTAACGCAGGAGGCGAGGAATCGGTCGGTAAATGAAATTCTTCATGTCTAAGCGATGAGCATCGGGGTGCCGAACACATTGCTAAAGTGCCGTTCTCAATACAAGTTAACTTACGAGTCAGAACTGCACGTACCTCAACAAATGTTTTGAAAGCGAGATTATTGGCCATCTCCTCGTCGATTCGGTAGGCCGCGATAGGGTAATGTGGGACGTATTCAAGATATGCTTGCCTGAAGTTCAGAGCTGTGTCAAAGATGGGAGGCGTGATGGATCGAATCTGAGGATGTTGCTCTCGTTGGATTTCTTGCAGTTTGTCAACCAGCCTGCGGTGGTGCTCGTATAGCTCTCCGAAGTTATGGTAGACGTCCTCAATGAAAGCGTCTAGTTTTTCTCTGGGTATAATCGGTGGCTCCGCGTTCCGAAGAGGTTGGATATACATCTATTCCAAAGAACTTAGACTCAGACATCAATACGCGTACCGTAACCAAAGCTCACGATCTCAATATTTTCCAAGTCCTTGACATAGGCCATTTCGCCCTTGATGAGCTCAAAGATGACACTAATGGGTGCATTAATGAAGGCAAAAATGTATTGGTGGAAATGCTTACGATTGGCGTTTGGCCTCTTTCTTTGAGAAGTTCTTCATGATCTCTGGAGATACTAGGTCGTGCCACTCCCATTTCCCAGGGTTACCCTTGCCCATAGCCATCTGGAAAGTTCGCAGCTGCGCGGCCGACTGCAGATTTTTGATCGCCTCGATGGCCTCCATCAGATAATCCGCGTCGGGGTTCTCTGCAACGGTCTCATTATGGATGGCTTCCAAGAGTAAAGGGTATTTCTGCAAGTGCTCTCCCGGGCGGTTCAGCAGATGCTTCAAGTCCAAACGGACTGTTTCGCCATGTCGTGACGATTGGCGGGAACATTGCTACGAACACGTCACACATCATTTGGAGGACATTTAAGCATCAGCAAAAGGAGCTTACCTCGAGGAACAGCCTGAACTCAGAATTGTGCTCCATCTCGTCCTTCAGTCTCTTCTCCGCCGATGGGTGGTGTCCGATATAGATGGGGTAGGCCAGACGGAATTCCGCTGCTGCATTGAGAAAGATGTCTCCTATGTACTGGATAATAGGCCCTTGCTCTCGTTGGCGGACATTCAGCACCTCTAAGAGTCGCCTATTGCATTCCCTGAGGTCCAAGACGTTTCCGAAGACATCATCAATAAATTCTTCCAATTGATGGGGGCGATGAGGGGTGGATAGGCATTACGAAGCGGTTTGATGAAAGCTGTTTCAACGATGTCCAAATCTTGAATATACTGTTCCTCCTTGGTGATAAGTTTGTGGATGATCCTGCAGAACACTCAAATCAGAGGAAAAGATACCGCATGGAAGATCAATCGTACGTCTGCCGGCTGATCTCGGTCTGTGGGAGGGTTTTAAGGACTTCCGCATCAATCGTCGCCTCCCACGCTTTCTCCATGATAGACGTCTCGATGGGATTGGGAGCTGGTCCTATAATAGAGTTGCCCTATGGATGATAACATGATGAGCTCAATGGGTGTACCACAGGTCTAGGAACTGTCACCTTTCGCGGACAGGAATAGGCGTAACACGTTCCTCCGTCACCGCAGCTTGGCGAATAACAGCGCGCAAGCATAGTGACGACGCCTGTCGGAAGTTCTTCCGGCATAGCCAGTGAGCTGCCACCTTCCTGGTCGTCCAAGAACATATACACGTCCTCAACCCCATCTTGCAAAACCTGGCTACCCCATTCAACTTCGTAAAAGAACAGTTGACTCTGGAGACTCCTTGCGACTTGCAGGGCAGCACGCCGGTCGTTCGTTGACAGTCCATGATTGATGGCCAGTTCTCGTTGTATTTGCGACTGAATAGTAGACTAGGGCATATCGTTCATGCAGTGCACTGCTCATGGTTCATCATATACTCACCACGATGTCTTTTCCCGTAAACGCTCGAGGGTACCGGATACTTCCCTTGACATGTGTTTCTCGTGGGACCTTGTCTCGCAACTGGACGGCAAGATGAGACAACAGCGCAAAATTGATGAAACGGGCCGGATCGTCTTCCTCCTCGTCATCCCAATATCCGTCGACTTCTCCGATGGCCGTGGAATCAGGGATGTCAGAATCTGCGAGCCGACGTAGGACCTCATCAGGCTGCGCAGGAATAGACGCTCGGCCATCGTCTTGGTACATCCGGTATTTGGGATCGACAGAGTGATTCAGATGGATGGCCGACGCGTTTCTTTGGTTGATAAAATCCACACCTAAAGAACTGACTGTGGTAGAAGGCTGCTGATTCAAGTATCCCACTTGTGAAGAGCTAGAGCCATTCCGTTGCAGTTGAGGATCGATATATCCGTTGTCTGGACATAAACGCATTACTGACGATGAGATCCAGCGCGACGACATACTCACAATGAGAGAATTCCGAGCCTGATGTCGATAAGAACGGGGGGTTGGATTGAGGCATAAGATACTCGTGGCTCGGCTGCCTCGGCAAAGCAGTCGGCAGGCCTAGGGAATCGGATGGTAGAATTGTCGCACTCGGGCTGGGGTAGATCTCAACGGGACTCTGAGTATATCCGTTAAGATCACGGAAGCGAGAATCATCATATGACGAGATGGAATTTGCTGAATCGTGGCGCCCCAGTATCGCCGGTGGAAGGGCTCCGGGAGGTGGTTTAATCGAAGAGGAGGGCGACACAGAATTGGAATAGGTGGCTGCAGGTGACGATATGGTATCATACTGAGGTTGCTTGACGCGGGCTGGTCTTGGATCGGAGGGTAGGCCATGCTTTGCAATCAAGGATGGAGACCTCGGTCCATTTGCAGGAGAGGGGGCTTGAGGCAATCGTCGGCCACTAGGGCTATTTGCCGACGCCTTCTTCAACAAATCATTAGAAGAATTAGTAGAAAAGTAAGAATCCGAATTGCTGTGCCCTGAGCGGTGGGACGAAGCTATTGACGGTTCATAGTAGGGTTCTGGTTCCGGCATAGAGAAGGAGTTGGTAGGTGATGTCGTCGAGGGCGATGTGCCGCTTGGGGTGGGTGGTAATCTGCGGACACTGTTAGGATATTTGGTTGATTGCGCCGGTTGCGCGAGCTTAGGAGGCATGCGGGGAGATGCTCCATATGTGTCTGGTCGAGTGCGCACCGTTGAGCTCGATAAGGGGGAAGATGTCACGACAACTCACAGTGCTGAGAGCCATTCATGAAGGGCGCGGCAGGCGAGGTGGACTGCACGCGCTCATCTCCTCGAGTGTAGACGCTGTAAATGTGGTCCAAATCCCCCTCCGGATTCGCAGACT
The DNA here is from genome assembly GCA_011319805.1 of Macrocybe gigantea. NCBI lineage: Eukaryota > Fungi > Basidiomycota > Agaricomycetes > Agaricales > Callistosporiaceae > Macrocybe > Macrocybe gigantea. Next base: position 28,582 of record SJRY01000276.1, read on the forward strand.
TGCCCTCGTCAGCAAAGCCTGCCAAGACCTCATCGTAGAGTTTCTGCAATTCTTCATCGACAGGGGAGGATGGGCGCGCTCCTGACATGGTTGCTCAAAGTCGAATCGTAGGCGATGAACGGAGATATGATGGGCAGGGGATCGATAACTGGCTCTTCCTCTGCGTGTGATGTTGCAGGTCAGACGACGCCCGTCGACGAAGTGAGTCGCGAAGGGACGTCCAGTGGGCCCAGGAACATGTAGCAGTCGAAAAGACCCGAGATCAGCTGCGTAGCTTGTTTGCTCAGTGACAGGGATCACGCAAGATGGCCCCTCCGCTTGCCTCTGCTGCTCACAGTGATCTCCAGACAAAAAACATTTTCAGACCCGTTCATTTAATCCCAACATTACTGTCGAGCACGTCGACGTCCGTGTCCTTGCGGCTTGCCCGCTAAGCTCGCCGCAATGTACAATATATGTCGATATTATGTAATAAGCCATTGCCAAGGTCGGAAATAGACACGATCGGTTTCGCTCAAGTCCATTCTCTCCAACACTCCGTTTCGACATGGCAGGCGACAGAGATACATTGATCGGCATGGGTTTCGACCCGACGCGCGTCGACTGTGTGCTCATTGCGTAGATATTCTCACCCAGGTAGCTGACAATCGATGACAGGGGCGTTGAAAGCTACTGGCAATCGCGGCCTGCAGCCGGCCATGGACCATATTCTTGAGCACGAAGGACAGCCTGTACCAGATCTGAGCACCGCGTTCGAGTCATCCTCTACTGCCACCCGACAGAGAGACGCCGCAGATGCGGAGGATGAAGAGGATCTCGAGGCATTGCAGAGCCTTGGAGTAGGCGCTGGCGTTGCAGAAGCAAAGGTCTGTTGTCCACTTGCGCCACCATAATCTACATATTCACACGTACGAAAGAGCATCAAGTGCTCTCAATGCGGTAAGATATTCAAGAACACCGCCCTGGCCAATTTCCACGCAGAAAGAGCGGGCATGACCAGTTTGAAGAATCCACAGAGGAGGTTATTCGCACCTGTTCGTGCTCCAGTCGACCACTGATCTCGGTGACTTTCACTAGATTAAACCTTTAACGGAGGATGAAAAGAAGGCCAAGTTGGAGGAGCTCCGCCAAAGACTGGTAGAAAAACGCGCCAGGAAGGCGGAGGAGGATGCTAAGGAGCATGTCACTAATGAAGCGTTGCGGAGAAAGGCGGCAAAGGTCAACAAAGTTCATTGCGAACATGATCGGTCCTGAGATAACAAAAAATGTCCAGGACACAAACAAGCTGAAAGAAGAAATCAAGACGAAAGAGGCCTTGAAGGAAGCCGAGCAGCGAAAGAAAGGTGTGCTCATATGGGCCTTGACTTTACTCAGTAACTGAGTCTCTCGGCTACTAGACAAGATTGAAGATGCAAAGGCTAGAGCCGCTGTTAAAGCACAGATAGAAGCGGACAAAAAGGCTCGGGCTGAGAAATTTGCGAGAGAAAAGGCTCTTCGAGAAGGAAAACCAATACCAGGAGAAGCCGCACCTTCAGCCAAGGTTCCTACGACAGCGCCGTCTACGTCAGGAGTCTCAGGCAAGGATTTCCCGGAGACCAGATTGCAAATACGTCTATCCTCCGGGGGACAACCATACACTACGACTCTGCGCAGCGACGCTCGTGAGTCTCGTTAGGCCACGGCGAGGACTTTTAATCTGAAATTTTTGTTTTCTTTAGCACTTCGCGAAGTCGCTGAATTCTTGGCCAGCCAGACTCTTAGTGTCGATGCTGATACTGTGACATTTGCACAACACTTCCCAAGGTATGACTAATAGTTCCATCGCCTCTCCTCCCACTGGTAGATGACCTCTCTGTTCAGGAAAACTTTTTCTCGCGGAGATTTATCCAAGAGCCTGAAAGAGCTTGGCCTCACACCATCTGCCGTACGTCAAGCCCAGTCTGTCCTCTTTCTAGTCTTTCATATCGCGCATTTAGGTTCTCATTGCCACTGTATAATAAGGATGCACGGGATCTTAGTAAACCGAAAGCGATGTATGTATATGGAATCCCATCTTGTTCGAGTAAATGCACATAAATTTCTTCCATCCCTTCACCTACGTTGATCCGATTCCTCATTCCCACAACGCCTTCTAAATTTCTGACTGCACCGCATCACCTCTATGTATATTCCAGGAGAGTGATGACCCCGTCCACCCCTCCGATGGCGATGCGCCCTTCGTCCTCGTTCACCGCCAGCCTCACCCACGTGTCGTCTTCAGATGTGTCATAGACAGAGTAAACATGTCGTCGATCGACGCTCGTCCGTCCAGCGTCGTCTGCCGCCGCCATTGCGGGCAGGATCGTCCCTACGAGTCGCTGGCCCCGATCGCTACGCCTGAAGTAGTCCTCCGTGTGGCTGTCGATCCAGATCGCGGAGCCGTGCGAACCCACGACCATGTGGTACTTGGCGAACAGCCGGACAGGCGAAGGGATCGCGAGGTGGAGAATCGGCTCCGGGTGATAGGGCAGGTTGTTCCTGCTCACATTTTCGTTGGGTTGTAGAAACCATTCGGACGCAGGACGTAGTGGTGGAGAAGATTAATGGGCTGACGTGACTAATTTCAGCAAGATCGACAGGTTCGGGAAAAAAATACCCATACCCATGGCAGAGGGCTCCCGAATCGAACGACTATGTTGATTGGTTTGATTTGCTTGACTTCCAGTGCAGACCCGGTTTGATAAGCAATAGCGATGCTGTCCAGTCTCCAGTTCCACCGGTATTCGGCAACTGGGGACAAGACTCCTCGTTGCGAAGGAAGTGGTCGACGATAGATCTCCAGTGCATTGAAACGGAAGATCATAACTACCGCAGATTGTGCGACAACATCTAACGGTCTCTCTTGCTGGAGCTAGAATCGTATAAGAGCCAGATGAGACAAGGACGCTCCACACACTGACCACAACATCCCCAGTCTGGAGTTCAACCTTGTTGCGAGGCTGATCGACGTCCCAGAAATACAGGCGGCCGCGCTCATCCCATGTTACCATGCTGGTATCATCAAGACCGATTAACGTGCCCGTCTCCTCTAAAAACTCGGCTTTGACAGTGAATGCGTGCGTTGGATCTTCTGCGAGATCGAGTGAGAGAATCACCAGGCTAGACAAAACAAGACGTCAGACCGAAATACTACCATGAAGAGCTCTAGACTCATACGCTGTGGATTGAATTGCCAGGATGGCATCCGACTCGGACGCTGCGGCATTGATAGCTATTCCCCTGAAGTCGTGGAAATTTCGAACGGCGACACAGGATGGTACGTCTGGCTGAATGTCCCAGCACTGAAGGATGAATTCGCGCTGCCGAGCTGACAACGATAGAAGGTATTTGCGTTCCTTCCGGGGTAGGAACTGTAGCATCACCACACGTGCCATGGGAGCCCCGCGAATTTCTCGCCGTCTGGAGGGTACAGGAAGCTCTGATGTCCAGTTTCGCCTTGCCAATAAAGAGTTACGAACAGCGTCCTCCATCTCCGTGGCAGTGAGTCCGTCGATTCCTTCCAGAGAGGACGTTCGGATGGGGATGTTTCTCTGTACAACTTCCTTGTACAACATAAGATGCCAAACGCTGCGTTGTTTTGTAATCTCCCAGAACTCTTTGCATGTCTAGAAAGGAACCAATCAGCGGCTGATAGGGATGTCCAGAGGTAGGAAACGGGACAACTTCTCTGAGAGACAACACATCCAGAACGGATAAATGATAGAAAATTGAGAGGAAAATATCAGTGGGAAGATCGAGTATCGGCGTCATCTCAAGAGCAGTGTTTCGGGTGGCGGTTTGCCCTCAGGCTGTACCCTTTGGAATGAACCTTGTGGAATTTTATCAACCAGCGGTAAGGTACGGAGTGTTATAACCTCGGCACCAGACTGAAAGGACTGCGTAGTAACGGCTGTGATCTCTCGAAGTGATTATCTTGGGGAAAGTATTCTGCAGTCAGTATGTTCAGTGGTAAGACAGTTGTCATGGGTATGGTAGTTCCATGGACAACTTGGATGACCGCTTTCCGAAAGGACAAACTCATCAATCGGTTTCATACTGGAGTGAAAACGTGGGGCGGACGATGATACACTCTTCAGAGCATTCCCCGCGTCCCTCGCCTTTTTTCGGGCCTGCAAAGTGATTTAGCCACAGAACGGTGGACAAAATGCGGGAGATGACACACAATTCACAAGCCTTAGGATAGCGGAGCCTGTTTAAATGTCATTTCATCAAAAGAAACCACTATATGATGAAAGAGGTCAACAGACTAAGTCGCCAACACACGAGATCAACGGATGGCCAGGTTCTCGGGCCGAAAGAAATGTCGATGAAATCGCACTTTCTAAAACCGGAGACTTCCCATAGAGATTACGACACCACGGAAAATATTTTTATTAAGTAATGATGCAGATACTGGACGCCGACGACAGACCTGTAGCCGTTAGTATGTAGCTTGTCACGAAATCCAAAACGCATGCAGAGTGGTCAAGTGACAACAGCACTTCCAGAGAGCTTTGGCCACATATAGCCTAAGCACCTGCGGAAATGAAGCGTCAGAAGCCTGGACTTGACTCGCTCCGTTCTGTGGAGTGTGGATAGCCAAAGGCCACCTGACCAAGCCAGATTTTCTCAGCCGATCAATACAACAAACAAGTCGAGAGAAAACGGACGGCACAGAAAGGCATAGGAATGCATGAACGACCTGAAAGCGATCCGTGAACCAGGGTTGGTGAGCAAATGGTCCAGGTGATAATTCTCAGAGTGGCCGCCCTAGGCCTATTCAATCGGCCTGCATATTTTCCAGTCTGTGCCATGATATCTTTTTTTAGGTTCAGGAGAGCGGCCAGCGCCAACATCTGCGGACTCTAGAAACAAGAAAAATGCGATCGTATCATTGACCGTCCTAAGACTCGTGCCGTCCGAGAATCGACTCACTATCTATGTGCAGCTGAACTCTCGATGGCATGCTCAAAATTACATCCAGAATTTGGATTCATCTGTGACACTCGTTCGCTTCTGGGGCTCGTCAGGAGTGTGTTGTGGAATTTCTGTGATGGTTGATTCCCTGAAACGCTCTGACCTAAACTAGGGGCGTGCATTACGACCTGTCTGACTGCCAAGCAATGCAACGTGCTGCTTGAACAAGGAAAAAAAAATTAAGATCAAGTCCAATCACAACGATGTCCTTCAGCGCTGTGCAAACAGTCCATTTATAGTGCCTCAATAATTTTTCTGACCTCCTTTGCTCTCTCCTTGAATCTCGCGAGTTCTCGCTCGCCGTCCCGTTTGAACTTATCGTATTCGACTCCCATCTGATATCTGATCCACTCCTCTACTGTCATGTCGAGCTCCGCATCAGTCAAGGATTGCAATGGCGTGAAGGGCAATTTTGACAAAGCAGGAAAGATCAACGCGGGTGGTGGAGCTGAAGCGTTATTCTCAGGCTGAGAAGGAATGTCGGAAGGAGGCGTTTTGCGTGGCGGCGTCTTAGGCTCATCATCAGGAGGCTGGGAGTCACCGTCAGGCTGAGTGGCCTGAACTATGTCCGCATCTTCAACGTGCGCCGTATCATCTTCCTTCAAATCATGTTCCAGCGGTTTCCGAGGAGAGGGTGGAATGTCTGGTGGTCGTGGTGGTGAAGCCGTTGATTCTGGAACTTCCGGCAGTTCTGACAAATTTTCGGTCGTTGACTCCGGCGCCAGTGGCGGATCGGGTGAAGCGGATGCAACTGATTTCGCCTCCAGCTGTTCATGCTGTCGGCCGTCAACCTGCATTGCATCTTCATCATCAGAGATCTCCACGACTTTGAGGTCTTTCCTGGTCGCTTCTGATTTCTTCGTCTTTATCGTCTTTGCGGTTCCACGAATCTGTGAAGATGGCTTTCTGGTTTTCGACGCTGGCTTTTGCGTTCGCGAGGTTTGCTCGACCTTATGCATACTGGCAGAGGTAGGGGTCGGGGACACCTGCATGACGTTGTCCTTGGCTGTATCCGTTGAACCGCCAGATGGCGGCTGCACATCAGCTGCAGTGATGTTTGTTTTGGGAGTTCGCTTTGGAACGAAAAGCGGAGAAAGCTCTTTCACCGTGGCAGGTGGAGCTTCGCCACCTCCTTGACTCGACGGAGGGGAAACCTCTGATTCTAAGAGGGCCTCACTGCCTTGAGCGACGTCACTGCTTTCAATTTTCCTCATCCTCGGCGCGGAGAGCGGGTTGTTCGAACTCTTGGAAGGAGGACGACCCAAGGTTTTGGACGTCGGCTTCTTTAGAGCAGAAGGAGACGCATCCCAGAGCTTGGAGCCGAATGGCCCTCATGTTCTTGTTCCATTTCGTCGCTGCCCGTTTTGCTCATGGAACCAAATCGTTCTTCAGATGACTGTGAAGGAGCAGGCCCCGGCGGGTCTACGGAAGAGTTGAGGACCAGATCATCGTCATCATCATCATTTGTGTGGAGAACCAGTTTGGCCTTTGATTTAGCCCGCGCTGATTTACGTTCGACCGGCTCGCTATCGTCAGCCATATCTTCCGATTCGGCGACTGGCACGTCCATCTCCTCACTATCTTTCTTTTTTGCTGTTCCTGAGGATGATTTCGAAGCGATAGACTCCACTTTCTCCAGGTCGTCGACAGATTTCGACTTTGCAGTTTTCCCCTTGGCCTTACTTTTCGACGACTTTTTTGGCACTATTTCATTATCCTCATCATCATCCTCTTCCACCGCAACGGGTGGCTCCGGGTCTTCGCGTTCTTCCTCAATTACCCTTGACTTGGTTGTTTTGCTTTTCGCCCTGGTTTTCGGCGCCTTCTTCAGCACCGGTTCATCTTCTCTTTCGCCGCCCTCTTCCACCGTCGGCTCCGGCAACTCCTGTTCCTCTTCTTCAATCGCCCTCGACTTCGTACTCTTGCCTTTTGTTGTCCGGGTCCTCGGCACCTTCTTCACCACTTCCTCGTCTTCTTCCGCCACAGTGCGTGCGACCGACTTCGACTTGGTCCTTGACGTTTGTCGACTGGGTGCCGCCGTCGCTCTCCTCTGCCTTCCCGACTTGGTTGGAGGCTCGGATTTCTGTCCCACCTGTTCGTCTTCCTCCACGTCATCAAGCTCAGGCTTCGGTTTAGATCTTGTAACTTTTCTAGATGTCTTCGTATTCGACGTTGACTTGGACTGTCTAGTGCTGGGTGCAGGTTCAGATTCGTCGTTGGCATCCTCATCAGGAGTTTTCGTTAGGATCGTCGTTTCCTTGTATCTTGACCGGGATTGAGTTCTGGAGGGTTGTTTGGCCACGGCTTCAAAAGAGGAAAAGAAGGGGCACGAGATCCCAAGTCTTTGGCCTCGTTTGCGATGTTCTTCCCTGTGCTTAGACTTGAGCATGAGCAACAGTAAAATTATGCACAGGATACTGACATAGGATCATCTTCGACATCCCAGCCACTGAGGGATGTATTGCAGTAAAGACAAGTAGTTAAGTCGTCGTCGACGGCTTGAGGGGTATAAACGAAACCTGCAAGCGCCATCTTAAAGGAATGTGTCAGTTGCCTTCAATAGGACATGGATGAGGGAACAGCAGTTGCCTTTCGGGAATTAGCACCATGATTCTTGACTTTGTCATGGATCCATCCCTTGCCCACAGAGAAGGTTTCTAACCTTGCCCTTTCCATATTCTTGGACGTGGGCAGACGCGTCTTGTCAGTAAAGACAAATCTGGAATTCGTTTGTGAACCGTGCATCGGGATTGGCCGCAGGATCATACCTGTCGTTATCGTCAAGGTCCTTCCGCAAACCGCACCGGACGCTTGCCCAACAACAGCTGTTCCCGCATTTTCCCCAATGAATATCAAATGGATCGTCCTCCGCCTCCCAGTCGCTCAATTGCTTGTCGCACATGAAACAACTCACATTGTCGCGATCTTCGAAGCTTGGACTGTAATAGAACCCAGCTTCAGCGAGTGTTTCCGGGGTAGCAACGAATGTCTTCGGATGAGGCCATTTCAGAGAGACGAAAGAAGAAGGCTTTGAGGGATTTTTGACGCGCTTGGATTTGGAGAATGAGTCGATACGGTTCTGCAGGACTTCCATCGCAAAGCGAGTTGGAGTAGGTGGCGTGCCAGTGGGCGCTGAATATTTCAACACGTGTGTCACATCCACGTGATATCTCACATCGTTGTGACGACTTCAACATTTCATTCGCAGTTTGGTCCTGAATGGTCTAACTTTCTTCATTGCATCTGAAATTCTCCACGTTATGAAACGCTTGGCTGAAGCAAGACATACACTTGGCAAGACCGTTCTACTTTTTGACTGGGACTGAAGAATAGGAGCCATCCTTCACGGGCGGATCGTACTCCTATTTTCTTGATCGTACAAAATGCGTCACGGCGGCTATCTGACTCTCATGCGGACATGTTCGTACTCGTAAAGATTAAAACTTCTTCTCGAGCTTTATTCGCTCCCCTGTCCTTAAAGCCAGGCAGATCTTCAAGCTATCACAAGGTCTTGCACAAGCTGCGCCTCCTTCCGTCGTCTGTAGAACCACTCTCTTTTGCAGGATGGGAGGCAAAAATTGTGGCGAATATAGAAAAGCTCGACTCCGACGGCCAACAAGCACGAGACCTGCTTTTCGATTCCATGGTCAAGGAACTCGTGGTATACAAGGAGACATCGGGTACTACTAAAGAATACGTCCTTGCGGAAGTCATTTCCAACGACAACGAGGCCCAGTTGTGTCTCCTTCGGTTTGAGCGCGCAAAGGTCAGACATAGGCAGAGCCTCGAGTCGCCGTCGGCACAGACGCCTTCTGTGTCAGCCTCTTCCTGCGGCGAAGGTCAAAGGGCATTGCCGACGATAGTAGAGATTCCTGGCCAGTCCAACCACGTACACCAGAACGCGTACCGAGCGTCTGCTTTGAGCGGGAACATGGATGCTTTTTCTACTCCATCCGGATCCTCATCATTAACGAGGCATGGTTCTATCTCCCGGAAAGTCGTCGTGGCCCGTGATACAGTGGTGAATTCGCGGGTCAAACTGACGGACAAACTCCTCAAACATGTCAAGTTTTCCCCAACCGAACGCCCGCACCTGATTGATCTTTTCATCGCCATGGAGGCTGTACACAATCACGAGGTTGTGCTGCAGCATCAATCACACTGGTTCGCCAACACATTTTCGTCTCTCCTCCAGATTCTGTTCCCGGGCCACACGTGCGGAATCTCAAATGCTGGCAGAAAAGAGGGATACAAGCACATTACGCATGCATACGAGCGTCCCAAAGAAAAGTTGGACGATCTAGACAGCCTCGGTGCTGATTTCATGGTTCGGAAGGAGCGACTTTTGCTAAAGGTGCTGATATTGGCTTTGCGCTCAGAGCTCCGAAATTATTGTGTTGACATCGTTCTATTCTTTGTTTTCAGCTCCAAAGTTTCAACGACGCTTCCGATCGTATTCGGGAAGCGCGGAATGCAAGAGGACCTTCTGCCATATCCATTCCATCATTGGAGCAAGTTACATCGGATGCGTTGAGAAAGGCTCACGAACAATTCCGCCAATCGGAATCACAACGTATTCTGGCAGAAAGAGAGCGATTTGAATCCGAAACGGGCCGAATACGAGCTGAGTTGGAGTGTATCAAGGCAGAGCAGAAGCTCGTGGAGGCTGAGGAATCGAATCGCATCTTGAGACAACAGCTAAATGACCTTGAAATGAAGACCAGGGGCCTAGCAATCAATCTACATGGAAATTGAACGGTAGGAGACTTCAGCCATTGACATCTACGTCAGGAAGAAAATAGTACCATACATATTCTGCATTCCTTTACACATAATGCTACATATATTTGCATTCAGTATTTGCACTAGGATATACGACTAGATAAAGCACTGGGTATATTGCGACCCTGCTTCTACCTGGGTTATGGGTTATGCCCGCTCGTCCCCTAGCTGCCCGTCCTAATCCTCGGGCACGCGAATTCGTGGACTTGCGGTTTTCTTCAAGTTGAGTGGGTGCAGAATCAACATCCATGAACGCGCTTTCCTTTTCTTTCGAGGGCGGGTCATCACCTCTGCCTCTTCTTCCCTTTCCTCCTTTGCTCTTCCCCGATTTCGGTTCCGGGTATTCTTTGGCGGGGTGAATAAAACCTCCTCTGTTACCTCCTCTGCCAAAGCGGACGGCGGACGGAACGAGCGATAACGAGTTCATCGTTTTGGTCAAGGTATCCACGCCAGCATTGCCGTCAGATTGCAAGTCGGTTTCATGACGTGAAATCTTTTCATCCGGAGATGGAGGTACGGCTTCGTAAACGATTTGATCGTCGGAAGAAGGCATTTCCTGTTCATCCTTTCATCATCATCGTCTTCCTCATCCCCATCTTTGCCGGCGGGTTCATCTCCGCCTCCTACACCCTCATCTTCCCCTGTTCTGGGTTTCCATTGTCCTCTAATCATACTTGCCCCATCACCCCATTTCTTAAGCAGTCCACCTACACCTTTGTTCGTCACCGCGAAAAAATATTCCTTAGGATATCCATGTGCTTGAATGAGATGCAGCCTTCTCGCTTTTGGGGTGAGAAACAATCGGGGACATGTTGCAAGATGGCATGCAAACTATATATTGAACGACGTTAAAATCTAGCAAGTCGATGGGATGAGAGCTGATCACGCACTATCTTTTCTCCTCTGTCTTTGCGCAAAGCGGCGATCGGATCGTGACACTCTGTTTGATGCTGGTAGCAATTTACGGGATGAGTGGATTGGCCAGCGCGAGATTATGCGATGAAAGACGAAACTCACCAGCTCCAGTAGCCGCGCGTCGGGAAAGACGGTGCCACACCCGCGCTGCTCGCACACGTGTGCGTGATATTTTGCGTAGTGCGCCTCGAGATCCTTCGTGCTGGCGAGAGGCGTCGGCCGATGATTGCATGTCGGTGGCAGGGTGCACAGGAGAGGGTGGGCAGACGTCGGTTCTGATTCTCGCGTAGGGGTCGTTCGCGAGCTCTTCGTCGGCGGATATGCTGCGGGCCCGGACGCTAATATCGTCGCGGACGATGAGGACGACGCCGATGCTGTGCGATGTCGTTTGGAACTAAGTGACATTGACAAGGAGTAGCTAAGGTGGAGTGCGCACAAAGTGCCACACTCTGCCAAAGTCTTCGATCAAAGCATCTCAAAAGGGTACATTTTGTTGTTTGTCACACATTTTCGATTTTCCGTGCTAACGCTACGAATACAGTACGAGGGAGGGTCGCAGCTCGTGGTAAACAAGCTCTATCCAAAAAAACTTGAGCAACGGCGCGCCTTTTTGTAGAAACAGTAGATCTCCTCCTACCTAAGACACAAACTCATTCCCAGCCGTACGTCTCCAGTGATCGTTCACCATACTGATACTCATTGTTATTATTGGCTCCGAGGCCATTGGCGAAACCCTGAATCAAAGCCGGCGCAGCGACCTTCGCGGCAATAAAACCCACATTGTGGGCGGTCTGTGCGGTGTTCGATGTCCGCCCGGTGTTCAGTGTCTGTCCGGTGCTCAATGTCTGTCCGGTGTTCAGTGTCTGTCCAGTGCTCGATGTCCGTCGTAGTCGTGGCGGGGGGGATGTCGGCCTCCGTATAGGACGTCGGTGTTCCACCACTGGCATGGCATGTGTGTACGCCAAAAGAAAAAGAGCGAGGAGTGCAGACAGAAAGAGAGAACGCATTTATGGATCAATGTGCGCACAGCGCTGTCGATGTCGAAGACCAGCTTCTTGGGTGCGAAGGAAGAGGCACGTTTCCTTGTATATATACGTGCCCTGATGCATGTTTCGTACTCAAACCAATTCGATAAATCAACACCTCTGTAGCGGAGGCTGAGATGGGAGGACTCAGTCAATCGCTCATGATGGTGTCCTGCGATTCGTAAAGAGGCTCATCTGAGCTAGTTGGGGTGTCGCCAGTCTCGGAAAATCCGAATATCTAACACTTTACCGCGCCAAGCGATGATGTTTGAACACCTGTGGAGCGGCATCGGTGACGAATTTCAAATATCACCACGCCGCGACCCGCCATAATTGGTCCCTAAAAGCTGTTAATACAGCTCGGTGTAGGTCCCCCCATAGACCATTGTTGATACCCAAGATGAGAGGAGAGTAATAAGCATGAAAAGCATGAAGACTTGTTCAAACTCCGTAGCCAAAGTAAGCCTGATCATGTTTGACAGATGTGCTGTGCAATGTGCACCCGTACTTGGCGTGATGGCCGAGGCTCGCCCTCCTCAAAGTGGTGTCGGTGCAGGTACAACTATGAGCAGGGCCTGCTGATGCACTTTTTCATGAAGATATACACAAGACGGTGTGTGACCTATGAGGTGATCGCTGGTCGTGTACTAGTATTCGGTGAGTTCTTCGATAACTTCTCCAAGCCTCAACACCATTTCGTCACATCCCCATTGGCCCACAACGCTAACGCCCACAGGCCAGCCGTCATCATCGTCAAACGCTGACCCTCGCAGGGCTGGCGGTACCGGACGCTTAATGCAGGTAGCCCTGCTAGAGAAGCTGGGACCGTCAGAACGTCCTGGACATACGTCTCCAATCCTGGCCGTTCTCTCAGAGGTGGCGCGGTGCGAATAGCAGAAGGGTGGAGGAGAACGTCTACGCCTTTCAAGTTGAGCTCTTGATTCAGTCCGGTGGAGAAATCGGGCAAACGGAACACATTGTTGAAGTCGTCCTTGATCAGTTGGCGGACACGTTGCGCTTGAAGAAAATAGTTGTCGAACGCACTAAATAATTATGTCTGAGATGCTGAGAACCGGACGAGTGAAAACACGCACTCTGCAGTCAATGCGTATGTTCCTAGTAAAATACGCTTTTGAACTTCGGATCCGAAAGCTTGAGAACGAGTTTGAGCGCGTGGCATTGACGTTGCGGAAAGATCGGAATCTGAGGTAGGTTGAGCATGGTACCCTTTAAAACGAAATTTCACTGAATAGATGGTACAAAGAAGAGGGAAAAAAGCATACCATACTCTATCCCGTCGTATCTTGCAAGGTTGCTACTTGCCTCAGCACAGGCAATGACATAATATGCACTAAGAGCATATGATGTCGAAGGCAATGATATGGGAACAATCATGGCTCCTATCCGTCGAAGAGCGCTGATCACCCTTCGCGTTAATCGAGTAATGGCAGGAGATAGTTCCAATGGAAAATATTCCTGAGGAATGCCGACTCTCAATCTCCGGACAAAAGCGGAAGGGGAGGTGCGAGACAGTTCGTGCAATCGGGCCTGAGTATAATGGGATGACCGTTGCCGACTTTCGTCGCTACGCGCTGTTGGGTCCTTTTCGTCGTAGATGTTGAGGACGTCTGATGAATGGACCTTTAGCAATTCGTGCTTGTTACTAGGACCTGGCGCGTACCGAAAACAGCCCTAGCATCAGAAACTTTTGGTGACAAAATGCCGACACAATCCAGACTGTCCGCAAAAGAAACGACACCCCATCTGTACGATGCGAGAGTGAGAAGACGCACGCAATGTATGTGCCACTCTTTTACCTACTAAGCAAACCATATGAGGGCTTCAATCCTACAACACCACAATAAGATGCGGGTAGACGAACAGAGCCGCCGGTATCGGTACCTAGAGCGCTATCCTTGGACAAGAAACAAGAGTGTGACGATTTGACGTTTTCTGCGTGAAGGGAAATATTTACGCGTGGCAAATTCCAGCTGCTACAGCCGCTGCGCTTCCTCCAGAGCTTCCACCAGCAGACCTTGGTAGGGATTTCTCGCCTATCGGCACGTTGTACGGGTTCACCACAGGACCGTGGATCGAGTGAATGTTGAGAGAACTGCATGCTGAGATGTGAGAAAAATGAAATAGCTTGGCAAGAGGGAGCATACCCCATGCCAAATTCGTCACAATTGGTCTTTCCGACAAGGTCAGCACCTGCGTCTCGCAACAAGCTTACGACCGTCGCGTCAAAAGGCGAAGTGAATTCTGGATGAGAGGATGAATTCGGGACAAGCTATGGGTTGCCATTCATATTACGCAGATACCTTGCAACATCTTCGAAGAACAGGTAGTCGGCATAGACACTGTACAGATGTTGTCCTTGACGCCTATGGCCTGTCCAGACAACGGACCAGAGCGCATAGGCTCTTCCGGGGGTGAAACGTGAACGAACGCATTAACGACCGAGTTCTTCTTATCAATCTCCGTTCGATAGTTTATGAGAGTAGCTGAAAAGACGCGTCGAATGCACCGAAATTTGGCTGGCCTCTGCGCTGAGGCCCTCAGCATTTCCAGGAAAAGTCTGAATGTGTTTGTGTGTTCCTGTTTGCTTAAGCCTTCCATCCCCTCCCGTTTTGGTAATGCCGATGTGGTGAACTGAAAAATCCTTTTTCTAAAGGAACATCCTGGATCGATGGCGAGAAATACCGAAAATCCTGGACCTGCGCAACGGGCTGCCAAGAAAGCCCGCATCAACTCAACGCCTATTAAAAATGCTACCCCCAGCTCCTCACGACCTACGGTTGCGAGAGCTGTTGCCGCAGATCAAACGACCATGTCTGCGAAAGAGAAAGCAAAGGCAAAGGCAGAAGCTAAAGACTATGATAGGACGCACCAAAACAGAACAGCTTCATCTGAAAAAACTCAACTCAAAACAGCCGCTGTGGAAGCGCCGTCAACCAATTTGCCTTCAACATTCAAGGTCATCGCAGGGTCGTACGAGAAACTGCTGTATGGCTTGGAGGGCACAGTAACAGTGGACGACAGAGGACAGTGTCAATATCACCTCAAGCCCATCTTCGCGTTTCCTGCGCATGTGTCATGTATTAAAGCTGTCGCAGCTTCGCCCAACGGCGGAAAATGGCTCGCGACAGGAAGTGCAGACGAAATAATCAAGATTTGGGACCTCAGACGGAGAAAAGAAGTCGGAGGTTTGATGCATCATGAAGGTAAGAACACTTAACTTTTGGTAACGCACGTAACATTGCCATGACACATTGAACGACAGGCTCTATAACGTGCTTGGATTTCCTGTCTCGCTCTCATCTTCTGTCCGGTTCGGAAGACGGATCGCTGTGTCTATTTCACGCGCGGACTGGACCGTCTTACGTGCATTGAAAGGCACAAGGGGCGCGTCAATTCCGTCGCGGTTCACCCCTCGAGGAAAGTTGCATTGTCCGTTGGCAAGGACAGAGCATTGAGGATGTGGGATCTCATGAGAGGTAAAGGGTGCGCTAGCACAAAGCTCGGAAAAGGTACGGTTTGGTAGCAATTTTCCAAAGTCGCAGTCTTAGGGCTCCATCTAGAGGGCGAGATTGTTCGCTTCTCGATAGACGGCTCGATGTTCATCGTACAAGCCGGGTCGACGATTGACGTATATGACACCGTGAGTTCCGACAGCGTAACTCATCTCATCCGATTGCTGAGTCTATGCCAAGTCGATGACTCTGCGGCACACCATAAACCACCCCTCGCGCATACAAGACGTGCGGTACTGCAAGCCCACGACAGGAAAAGGGGACCTGCTGCTCGTAGCGGCGGAAGACAAGAAAGTCTTAATTTACAAGATGCCTGCAGATTCTCAAAAAGCTCCTGCCATCATTGCTGCTATGGTCGGCCATTCTAATCGGTACACCCAATGTTTTCCTTCTGTATTAAGCAAATCCATAAATTACTTCATTATAGCGTGAAAGCAGTAGAACTCCTCGATATTGCATTGCCTTCGCCCTCGAGCCGCACTTCAACGACGATAGCATGCACAGCCTCCTCGGATGGGAAAATACACCTATATGACATGGCAGCCGTTCCACAGGACGATATCTCCCCATCGCTGAGCCACCCGAAATCGGGCCATCGGCTGAGTATGACACGAAAAGGACGAGATTAACCTGCGTAGCGCTCGCAGACGGCGAACCAACAGATCAGGCTGGAAGGGTAAATGGAAAACGGAAACGAAATGATGCTTCAGACACCGAAGGCGCTGCCAGCGATGACGAAAACGACGACTTCGACGCAGAGGGGTCAGATGAAGCCAGTGGAGTGGAGGAAAGCGAGGGTGAAGCGGAAGAGGAAGGCGAGAGCGAACAGGTGGAGGAGTTGGAGGAGGAAGGCGAGAATGTATAAGGAGTGTGACGTGTGCTCATGATATCACCGACATGCCCTTGAGGAAACGAAATCATTCATTTTCGGATCACATGAAATCGATGGCTCGCTTTCGTCCTTTCGGAGGACCAACCAGCGCATCGACTTTTCCGGACGCAGCGGGTGACACATCCAGAGGTGGAGTCGGCAGGTGCTTAACGATCTCTGGGACGGGTTTCTCAATCCACATCCCCTCATCATTCTCATCTTCACGTCTCGCTTTCTCCTTCCTTTTCTTCTTTTTCGGACGGTCCTTCGACGATGATACCCCGGCCCTGTCTTCATCCACCTCAAATGAAACAAGAATAGCCTTTTTCTCTTTCCTCTTCTTCTCTTTCCCTTCCTTGAGATTCTGGGAACCCTGATCTTTTTGCAATCTCTTATCTCGCGGAATAAAAGTTGGTTTGAACGTTGCGAGATCCAGAGGCGTTGATGTCACTTCCGAAGAGGCTGAACCGTTGTGGTCTGTCGCGATGGTAGGTCGCTCTGGCGCCTTTGCCTGCGGTATTTCAGCCACAGCTGTTTCTTCGTCAGGCATATTGTCCTTTGCTTCAGGCTCGTCATCACTATCCTCGTCATCGCTCGCAAAGATGGCTTTGAATACGTCCATGGTCGGCCGCTGATACGTAAGAGTATCCTGGCCTTGCGTTTCATCTTCACCAAGGCCGACATTTGACAAGTCCCGCCGTCCAGCGCTTTCCGTCTGCGGAATCTCCTGGCTTGGTGCCGCTGAAGTAGAGCCTTGGGGAGGCGCCCGCTCCGTGGTCTGGGCAACCAACGCCCCCACTGTGCCTTCCGTAGACATGTCGGGGCCGGATCTTTCACACCGAAGCGTTTGCACAGGAGACGCGCGGGCTGCCAAGGCTTGACCTCTCTTGTCAAGGGACCATACATACCCATTCTGGCTGCATTCGCCTTTGGACTGATATTTTCTTCCTCCTTCGTTTCTTCTTTCACCTCCTCCTTCGCTGTCTTATTTGTGGTAGGTGTATGCAGTCCTTCATAGACCTTTGGCCCTTGTTCCACCACCGAAGCGCTAGTGAACCTCCCAGCCATAGCTCCTGACATGGGCTTGAATATTAACGCCGCTTTAGCATAATCCTCCATCTCCTTATTAAACTCATCGATGCTCTGCCCGTGACGCGGTTTTGGAGCAACTGATGAATCTTGAGTTGACTGAGATTGCAGATAGGCATGATAACGTTGCTGCTTTTGAGGATCAGCAGAAAAAGGCTGGAAGCCCTTCAATGCAGCTTCGGCAATGTGCGGCTCCGTTCGAGGGATGCGAATAGAATCCGATGTGGCCGAAGGCTTTGGCAAACCGCTATCTACGATTCGGCCCTCTGCAATAGCAGTGGTGATACGTTGCATTCGTTCGCGGTCCTTTTGCGACAAGTATTCAAAGACAGAGCGAGGCGCTGACGGTAGAGGTGTTTCACCCAACATTGTCCCTCTCTGGTACAGACCGTTAACGAGATTCATTTAAACCTTCAGATATACGTTACCTCATCCGCCGTGATAGTTGTTCGCCATTGCTTTTGGCCAGGTTGCGCTTTTGGAGGTATTGGTTCATTCTCTTTGTCCTGATACTGATTCCACACCCGTCTTGGATCCGGCGCCCAGCCTTTGGGGACCTCAGGTATTGGAAACCTGGAAGACGTCAGATATGGACTTCTCACTATATGATAGACTTGCCATCGATCTTCAGCAACCGGCTTGTCAGATAGAACAAATCCCGGGAGCACGGGAAGGCCGTTGCTGAATGTGAAGGATTGAGCCGACCTCTTAAAGACATCAGACTCGCAGTGTAAGAAACGAGAAACGGAAATACACACTGTACCGATTGTCTGCATTTTACTAGCCGTCCTTCTAGTGATCACATGGTCATCCTCATTTCGATCGCTAATGTCGTAGGCAGTCCGACGTTTGCTGGTAGTGCTGTGGTCGTAAATGTCGACATCATCCTCGTCTGCATCGTTCAAAGCACCCAGACCGAAACCCGCTTTGAAAGACCAGGATAAGAAATAGAACGGAAAAAAACTGGTTTTGAACCCGTACCTGATATTCGCGGACCCGTTGGTGCTGCGGAATCTCTGACTCCAAGGGTTTCGTGCAGTTTCATCCCTGGCTGATAACCCAAGCCATGCGCGTTGTCCTTTCGCTCCACCAGAAGAATAGGCGTGTCGCGACGAGCGTATGTGTGCTTGGATGCTTCTTCGTCGTCATCGGGGATATTTGCGATATCGCCTGACTGGCCAGATCCAAGAGCGAGTTGCTTGTCCTGCTGTCTTTTCTGACGGTAAGTAAGACGAGGCCCAATCCCTTGACCGAGCCGCCACCCCATCTTCTTCAGTATTCGAGCGCCCGCGGAGTCCTCTGGAGGAGGAAGTAAAGACGATGCGAGAGCTTTGGCAATGGAGCTTAAGATAGGTGTGTTGGCGCAAGTTCATGTGAATGTAAAAGTGATGACTTACTCATTCTCCGCATCTTCAGCTTGCGGCTGGCGACCACCGGTAAGATCCATCTCTTCTGTAGTGTCAACGAGCTTTCGACCTTCCCGTAGCTCTTGAAGATCCTCCTCATCCATAAAGTCTTCGGGGCGCGAGGCCTTTTGCTTAGCACGTTCACTCCGAGACGAGACGAACGTTGACGGGGTCCATCCTGCATGTTACAAAGTGAGCAAGGGAACGCTAATTCCATAGCGAGTTTTGCACCTTCTTTCGATCCGACTGTGTTAAAATAACCAGCCGAGAACCCCCTGTGAAGGCACCATGTAACCGGCGTCGCCCCTTCTCATCTCGGACCTAGCAAATGCTCAGATGCTGTGGACAATTTTTTGAAAAGCAAAGATCGCGGACTTCCTGCTTCCATAAAGGGACAAACTCGTTCTTATCTTTCACTTTCTCAAGTGGCGGTAATGGGGTGCCAATCTATTAGGTTTTCAGTATGAGAATGTAGCATACGACAGTGGAAGTCTCACCAGACAAAACGATTCATTCGCCTTTGCGCTAGACGTATCTACGCCAAGTTCGCCGAGCTTTCGTTTTAGACGATTGCTCATAGCAATAGCTAGTCCGTCTGACTTGGATGTTGCAGACTTGGAAATGCGTCTGACCATGTTTGGAATGTGTTTGTCATTCAAGCTCCAGCCAAACGGAGTTCCCCAGATTACGCCGAGTTGCCGATACCGACCACATGCATTCGGCCTCATTCGCGTCGGCGTTTCGCCACAACCTCATGGATTATGCTTGGACATCGAAATCGTTTACGTGCCAAGATCATATCCCGAGGCGACGATGCTGCTTCCGACGCTATTCGCGCGCAAAACCCTGCATCTTCTGAACGTCTAGGAGCGCAGGATGATATAGACTAGCGCAAGTAATGCCAGCTTGCGCGTTGATACCCCATATAGGCTGAAAAGTTTCCATGTGACACCTTGCGGGACATTCTCACAGTCGCCATCAAATACCAGAACATTATCCCACCCAGTAACGATATTCAGTTCATGGCTTGGGAGTCAGAGATCAGGGACTTGAGCGGATTTATTTTCCTACACCCACATCTCGTGTGGCGGGGGACCTATCTCTGCGCGTCCCTGAAATGCCATGAGCTAGGTTCGTCACAACAACTTTCCGCTTTTGCACAGGCTTCCCCTTATCTGCGCTTTCCTCATGTGCTCCAAGCTCCATTGGGGCTGATGTCAACTTGCACACCCAATTTATATTCTTGTAGCTGGCCGGGTCTTAAACAGCTGCCTTCGAGTCCCCTGACTGACATCTCTCCATTCCTGTCTTTCTTACCCACTACTGAGCATGGCAGACGTAGAGAAACGCAGCTCATCCAACGAGAAAGTCGGTCTGGAGCAAGACGAGCTACATTACTCTTCCCAATCCAATCCAAAGTGCGCACCTGTCGTTCTGTTGCATTCTTCCTTTCTGTGTTTAAGGTGAACCTTTAGTTATGTGATTGACATCCACGACACCGACAGAGTTCAGCGGCGGCTCAAGGAGCGCCATGTACAGATGTTTGTCCGCTTTCTTTGCAACACGTTCTCGTTGTTGATTGTTGATTCTTCCTAGGATTGCGGTGAGTTCCTGAGTTTATTCACTTAGTTGTCTTGAGAATGCGACAATACAAATGGCATGATAGATTGCTGGCACGATAGGGACAGGTCTTTTTCTTGGCTCTGGTCTTGCACTTCGAAATGCAGGTCCTCTGGGAGCATTGATTGCTTATGCGCTTGTGGGAACGGTGGCGTATTCGTGCGTAGACATCATGGTTCGCCCTTTGACCCTACCAACATCTTAGCTGAAGTTCACTGTGCTCCATCGGCGAAATGACTACCCATGCCCCAATATCAGGAACATTTCCCCATTTTGGTAATCACAATGATGTATCCATTTTTCTACCACTAATGGTGCATAGCTGGCAGATGGGTGGACCCGGCGCTCGGTTTTGCTGTTGGATGGGTGAGTTCTTTCCGGTGACCAAAGTCGAGATAGATATCTAAGCCCGACTCACCACGCATATCAGAATTATTTCTATACGAACGCGTACGTCACGTTTCGCGTGTTCCGATCCCCGTCGAGTCATTGACAACCTGAAGTATTTCTATTCCCGTGGAAATCACCGCAGCCGTGCTCCTCATCACGTTCTGGGACACAAATGTATACGTCAAATTTGGCGCTTCATCTGTAACAGTACATTTTATTTTTTGCTCTAGGTATCTCATGCTCCTATCTACACTGCCGTGAGTTCTATTCAGTCTTGGACATGAGATAAGCCTAAGTCTCCCAGGTTCTCTGCGTGGTCGTATGCGCCATCAATATCCTCGGTGTGAGGTATGATACATCATTTCGACATGACGTCGGTGACTTAGGATTTTCTACAGATACTTTGGGGAATGTGAGGCCTTTCCATGATATGTTCAATAGCACAAACCAGCCTCAATGATTATCGACAGCCGAATTCTTGTTCGCCCTCATCAAGAGTATGTCCGAATACTTAGATTCTGTGATATACTCCCATTCTTACATCTCCGCCAGTCAGCCTGATAATTGGACTTATATTGGCTGGACTGGTGGTTGACTTGGGTGGTGGCCCAGACAAGGAGAGGATCGGCTTTAGAGTTGGTATCAGTATCGTCGCTCAAATGAAGCTCATTTGTTTCCTACAGTACTGGAAACATCCGGGACCTTTCGCGGGCGCTGGTCTAGTCAGCAATGTCAACACGGATCGATTCCTAGGAGTATTGTCTGTTTTAGTGCAAGCGGCATTCTCTTACCAGGCTATGGAATTGGTTGCTATGTGAGCTGAAGTCAACCACGCTTTTTCAAGGCACACTACAGAACTGACCCCTATTTCAGTGCTGCATCCGAGACCGAAAGTCCCCGCCGTAACATTAGCAAGGCGATTAAACGTGTCTTCTGGCGTATCTTGACGTTCTACGTATGGCGCGATCCGTCCCGCCTTCTTTTCTAAGATTCTAAGATTCTATTACAGATTCTCGGTATCCTCATAATTGGCATGCTCGTATCTTCGGGCAACGATGGATTGCTCAATGGCGCGTCAATGTACCTTTTCCTGTTTGGCAGAACGTTGTTGACTCAGAAAACAGACTCCGGAACTGCCGCCCAATCGCCATTCGTCATCGCTATGGACAAGGCTGGCATCAAAGGTGTGTGTCTCCAGAGTGGAGGCTTGATTAAATTTGATGAGTTCCCTTCTGAAGTTCTTCCACACATCGTGAACGCTGGCATCTTCACCAGTGCCTTATCGGCTGGAAACAGTTACCTGTTCTGCTCTTCTCGAGTCTTGTACGGACTCGCACTGCGCGGTCAGGCTCCAAAACTCTTCACATATTGCACGAAAAACGGCCTACCCTTGAATGCAGTCATCGCAACTGTACGTCTACATGAATCATCGTGGGATGCCACATACCTGCTCATGCGGCCTTCCTCACCGAAAAGGGACTTTTTTCTTTCCTTTCGTTCATGAACATTTCTGCCGGGTCGGAGACTGTGTTCAAGTGGGTGATTTCATTTATAATTCAATCTGCAGTCTTACCTGACGAGTATATCTAGCTGGTTTGTGAACCTGGTAGCAACAGGGGGCTTCTTTAGCTGGCTAACGTCGAACATAACTTATCTCTACTTTTGTGAGGCTTGTTCCGCCACGACATTCCGCGTTAAATTTGTCTGACTCGAGATAGATCGGGGTATGAAAGCTCAGGGGTTCGACTTGAAGAAGAACGTCTACTACAATTCATGGCAGCCGTTTGTTGCATGGTGGGGTGTCGGCTGGACGGCGTTCTTTATCCTCGTCAACGGCTTTGCGGTGTTCTTCAGCTTTGATGTTTCTGCCTTCTTTACGTCCTGTACGTGCTTTCGCGCGAGGCTTCAAAATTTCCCGATAACGATTTTCCCAGACATCAACATACCCATATTCTTTGGCCTATATTTTGGGTACAAAATATTTATGAAGACCAAGATATGGAAACCTGAGGAAATGGATCTAGTCACTGTAAGTCCCTTCATCATGTAGATAATGTGCTCCATCCGATTGGTGGATAGGGCATACCGACCGTGGAAGAGACGGAAATTCCAGAATCTCCACCGAAAAATATATGGGAACGTATGGCCAGGATCGTCTTTTGAAACCACTCGTCGACAGAGCCGACATAGCTGTACGTTGTCCAGCGTATTGTACATTAGCTTGATACAGTTATACATCATCATGCGAGAGATACCTAAAGTCCCGGCCATCATAACATGCGCCCCTTTTTCCTAGCATCTCAGCTTAACTTCCTGAATTTCCCTTGCATCCAAACGCGGTACATCTTCAACTGTCTTTTGCGGTTGACGAGGAGCCGTCTGTCAACGCCGAGCTGCTCAATTGCGAAAAGAGGATGAGGTGGGCAATTAGCCAAGGGCGATAGCAAGCTCGGGTGAACGGAATTGACGCTGTCAGATGTTGATTCCGTCGAATCCGGAGGTGGCGTGTTGTGATGAGACACGTCAGTCGGCGTACTGCTCCCGGACCAGGGATCTGAATGATCCGGCATCACAGAACTACTGATATCCTCAATCGAAGCATCCTCCTGATCTTCGGCGACTTGCGTTGCGTCTCGCCCCATTTTCTGTGCCGACGTCGCCTTGGAACCTGTGAAAAGCAAAGCAAGTTCATCTGCGGTTTAAACAATGAGCACCACATATCGCATATATAGGCTGAATATATACCGAGCTCAAAGAAATAGACTCTCGTTTTATCGCCCCGAATGTAGAAATTTTCTTCTAATAGACGACCAGCTTTAAAACGCAGTTGGGTGAGGTCATGGCGCCCGTAGTCGCGCATAAGAACGAGCCCTCCTGGTTTCAACATCTGCAGAGTCGAGTTGCGCGCTGAAGCCACGACATACCATGCATCAACAGCAACCGTACCTTGTGAATGTTAGATATAGCACGACCCCATTCGTCTGGGTGCAAGGCACTCATTACGAACACAAGAACCACTATGTCAACACTTTCTGGTTCTAAATCCGATGGCAAACCATATTCGGAGGTCGCGTCCCAAACCGATGCACGGAGAAACCCGACGGACGGAGAGCGATACAACGGGTTGTGCTGGAATACAGTATACAGATACCGGCTTTAGGATGATCAGATCCGACAGGAGAAAGGGAGAGGTGATACCTGGACCAGTTTGACTGCATGCGGTGAATAGTCATATGCGTGCAGCACTAAACTTGGATTTTGGTTGGCTGAGATCAGGGGGAAGACAGAATTACCGGCCCCTTCGCACTCGGAATAAGCGGCGTAAGTCACGGCGACGGCAATTACTCACCGCAACCGATTTCCGCTACGCAAACGGGCCCTGCCTTACCGAAATTGAGTGTGATGTCGGACGAGTGAGGCGTTGCAACTCACATCGTCTTTCGTGGCAGCCACGAGTTCCGGAAACTCGTTATGTAGCCTGGCAGATGGTCAAAAAAGGCCACAGATGGGTGACAACTGGTGCACGACACCATTTCCGATCTTTGAAGAAATTGCCAGCATTCGCCTTGTAAAAGGTATCCCTGCATTCTAACGTTGGTCCCAGTTGGAAAGAAGAGAAGAGTCACAGCGAATGTCGAACCAATGCCGTGAAGGTTTGGTATTGTATCTGTGTTTTTCTTCGTCTGGTATGCGACCTTGACGCTGCTTGGACAGGGAAGCGGTGATCTTCTCGGCTTGATCCTCAGGCGGTGGGACGTGATCCCAGGCGTTATGAGACCAGACATCATTCTCGTTGATTAGAAATCTGAAGAAATCTCGAGGTCAAACGGTCTCGTGGACTGTGCTAAACCAACCTGGAACCGAACGGAGGAAGACTTGACCCGACGTCGTGTACTGATGATGCTGTTTTCAAGTCCTGTTCCGAAGACATGCTGGCCTGCAGTTTAGTGAAATGCCTGCTGTTTATGACACTGAATACGTAGAGTTCGCAAGAAAGTGATGAGTGTTGGACGATCGGCGAGGGCAGAGCTATTAATTGTGCAGATCAATTCCACGCGGGTTAGTTATGCCAAATTATCCAGATGAATCTGATGGCCACATTCTTGCCTCCTGGCTGTACAAAAACTTTTTGCGTCCTGCTTAACAGGACCGAAAATTGCTAAGCCGAGCCTCTGTGCTTATACCCCTGCATTCTTCACCGTTGCGATCCTCGGCTCATTCATAGCTTGGCGACAATCTCACCCTCGGATAAACCCAACCATCCGCAGTTTCTGCTTGCAGAAGAATGTCGACCATTGAACGCGCTGAAGGCGCCCACGATCCAGGAGATGAGCGTTTGACGCAGATGTATAACGAAGTCCTGACGGTGTTTCGACGTGGGACTGGAGGCCAAGAAAGCGCATATCCCGACGCTGGCGGTGTCGCTAATGGCACCTTTCGGTCTCAGCATCCAAGTGAGTGTCTTCGTCGGCCATCATTCGTAGTCATAGCATGGTTCCGTAGATAGCTCTTCACCAACTGTGTCGACAACAAGGAGCCCAAGATCGTATAGACCGTTGCCACCGACCCCCGGCACCTCGTTAATGAACCACTTCTCTCCGTACAGCATCCCAGCTCCTCCCAGTAGCGTTGACAGGTATCCACACTCTCCAAACTCCACAAGGGCTGTACTAACGGCGTCTTCGACAGAAATGAAGGAAGCTCTCAGTCAATAATTGGGGTTGCCGGCCCGTCGTTTCCGACCTCTGGTGGTCCTGTGCGGCCCATCGAGTTGTCTCAAAATCCGGATGAACATATCCGTGCTGCTCTTCCCAGCCATGGAGCATCCAGTCCACCCCAAACAGCTTTCAGATACTTTGAAGAAGTCGTGCCACCGACACCTACTTCGTCCGAATCACAAGCAGGCCCGTCCGCTCCTCCTTACCCAGGACAAGCAGACGTCAGCCCAGGAAACCACCTTTATCAGCCTTTACCGCCCGCCACGGGCGAGGGCCCTTCTTCCTATCACAACCATCGTCGTAATGTACAACCGTATTCAGATCACACTGACCCAGCACGTCAAACGCAGTCTCCTTGTAAGTATCCTTCGGCTTTCAGACACTGCACTCGTTGACACCAGTCAGATGCTGCTGAAAGATTACTTCCTACGCCAGAATCACAACCGCCTCATCCAGTTTACGGACGAACGGTGGACAGAAACCAAATCACTAGTCATATCCTCGCCTCGTCATCCGATATCGCAGGTTACACGCTTCACCGCGCTAATTCAACAAGCTCTTCAAATTCCTACACATATTCTGACGTCGATGTGTATCCGATCGTCCACTCGCCGCCCCCCGCCGCTCGAGCTGAGCTCGGCCGGCGCAATACCACCACACTTCATGCTATTATCTATGGTGGCCGCGACAACATGACGGAATATTCTGGACCCGCTGAGGAAGAAGTATATCCGGCAGAGGAATCTTTCGTTAACTATTCCCTTCTTTCTCACCTGGCTGTTCTACTCCGAGATCATGTCGTTCGCGGTGTCCATGTGATGGGCAATGTGCCTTATCCAAATGCCTTCACTGGAAGAGATGTAGTGGTGAATATATCTCTTCGTGTCTCGTAGAGGGAGCGTCCTGAAACATGTTTCCAGACCACCGTCCAGACGCAGATACACCGTGAATTAGTCGAATACCAAAGCGGGACAGCAGGGGATAGAAAAGCCGCCCTGCATGTGGCGCGCAGTCTTCAAAACCAGCTTTTTTTTCACGAAGTCGAATGGAACGGACGAGTGCTCCAAGATGGTGTAGAAGATGTATACAGATTCTTGGACGAGCAGGAAGACGAAAGACCTGTCGAGCAAGAGCTTCCAACCAGCGTTGTCACGTTCTTGACGAGGTGTTATTCGGTGCTTTGTGAAAAGGGCATGGAGTGTTATTCGCCTCGGTGCCCTCGAAAGGTAGACGGTTTTTTTTTCCGATCACATCAATCATTAATTCCACCCTATAGAATAAAGCACTGCTGCAAATGCTATCCAAGGATAATGAGCCACCCGCTAGCGAACGTTGGACCGTTCCCCCCGATGTTATAATAAGGCTATCTGGTCGTGAAAAGCATCGCCAAATGCTTATTCGCAAACTGATCAATAAGGAGGAGGAATACATCGCGGATCTCGATCATGTAGACAGCGCTTTTGTTCAGCCATTGTTCACCGCAGACCCACCGATCATCCCGCAGCTGGAATTGCAAGAATTCATCGACGACGTCTTCAACAACATTCTTGAAATACGAGAGTGCAATCGCAGGTTCTTGGACATCATGTACGTTCGCCAACGGGAACAATCTCATCTGCAGGTCATTCAAGAGATTGGGGATATATTGCTTGATGCTGCTACTGAGTTTCGACAAGTCTATCCGAGCTACATTGGGCACTTTTCGTTGGCCTTAAAGCGACTGCACACGGAACTCGAACGCAATGCTAACTTCCGTCGGTACATCGAGGTCATTGGAATTTTCACTCTTTATCAACCTTTTCTGATGCGGCAGCTTTTGAGCAGCGATGTTCACGGCACTCGTCTTTGACACCGGATGATGGCTCTGTCCATGATCTGGAGTACTACCTGACACGACCATATGAACATCTGCGCAGATATCCCAATCTGCTTAATGCCATACTGAAAGAGACCACCAAAGGCAACCCTGAGGCGGAATATCTCAAAGAGGCCATAGATGCAATCAAAAACCTCGACACCGCGGCCCAGCTCTGGACATTTCAATATGACATGTGCAATGGACCAACGGCAAATTGGCAATGGCAGGACCTCGTTCCTCCGCACCAGCGACAAACGATATCGAATGAAGAGAGTCAACGGCAAGCGTAAGTGGCAAATTCCAAAGGAGGAATTCACCGGAAACTCACTCACGCTCAATAGCACGATATTCGAGTTGATCAAAGGTGAGATGGAGTATGTCAGAGACTTGGAAAATATCGAGGCAGTACGGACTGTTCAATTTTGAATGTGTATCGCGTCTATTTACTGACAATTATCAGGTATTTCTGCGACCCCTGAGGCAGGCAGACCCGCCCATCATACCGCCCGATCGATTGGACAGCTTTATCCGAGATGTCTTCCACAATTTCGCAGAACTTCATGCACATCACACTCTGTTGGTCAAGAAGCTCCACGAGATTCAGCGGGAGGAACACCCGAGAATTCGATCCATTACAGCCGCCGTATTCGACGCGGCATTGAACTTCCGGGAGGCATACATGGAATACATACCCAACTACCCGATCGCTGAATACAAGATAGAAAATGAGATGGAAACCAATCTCGCTTTTAAAACCTTTGTCGAGGTGTGCTCCCATCATCCAGTGTCCTTTCTCATGGCGAGTTGAAGCTCACACAAGAAAAGGATTGTGTCCAACATCCGAATGCTCATGGACTGGAAATGAAAGGCTTTGTCAATCGACCCCTAAATCGGCTAGCACGATATAATGAACTTCTGACCCGAATCCGTGACGAGTCCCCTCGCACTCATGAAGATTATGACAACATACCAAATGTTCTCGATGTCATAATGGCCATTGGGCGGGAGACAGAGAAAGGGCGCAATTCTGCAAAGCAGAAGGTCAAACTCTGGCGGTACAATGCCAGCATTGTCTTTAAGCCAGGCGAAGCTATGGTATGTGTTTTTCTTTTATGATTTGTCTCCCTGCATCTCCTTGATTCCATAATACAGGACCTCGGCCTTTTGGACGACGCACGATCATTGATGCACACGGGAAAATTGTATCGGCATCCTGATAGCCACCCTGAAAATAGCGGCTGGCACCAGCTTTTCTTGCTACTCTTCGACAACTATCGTAAGTTGACGATCTGCATCGAAAGGCACCCTGCTAATCGACAATAAGTGGTATTAACGAGGCCGAAAAAGGATGACGGCGTTCGAAAGTACCATGTCGTACGCAAGGTCCGTTGTGCAAATATTCAATCTCGCATGAGTCATTCAAACCGTGTTCAAAGCCCATTCCTTTGGAGTTGCTCTCGCTCTCGAACTTCAGTGACCTTCCTGTACCCCGGGGCAACAGCGTGCCTCGCCATCGGAGGCCAGCGTCACCATCGTCCAGCGTATCCGACTCGCGCTATTCGGAACAGGGGGACATGCGAATGATGTACCCATGTACTATTCATTACAATGGGAGGTCAAGAGGGTCGTTTACGCTCTATGTCGCATCTCAAGAGATCCGCGCTGAGTGGAAACAGAAACTGGAAGAAGCCTTAGGACTTCGGAAAGTTATCCAAGAGTCGAATAAGGTGTTTGAAATGGAAACTCTTAGTATTGACACGTTCACAGCGCTGCCTGCGAACGTCAACCCAGTCACTGTCCCTTGGAGTGAGGGCTCAACGATTACTGGGAAAGTGACATGCTCAGTTCCTTTCAGTAAGTCATAAGGCATCCAATTTATGTTGCTCATCTTGACGTCGCTCGTCGTAGATACGCCGGACGGTCGCTCTCTTGTAGCAATTGGGTGTGCTGATGGTGTTTGGATCGGATTCAGACATGACCCTCGTTGTGAGTATGACGGCATTTCCAAGATACTCTGCTGAACATCTTCCCGCGCGCAGCGTTGCGTCGCGTATTGCACCTAAGAATGGTAACTCAATGCACAATGCTGGAGGACTTTGGGCTTTTTCTCGTCTTGGCTGACAAGGTACATGAACTGGGATCCATCTTTTTTGCCTTAAAGTTGAATTTTTGTTAGTCCTTTTTCGCATATCATATCGAGGCACTAGTCCCTACATTCCCTCAAGATGTGAACGCGTCCCCGAACCCTCAGAAGCTCAACGGTAACCGAGAGGTCCAGTTTTTTAGCGTGGGGAATTTACTAGATCGAACGCTTGTGGTCTACATGCGGAAGAAAGGGGTGAGTTACCAACAGTTCGATTGAATACTGGAGAAGCATGATCTTGACCCTACCTTAGAACGATAGCCATTTTCACGTCCTAGAACCTGTGATAGACAAGATATACGACAAGTCCAAGCAGTCTTCAACACGTCGCTGGATCCGACGTGCGCCAAGGTCGGACTGGTTCCGGCATTACAAGGACTTCTTCCTGCCGACCGACTGCTACGATCTGATCTTTTTGAAAGCCAAGATTGCCATTCTCTGCGCGAAAGGCTTTGAAATCATGGAGCTGAGCGAGTGCGCCCCATTTCTCCTTCCTGTCGTCCACTTGTGCAATGCTGAGTTTGTCATACACTAGTTTCAGTAGCTCTGTCATCCCTTCGCGGGAGGACCCCAGGCTGGCGCCTCTGGTGAAGCGCTACGACACCTGTCGACCAATCGGTATCTTCAGAGTCAAGGAGGACGAGTTCCTGCTTTGTTATGACGGTACGTGCCGTCATCTGGTATTTTTGGGTCTGGCATGGTGACGTTGTATAAGAGTTCGGAATCTACGTAAATGACCATGGCGACCCGAGCCGCGAGATGGGGACTGTCGAATGGGACGGACATGCGCAGAGTGTGGCGTTTCACCAACCATACATCCTCCTTTTCGACCCCCATTTCATCGAAATTCGACACGTCGAGACTGGCAGGCTAGAACAGATCATCCCCGGGCACGACATCCGCGCGACCTGGGACGGACGGGGTCTTAACTCGGCACACGGGAGCACATACAACGATTTAGGCGCCGCTGACCCGTCGGGAATATTGGCTGGTGGCGCCAGCGACGGTGCGGGCCCTAACCTGGCAGTTTTGACAAACGCTGCAGGAGCGCTGTCGTCCACGATGACGCAAGGTGCGCGTGTTCACGCTGTGTCGAACATCAAAGAAACGGTTGTGCAGCCCGTAGGGCGCCCGCCTCGGCCGATGACGCAGCATGTGTTCCAGCTTGTACCGACGATTCCGCTGTTCCTGCCTGGGTCGCTGAACTCCCCGACGAACGCGACGTATTTCCCGCA
The DNA here is from genome assembly GCA_011319805.1 of Macrocybe gigantea. Lineage (NCBI taxonomy): Eukaryota > Fungi > Basidiomycota > Agaricomycetes > Agaricales > Callistosporiaceae > Macrocybe > Macrocybe gigantea. The sequence goes on from SJRY01000276.1 coordinate 59,162, forward strand.
TTCGTACAGCCCGCCGAGATCGCCGCAAGCGGGGCCAGCGAGCTTGCCATTTAGATATTAAATCCTTCTTTTATTTTGCCTGTTCCAGTTTCTCCATATTCCAAGATTATGTATGTACACATCATCTGTATTCTTCCTTCCGGGATTATGCTCCCCATTTCTTTTTCCCCTCTTGTATGATATATTTTTGTAATTCTCTTGTGCTAACATCGGTTAGCGTTACTTACCGTTGCATGGACACAGGTTGACTCGTTATCTGTTTCAGGTTAACTTTATTCCGTTTCTTCTTCCTTTCTATCTGCATGTTACTGGGTCTATATCAATCTAAGTCTGCAGTAATAACGCTATATCACGTGATATTTTTTTCCGTAGCCTTGGGACAATTTCTCCTCACTCGTCGTGCAAACTCCGCATATCGTCGACCGCTCAGTTTTCAGCGAAAGGGCGCTAGGCCTTTCTCTTCGAAGTAGGTGAACGGAAACACAAGGGAAAGGAGAACGATAGCATTCAGAAAAAGGGGAAGACGGAACCGGTATTAAAAAGAGCAACAGCCATGTCGTCAAAGCGCAGGTGGGATCAGGCAGGTCCGACGGGTGGAGAAGATGAAGCTGGCCCGGCCTCTAACAACAGCGGCAATAACAACGATAGTCACAGTCCCTCCAAGGTTGGTGGGGAGAGCAAGAGCGCGTCGGAGGCTGCTGCTGCTGCTGCTGCCATCGCGGCGAAGATCGCGGCGCAGTTTGCGAGCGGGGCGCTCGGGAATGGGGGTTCTGGTGGGGACGGGGATTTTGTCAAGGATATTGATATCAACGATGTGCGGAATCGATACATGTTGACGAAGGGGAGCACACAGGCTCAGGTACGTTTTCGGGCATCAGCTCTGTCGCTGTTGTTTGATGCTTTCACTTGAGTTCTGTTTTCTCTCCTGACATTTGGCTCAAAAATAGATACATGAGGAAACGGGCGCGTCGGTAAGCACGAAGGGTGTATGGTACCCTGACCGGAGCAAGGCGACGGAGAAAGATCCGCCTCTGTATCTGCATGTCACTGCCCACACGGCAGAACAGCTCCAGAAAGCTATGGATAAGATCAATGAGCTCATGACTGTTGACTTGGGCTCACTTGTGGAAGATAAGAAGGACAGGATGAGGGAGAAGGTTGGCCTTCCTTCGTTGCCCGAGTGACCGATTAATGCAACTTATTGCTCGCCCTGTTTTTATTCGACAGAGAAGATGGCCGGAGGAAAAGCTACCTGTAGGGTTGGAGTCTATAAGGAACTTTAACGTCAGAGCAAAAGTGGTCGGCCCCAGCGTATGTCTTTCTGTCTATCGGCCTGTCCGTTTTTGGGATGGCTCACACCAGTACAGGGATCGTTTGTGAAGTATATACAGCAGGAAACCGGGACAAGGGTGCAGATCAAGGGTATTGGATCTGGTTTCATTGATCAGGAGACCGGAAAGGAGAATGACGAACCGTTGTACATCCATATAACGTGCGTTTACATATTAACTTCAGTTATCATCACTCTCTAAGCTTAGCCAACAGGAGCCCTGATGAATCCCAAGTCGCAAGAGCAAAAGCGCTAACTGAGGACTTGCTCATGGTTGTGCGGCAAGAGCATGCTAAAATGCAAGCCGTTCTTCACCAGCAGCAGATGGAGTTACATCAGGCTCAAGCACAATACGCAGCCTATGCCGCCTCAATGGCCGTGAGTGTCGACTGATCTGATTTTTTTTTCCTTTCCCCAACAGTCAATTGTAAATTAGCAACAGGGATATGCACCACCACCTCCAGCCAACGCGCCTCCGCCCCCGCCGCCTGGCGAGCAGCCGCCTCCTCCTCCCGATGCCAGCGCCCCTCCTGCACCACCGCCAGGGGCATACGACCCGCAAGCGGCTGCGGCCTCCGGCGCTCCGGCACCGGGTGCGGACGCATCTTCGCAAGATGCATATGCTGCATACTGGTGTGTAGCATTTAACCGAATGCCTGACGGACAACGTGTCTGAACTGAACAATGATAATTTTCCTTGGCAATTGTAGGGCCGCGTACGGGTATGACGTAAATTCGCCACAGTTCAAGGAATGGGCAGCGCAACAGCAGCAGCAATATAGCCAGTACTACGCGCAATATGGCTCGCAAGCACAAGCATCTGGTGCACCGCCTCCCACTGCACCCGCACCTGCGGGAGAGGCACCTCCACCACCACCACCTCCCGCTTGAGCATGTATTTGCCTATGTTTTGATTTGTATGTACATAGCTTGACAATGAGTATCCAGTTGGCCCAAAGAGTGACGTGACTCGAAGCAGCTGATATAAGCCTTTCCTGTCAACGAAGCCAGGCAGTTGACAGGTTCTGCCACATCGACTCGCATTCGCAACTTCTCCTTGACGTCTCCCTTCTGCACGATGTATCTCGCACAGCCCATAACAGGTCAGCATATAATTACGTCCTCCTGTCCGTATGCCTGAAACACTGCCAGCCAACTTGTGAATCCATCTGCGATGCTCTGGATGGCTGACATGACTGTCGACAGATGCTCAGCGACGACTTTCTATTTGAACAATTTGAGTAGCTCGTGGACATCAGTGTGTCATGATCCATCAGACAGTGTCCTTCCAAGTGCTAAAATTGCCCGAAAACGAGATGCTTCAACATGGCATTTGACAACGAGAGCAATGACGGCCTCATGCGAGTCCAACACGGCTGAGCATTGAGCAGATTCGACTTTAATTGTGGCTTCGACACTGACTCTTTAGGTTGTGGATCTTTCTATGGAACTGACATCGGGAGCTGTGCTGGTAAAGTCTCGACTCGAGACACCCCACGCACAACTGTGACTCGTGAGTCGCCAAGGCCTCTCTCGCTATCGCCCATTTACTGTTCACATCCCCTCCCTCTCTAAAACATGAACCCTACTCCCAAACGCGGCTCTATCGCATTCTTGCTAAACTCGAGCGATCCCATCAAGGACTCCCAACAATGTCATCCAGGCCCCACTACACCCTCGAAAATGGCCGCTGACAATGATTTTGATAAGCTACGCACAGACATCAATGTTCGTGGGCCCATTGCTATTTTATTGCTCACTAATGATTGAACTCGCTATTTTCAAGGTACCGCTGAACAAGCTGTATGTCAATGCAACACAGACAGCAGAGCTTACGAATCTCTATGGCACCGGCTTGGAATTGACGCGACATGTCTTCGACAGCGATGCTGAAAGCCAGTCTCGTGCGACAGCTCTCCTCAAGGAACATGGCCTTGATGTCCTTACACGTCAACAATTGGAGAACAAGTGGAACATCAGCTGGAGTTGTGGTTGGGCCAGGGGTGATGATACTATTTCTCGTGTCTTAGTTCAATGGTATACAAAAACTGCTTTGTGACCAACGAGGTCGTTTCATCTGAATTTCGGTCGAAGCGTCTGTGGATACGATACGGCTGCCCGACAAAAAGCTTATGCTGCGAAGCAAGCCAATGGCAAGCAAAGCAAAGTCTGGAATCGTCGAGCGCCATATGATTTCCATGAATGCCTTGCACATGCAGACATTACTTATTCAAAAAGCACGAACGAAATCCAAAGGATTGTCGGATACCTCAAACACGTTGATGCCTGTTCTGCTGCACCTATGACACGTCTCCCTGCCATTCCACTCCACCCACATGTTGCTGAAATTGCTGTCGAACAGTTGCTTACTGGAGCAAGGTATGTTACTCGTCCCATAATATGTGTGCTCAGAACCTACATTAACCTTTGGACATCTAGCATAACCACTGTTCAGATGAAGAATTCCGAGATGATTTCCATTGGAGGATATCGAGACCAGTTCCAGTTTGACCCTTCGACCTCGAATCACCGCTATGAACTTTTGCCCACTGATTTTACGGCTCTCTACCGCAAGTACAACAGACGAATTGGAATCGACATTTCCCTAGCGCCCGAATACAACTTGGATAACTGGTTGAATCCCCTTCACATGCATTTTAAACCAGATCTCTATCAGGCCGTTTTCCTGTATTGCCGCCGAGCTGATCAAAATGAGCGGTTGAAAGTATGCATTTCAACGCCTGATATGGATGCAGCGGCATGGGCGTACGGATCTCAAAATCAGATTATCCTGGACGGCACATTTGGTGTCTGTACTACTCGACTTCTTTTGTTCATTGCCATGGGTGTTGATGCCCAAGGACATGGAGTGCCGCTTGCTCTCTTTCTTTTTCAGCACCAACAGGAAGCAGAGCGACACACGCAGGATACAACACGGAAATCCTGACCGAACTCTTGCTAAAATGGAGGCAACACTTGGATAAACAAGGACATGGCATGTTTGAACCGGCAGTGGCGATCACAGATACTGATACGAAGGAGCGAGGCGCACTTGTGAACGTTTGGCCGAAAATAATTTTATTGCTGTGTAAGTTTCATGTTCGGCAATGTTGGACAAATAGGCGTCGAAAGCTTCTGTCATCGAAGGAAAAAAGCCAGTCGTTTTGGAGCGAGCATGTATTGAGTCGGCTGCATACCCTCGAAAACAGGCATGCTTTCAATCTTTCAGTAAAAGAAAAAGCTGAATTGTATACAGGCTCCTCGAGACGCTGGAACATTCTGACGCACAAGCTCTCATACTAGCAGAGCAAAAGGTCCTTGAGGAGCTGATACACAGCAAAACAGACACATTGCTTCGGAAGTATGCAACAGCAGGCCTTGCATACCTCGAATATATGAGAACAACATGGTTGGATCCTTCCATCTGGGCATCGTGGTCACAATTTGGTCGTCAACGTGCTGCTGATCAATTGAAAAAGCCTATCAGTGGTGTCATTCCGACCACAAACCATCTCGAATCATTCAACTGTGTTCTGAAGCGGAAATATATACCTCAATGGCAGCGCTCAGGCAGCCGCCTACGATTCGACGTCCTTATACATCACCTAGTCCTCAAGATTATTCCAGAGCTATTCGCACGGCGTCGTATCCGGAATGAATATGATCTCTGGATCAACGAGCGCTTCAAAAATGTCTCAGGTGGTCAAAATCTACGTTCATTGCTGTTACGTTCTACCGAAGAAGAAAAAGCCAGCGCCCAGATAACCTGGTATCCGGAGGACACTATTCGCGAGCATAAAGCTAAAGCCATTCTGAGCAAGAATCGACTTGTAATTTGTGCGTCGCTTCGCCCTTACGAGATATGGGCATCGTGTGCTGCTACATCAGCCAACATTGATGACCCCGCACACCTTCGATATTGGCTAACTATCCACCCTTCTGGACCTGCTACATGTACATGCAAGGACTGGTGTGATCGAGGAGCCGCTTGCAAGCACCTCCGTGCATTGCGAATGTTGGTTATCCAGTCGGTTGCAGTTGGGAAACTGAAATCTCATCTCAAATTTCATTTTCCAATGACATCTGCCGAGGCAACCACAATCATGCAACGTTTGAAAGCTTGGTACAGTTTTTACTTTCCACTTGCTGTCACGGTTACTCCGAGAAAAAATCCAGACCAAGCCGCTTCTGGATTAGTGCTTACAGGGCTCTCAGCAAACCCTCCTTCGTCTATGACCACACATCTCCCATCATCGACTGCACCTGTACACCTTGATCCTCCTTGTGAAGGGATCATTGGTGTTGCCGAAAGCCTCAACAATGACATGGCATTCCAAAATCTCGTTGGCGAAAAAACTACTCTTGTTTTAAATGATGACACCAATCATGACGAGGACACAAGCGACGAATCGGAGCTGGACTACGCTGGTAACACAATAGTTGAGGACTTGAGGAATGAGCATGGCATTCATCAGGCATGCTATATCTTCAGTCAAATTGTTGACTTACTCATCGCACTCCTATGCTATCAGGAAAACCAGAGGGCCATTGGCCTACAGGTCTATCAACGACTTGTTCAAGACATTAACAAAGTTCTTCCTTCACTTCATGGCATCTCGACGCTCCTCCATGACCTGCAAGTCAGTCCAGAATCTGCAACAAACAACACTACTACTGCATCCGATCGCATTCTCAATGATTTCCGGAATGTAATCCAATCACTCCATTCCCAAATCCAGGATTCCTTATGCACCAATGCATCGGGAACCACTGCTACGAACACTATGCCGCGAATTCTGGTTGCCAATTATCACGGCACGTCACACCAACAGGAGCTTCTTCCACCATCACCTGAGCCAAAACAAAAACGGAGAAAGTCATATGGCGTGCTCTAGGAGGCGGACACTATTTTCGATCACATTTTGTACTAGACAGCCTATCTAGTAAACTTCGCAGCCATGCTTCTTGTAATACCTTGCTGTCATAATGTGGTTGCAGGTTCGGCAGAGACGAAACATCATCCAGAATTCACCTGCTGGTATACCTTCCAGACTGTCAAGATCCAGGTATACATCTAAAAACTCCTTCGTAGGCTCCAACAGTGTCAATTCACCTCCCTCATGTTTAACGGAACCAGGCTGGAGTGCGACCGCAGCTGGATACAGTGGCGAGTCAAAGGCAGGCAGGTCCAAAGTAACTAGAGTGGCTTTGTCAATCAATGACTTTGCATAGCTTTGCATAGAAATGAGTAACTTACCGCTGGGCAAAATTCGCGGAGGCAGAGGAGGTGGCGAAATCACATTCAGCCTTCTCGCCTTTGTGCGCTTGGTCACGGTCGATCCTGATACGCCCATCGCTGCTTGATGTTCACGGGGAGAGGGTGACAATGCATAATCGGACCCGAATATGCCAGATGCTGCCGTGATCATGGGTGTGCTCCTGAGCTTTCGGCGAGCTCGTTTAGGACGCAAACTTGGTGATGGTAAAATAAAGCCTGGGTCGATAGATTCATGAAAAGAAGAGAAAAACAGATGGTGACCAACGTACCATTAAGAAGGTCCTCTGCCTCACTGTCGAACGCATCAGCCTTTTTGGAGTTGACGAACTGGGTGGGACTGCGGGCAAAATTGAATACGAGGAACTAGATAACATGACATGACACACCTGGAAGGCGTTTCTGATAAGGTTTCGATACAACAGTGGCATCAGCATTGAGGTAGACCTCCGTGAAATTCACTGAGGGTGGTGTGAGTGAGGATATGAAGAAAATCGAAGAAAACTCTCACCGAAGTATGAACAGTCTTCCTTTTGAGCACAGCGCGCAACAAAATGACCACTGTTGCGGCCAGTTCCACTGACCTTATAGGTTTTCACTTCGGCATCATGAAAACATCGCAGCGTCTCGAACTCGTGGGTTTTGTGGTAGCTCCAGACAAATTTCGGCTCCAAAAGCTCACCGTTCTGGAGGAGAGGACTGGAGAAGTCCGTCAATGATTTGAACGCACAGAATATTTCGAGCACACATACTAAGGAACTTCACGAAGAGATGATGGGTCTCTGGGATCAAATGTTGTTATGTTTGACGACCCATTTTGGAGGCGCTTCAGTGCACGGAAGAGAGGTGTGCCGGGTGAAGCTGAGGGAGAGCTGGCAGGAGGCTTGAGGGGTGAGGATTTTGGGGGCGAAAAATCAGCCATTCGATTTGCAGAAGCTGGCAATGCTACTCACTTATGTGAGGAGAGACACGCTCAAAAAGTACACATTGGTTGCTGTCGTGTCAATCAACTGTAGCCTCTATGTCTTCAATGGATTCACCTCCAATATTGACAGGTGTAAGTGCCATGGACCAACTACAGACAGAAACATGTAATTATGGGGCACGTAGACAGAAAAAGGAAAGCACCGATTGGAATCGTGATCAAGATGCTGTCGAAGTCAATGACGACGAGAGAAGTGGGTTGTTGACAAGTCCTGTCAAGGGGGAAGGCGGAGGGGCTTACATCAGGTGGTTCGAGTCACGTCACTCTTTGGGCCAACTGGCTGCTCCTTGACAATAGGGAGGTTGTTTTGTTGTGTTTGTATTTCCACAGCACCATTGTTCTTGCGGCGAGTATAAGTTTTGGTCGACGAAAAATGTCTGCTCCGGACCAGAGCCAGTCTCTGAAAATTCTCCAAATTTCTTCTTTCTTTACATTTACGATCTGAAATGTCGTACGCCTTTCTATCCAGACCACCGCCTTCGCAGAAGAAACAGCCGACGCAGCCGCTTCCTCCGACACCAGTCAAGAATTACATCGCTACCTGGGCAGCGCACGTTCAGCCTGGTTCTCCTACTCCGCGGTCTCCCTGTCCACGTCGACGCTCGTCTGTATCATCGCGCAGGCCGTCCAACTCGTCAATCATTCATTTTATCGATACCCAGTCCTCCCCAGTTGCACATCCTTCTGTAGAAAAGACGCCATCTATCGGCGAGTACGAGTTTGACTTGACGAACCTTGGATACACGTCGGTGTTTGTGCATTTGCCTAATACACCTTCGACGCCATCGCCGTTGTTACGCAAGTTTCAGCAGAAACGATTACAACAGCAGAAGCAAGCCGAAATTCCGTCAGTCGATCCGGACACATTCCCATCCCCCCTGCTGCAAGTCGTATGAAGCGATTTCGCTCGTTGTCTGTTCTTCGTTCGCGCTCAAAGGCATCCGTATCGTCCAATGCGCTCCCTCCATCTCCTACAAAATCCTTATCGGCTGCAGGAGTGCCCAAATCCAAATCCAAGTCGGCCAAGTCAAAGGCAAAGCCCAAGGGATCGGATATTGCGAAGCGTAAAAAGGCGTTGTATGCCAAAGCCCTCGGCGCATCGGCGCGTCCACCTCCGCTTGCGAACGAGCTCTTGCTGAGGCAGTTTGTGGATGGCGGAAAGATGGACGAGCATATCCAACGGGTCATGGAGGACCAGGCGCTGGCAGCTGCTGGTTCTCATGCGACTAAAGCTTTTGGTGCTCTTGGGGTCGGCGATGTGTACCGAGATGGCAGAGGTGGGATTTGGTGGGATCGTGAGGAAGAGATGGAGTATGTCGGGCTCTTGGCTGGGGATGATGAAGAGGACGGGGACGAGAAGATGGACAGTTGGGTCACTTTCAGCGGTGAAGACAAGGATGCTACGGTCGCTCTGAACTCCCTTGCTGGCGTCAGTTCTGGACGAAGGGACAGTGCGTCGTCGGCCCGTACGCAAGATTCAGACCTGGATCCCACAAACGTTGTCAGGTGTGCGGATGAGAATGGGATGTTGGGTATACCGCCATCGCCGCCAGTTCGTGCGACCACCTCGAAACCGCATGCAGTGCTCTCTGTTCCGTTCCGTCAGCGTCCAGTCCACCTCCGCAAGAATCCTGGTTTCATCCTTGATCTCGCCTCATTTTCGGTGCCCAGCGAGGCGGCTGCTCCTCATTCACCTCATTCACCGCTTTCGCCAAATGTCCTTCTCATCTCCATGCCACCCTCTACGCCTGTCACTCCATGCCGATACTCACCTCGTACGCCTCATCCGACCACACCACCGCCCTTTACTGCAACAGGTCCGAAGCGGACTTGTAGACGTGTTTCACCGGTCAAGTCGACCTTTTCGGCAGATGCTAATCATGCGCGGAGGGCTACAGCTTCGATGAGCAGGCGAAGGAGTCTGAGCTACAAGAGGAGACGGCCTGCGCCGTTAGATCTGGGATCGTCATCCTCCCTTTCTTCTTCCATCGAACGTATCATTCCCGTCGCCGTGGATGTAGAGATACAGAGAGAAGAGATTGTCCGCAAAGGGAGGGTGGACTTTCACGAGTCGTCCTTTGCTCCTGCGTCTATTCCCTGTCAGCAGCACCCATCGCTTGCCGTCCCAGAGCTTGGTGTTCTGCAGGAGAGCGGAAAGTTGATGAAGAAGAAACCATCGAGGTTATTTGCTGTCGCGAAGCTGTTTGGTGCGAGGGAATGAAGAACAAAGGGCTGCCAGCCCTTTTCATCCGAGTTTGGAAACAGGAAAACGAGGCGAACAACACGAAAATTCGTCAAATGACATTCACGATTCCCTTGACATTTCACGGTATTTCACTCTCTTACTGTGTACAGGTATATCGGACCTTTTCGGGCACTGGTTGCTCCTCCAAAAGGATTGTTTAAAACTCTGTATCGAGTAATAATGTTTTTGTAGCTAACGACTGTACCATGTAGCCATAGTAATCTGCTATGTGTCTTTATGTGAAACTGCCGTGAGTCATCTACTTAGAAATCGATGGCTTCAAACGATAAAGGGTCCTCTTGTTGGCACCGCCGTGACCCTCCTGCGTTTGTCGCTTCGCTTTTTTGTTCAATCTCGGATCAATCTCGATGGCATCCCGACCACTTGGTTGGAGAGTAACATCATCAGGAAGAGGTTGTTTGCGGCGGACTTGGCTGGAGGCACAACTGCGCGCTTCCTGGATCAAGGTTTTATCCAGAAGTGCACCCTTCAAAACGTTGATGAGATCAGCGCAGCTAGCAACACTATGTGTACCGTCGCCGTCTATCATAGGACGAATCCCAGTCACGAGTTGAGGAAACAATGCAATCCACAAGTTCTTAATGACTCCTTTGATGGGCTCGAAGTAGGGTGAGATATGACTGAGAACATCTATATCGAAATGGCCGAAACAATTGCTGTATTTCAGATCCCCGAGTGCTTTGCGATTTTTTGTCAAGAACCATCGGTTCAACACAGAAGGATGTGTCACGCTGTTCGGTCCATACAGCGGAGGGTCTCGCACATCGTTACGCGGTCCCTGGAGATGGTTGCAGACGAAGATGAGGACCGTAATCAGTGATTCCATGTCATGGACAACACGATGAGCTGTGGCATAGAGAAGTAATTCAGTTGCGATGAATGGAGGTGTAGCCTAGAGGAATAGTAGTAAGTAGATCAGTGGAAGACAAGTATAAATCAATCATACTGTGCAGACACTGGAATTGGGGTGGCTAGGAGTCTTGGCAGACTCGCTTTCATGAATCAGTTTGTCAGCATCGACTGTTTCATCCTCATCAGGCTCATTGTAGTCATCCACCAGATCATATTCATCATTGCAGTTGTTGCCTTGAGATCCTGACTGCATCATGTCTGACAGAGGCAGTGCCTGCACTTCTTCAGGCAGATCAATGAAGCCCCCATAGTCAAAGTTGATGATCAATCCCTCCCGACAGTGCAGTTCTTCTCGTAGTTTTTCGATCTCAGATAGCCCAAAGTGATCCATGAGCTTCTTACGGATTTGAGTTTGTTCGTCCGAATCCGGGCCTGGCTCCCTTAATGGTATATTTGTATATGAAATGTTACGGTGCACTCTTCCTTTGGTCTCGAGATAAAAATGGCTGTAGAAAGAAGGATGAGCAAAATAAAAAAGAAATTGCCAATGAATCAATCATACCAATCAAGACATCCAAGAAAGCAACGAGTAATTCCCAAAGAGAGGTAAAGTCAGATATATGAACACCAGCTGGATAGGACACCAGGCAGTGCTTTTGTCAACATTCCATCTCATCTGCTGGTTTGACTGGATTGTTTCGGAGCTTGTCTGTGTCTCCAAGCATGCAATGATCAAAGAGTTTTGGGCCGAAGGGGATGTCAAGTGTCCACAGGTATTCCAACTCGAACATGTGATCCTTCGGAATCCAACTGTCCTTCAATATACCCATTCTGCCATTTGGTAATTGCACCAGGAAGGCCTTCGCTGCGTGACCTACTAAAGTCTGGGATCGGAAGAGAGAGTGAATGACTTTATAAGGAGTATTATCGACACATATCATGTCGATTTCCGCATCAAGTCCTGGAGCAATCTTGTCGTATGTAATCTGGAAGAGTTATCAGAGTGTGGGAGGAAAATAACAAGAGTTGTGGGGGATTGTTCTCATGTGGGAGTGGGAAAGGTGGAAACACAGTGCTAAATGACTCTCCAGTACTCTCGCCGAGTTCGCGACGAGTGATGGTTGTGTCCACACCAAGGTATTTATCAGGGAGATATAAGAATTATGGGGAGATAACTAAACAAACGAGAGCTCAGTCTCGTTACAGATGACTGCAATATATTGGTTACCTAAACAAACGAGAGCTAACACGAAGCTAAGTAAACGACGAAATAAAAGGTATACGAAGAGCTCACCTCAGTCTCGTTACAGATGACTGAGGTGGGTATCTACTCGATATCGACTTATAAGCAAAACGAAAGAAAGGGGTTCGTTGCACTACACGGCTCGCTCGGCCTCCTAAACTGCTGCTTGGTGAGTCCATACTCCTGTCTCATTGCCTATCCGACCGCTTGCAGTCGGACGACGTGCGCTGCACGTGCCGTCTCTACTCAATCCAACAGGAGAAAGGCAAATCCCATCACGAGCCGGAAAAAGGTCAAGGTCTGGTTGGTGGAATGCCAAGGCACTACGGCTGTCTCGATTACACCAGATTGGTCTGCTACAACAATGTGAAGACCTTCTGTAGTGATGCAGAGGGTAACGACGAAGTCCCTTGCAGGCTGGGCCCCAGTTAACAGATGCACCTTGACGCGAATCGATTCTGGCAGCTGTATAAGCAGGCTTTTTGCAGCAGTGTGTTCAACGAGCGTTTGAGCATCACGCCACAATACAGGTCCTTTCCGGGTACAGCCATCGATAAGACGGACAACCACGAGGTCGGGCTTCTGTTGGATTGTGCCATCCACCAGTCTCATGGCATGCAATGCTGTAAAATAGCGAAGAGGCGAGAGCGTGACAGTGTTTGTGGATTCGACGAAAGCCGCAATAGTGGAGATCATCCTATTGAGTTACGAGGCAGCCATGGCTTCATCCTGAAAATTCTCGAAGCCCATGACCCCGCCATAAGGTATGAATGATGAATGGAAATTTGCAACAAACTCATCGTTAATGGGAAAAGGGAAGGCGCTGTCTGGAAACAACACTGCGGCCAGGTTTTCACCCATCTGCGTAACACGACATCGAAGATCACTGAGATTGCTGTCGTCGTTGGGAAGGCAGCTGGATTGAATTCGAGCTTGGTCTGTAGCTGACATTTCGGAGGTTTGATCATGACTGGCTCGACCGGTCATATTGTGCGATGGAACCTGTTTACACGTGTTGAATGAAAGGAGATAAACAAAACCGGTGCTCACGAATTTCGAGCGACGATGTCAACATCGTCGTCCAACCCCCGGACATACGGCAGGCATGGCGCTGCAAAACGACAGCTATTTCCAGAGACGAAATCTGAAGAAGATCACGCTTCGTCGCCCAAGCCAAGGAAGCGACGTAAGCTGACCACGGACGGCATCTCCGACCATTCGACGCTGAGCTCCATTTCCAAAGAACACGGAACGGTCGCAGAGGGCGAGCCCGATGATTCCCTTTCTTTCAGAAAAGGAAGCGTCTCTGTTACTTATGGCTCCCCAAGGCGGCTGGCCAAGTCTTCGGGCATGGACATAGAGAAAACACCTAGTCTGGCAAGGGATTTGACCCGGTTGTTTGAGTCCACGACGCCTACGACTTCGACACCTCCGCCCACACCTTCCAAGCTAGCGAAGCGGATGTTGTCGCGTTCGAAGACAGACTCCTCCCTTGGCAGCCAGAGTAGCCCGGGCTTGTCAGAGCTTCGCCTCGACCGCACCCCTTCCCTGCCCAATCTATCAGCATCCTCTTCGTCATCGACAAACCAATCCTCTTCAACTCCCGTTGACATGCCATCGCGACCTCAGACCTCCATCCCCACCACAACCCGGACATATGCAGGCAAATCCCGTTCCTTCTTGATCGCTATACCTGCGTCCAGCCTTGCGGGGTCAGATGCCATCCTTCCCCCAAACGCTGTATTAGAAGACGAAGACGAGTCCCTGACGCGCGAGTCGTACTCGTCGTTGCGCAGCCGCTGGGGTGTCGACGACTTTGAGGACGACGAGCTCATCGCGTCGCCTTCGCGCTCCGAAGCTTCTGCGACTCCTAGCAACACCCCTTCGCGGTCTGGCAAGCGGAGATCGAAGGCAAACCGCGACGCGCAGATGCAGTCGCAGCCCTTACCGCAGCTGCCGAATGGTATGATGAACCCTTTGAAGAGCATCACGGAACTGCGCAGCAAAGGCGAGAGTAGGCGATTCTTGGATGAGGTTGGTTATTTATTCGAGGGAATGGCACCCAAATGCGGAGCTGGACTTCGTCGGGCGAGGTATGCTACTGCATCGAATCTACTGGATCCTCCCATCACTTTCTCACCCCCCTGCAAGTGCTTTGGAAATTGTGACACGGCTTTGCGATTCAGAGTTTTTCCGCAAGGCAAAGGCGGCTGATTTCTTGAGTCGTACTTGGGACGTGTTTCTTGAAGCAGGAGCGGGTAAAGGCGAAGACAAGGTCTGCACGATCAATATATGCTGCACGTCCGCTGCTCAAAGTTCAATATTCACCTCTATTCACAGGTCCTAGACATTCTCCTAGCATTTTTTACGGCCCTTGTTGCGAAGGATCCCGCTTGTGTCAAAGAATTAGCTCAGCGGCCGTCTTTTGAAACGGTCGGGTCTGTTACGCCTAGCACAGGTGACAAGGCCAAGGAGAAACTTCGCTCGTCATACGTAGAGCTACTATTCTACGTGCTTTCCATCCCAAAGGATCCCCTTGTCTTCGCAATTCCCGAAACATCTTCAGACAAGGCCACGCGGGATTCGGAATTGAGGAAGATAGGGCTCAACAAGAGAGATTTTGGAACAGTGGGTTGTATAGTTCTATTCTTGTACTATCTACTCATGCTGTATCAAGTTAACGTCCATTTACAATGTCATTTCCACCAAATCCGGTTTATTTCTTCCAGACACACCGGTAAATGCTCTTCAATCCGATGCTTCTGTCCTGTCGACCTCATGTGACCTCAGATCTCTATTGCTTTGCTGGTCATGAAATCGTTGCAATCGCTCCCGCCTTCGTCGATATCTACAACCCACTTACCGGTGTTTCTTGAATCTCTAAGAATGTCGCTTTTACCTTTGTTGTCGACTGCCGGTCCCACATCCCACATTATCTGGTCCGATGCGAAAAAAGTAAAAGAGCTTCCATTCGAATGCATAGGCCATCAACTGCGACTATTGGATTTGTACCTACTTGGGCAGTGGCACTCTGGGGAACGAGACTTAAAGGACAGACCGGACTCGGATCCCAACAAGAGCCTAGTGTTGGGAGCGCAATACGAGTGGTTGGTTCATGGCTTGACTGCCCTTGGGATTTGCGCTGAGCTCGAGGGCACTGGTACGCCACTTCCTCTCCTTAGGATGCAATCACTGACGACGCGTCGTGCTCATAGATTCATCCCGCCAATGTATAGACGTGACTCTTCGTGTCTTGGTCACTCTAACGCATGAAGAAGGTACCTGGGGTCAGAAGCTGTTGGACTATGAGTATTCTCCTGGGTTCATTCTGCGCATTATCACCAGTTCTAGCGAATTCGCAGCCTGGACAGGCCCGAATGGTGTGAAGAAAGAGGATGACGACGTGAACATTGATCAAGGCCAGCGGGACGAAGAAGCCCAACAATCCCTGGACAGGCTGTGTCTGGCTCTCGCGTTGCTGACAAATTTGGTACAGTCTATTGAAAGCACAAAGGACGTTTTGCGAGAAATCTGTGAGTTTTAACCATCTCAACTGGCCGAAGCAGCAAAGTTGATCATCCTATTTGCAGCCTTGAGTCCGACCTGCAAGCTGCGGAAACACAGTTGCATACGCAAGTGCACATGTTCTGGTGCGAGGCTCAGTGCACTTGACATTCTCGCGCGGCTCTATCGCCAACAAAGCGCGGCGCGAGTCAAGTCTGATCGCCTGCACTGGAAACGCAGCCAGGTCCCGACACGATGGACGCGTCCTTCCTTCGGGGTCATCTCGCCGTGCTCTTCGGGCTGCTCATGCGCGGGAGCCGTGCGAACCAAACGTGCATACTGTCTGCTCTGCGCGGACCGACGCGTCGCTGCGCGAGAAGGCCATCTTGGCACGACTGGCGAATCAGGCGAGGGACTTTGTCGCTTTTTACACGGCGCTACATGCAGCGGGCCAGGACCAGAATGAGGAGAGGACGGGGGACGTGGAGCATGAGGTTCAGGCGGCGAAACAGGTTCTGCTGTTTTTGGAGGAGCTGAGAGACTCGTGGCGATCGTGATCATGAATCCATTGGCTATTATTATGTATAATTCTTGATAAATATTGGAGATGGGTTGGCTGCAGAGTCGGCACATGAAAACGCCGTCAGAACACCAAGAAAGTGTTCATCGACTGCACACAAGGGAAATCTGCAACCGAAGAGTAAAGTAATTAAAAAAAAGAAAATAAATATTGAGACCCGTAGGTCTACCACTCCGGGAAAGCGTGTCATCCTTGTGCAGGGGCCATGCTAATCTTCTCTGTATCGTTCCAATTTTTTCGTATGTCACCCCGAAGGGGACAATTTGCTATAATATAGCAAAGTAGGTCAGGATCAAGGTTTTGCATTTTGCTCAGCCGACGGATCTATTTGGTCCAAAAGCTCCAGCCAAACTCACGTGATTTTCAACAAGATGTCCATGTGCTCCAGCGAAACTCACTCGTAAGGTAATGACTTGCCTTTATAAGGACTATTGTACTCCGTTGCATAGAACCTGCGAAAGATTAAGATCTATATGAAGATAAAACTACATCCCAGCACATGGAATAAATTAATCCGTCTTGGCTTTCCCGATGGACATTGGCTTCCACCGCCCCAAGAGGTGATTAGCTCTGACGATCAACAAATCCCTCAACATCTGCAACGACGCGGTAAATACGTTGAGCTTGCTGCCTGCGACCTCGTGCCATTCTATGGGTACTTCTGCAACGGGTATACGCAGCTGCTTCGCGAGGAGGAGCAGCTCGACGTCGAAGATCCAGGTGGGGAGGTGCTGTGCGGGGAATATCTGTGTGCAGCGGACCGCGAGAAGAGCTTGAAGCCACACTGGGTATCACGAATATGGCCGACCCCGACTATGCGAAGGATGGTATGCAGGCCGTACATGAGGATATTGCGGATGAAGGAACGCTATTAACGTTGCACGTCAATACCATGTCGGATAGAGAATGCGATGCATGTACGTACTTTGACGACGGCTTCCGTCTTCACCAAGTGCGCCCTGCTGCCGACGACAACCGCCGGCTCGTCCTCGGGCGACAACTCGTCCATGGCCTTCCAAAGGAGCTCCAAGTCCTCAATGCGACTCGCCCCGTCGGCATCGGCCATCAAGAGCCGCCTTCCGCCCGAAAACAGCATGCCATGGCGTACCGCACCGCCCTTGCCGACGTTTTTCTCCAGCGTGACGACCTTGATGTCGCACGCCGGGTATGCCGCCGCGAGCTGCAGCGCGGTGTCGGACGTCCCATCGCTCGAACCATCGTCCACGACGACAATCTCGAATGAGCGCCCCTTGAGCTGCTCGAGCTGCGACGACGTCAGGTGCGCGAGCGTGGATGCTATCATGCCTGGCAGCCGCTTCGTCTCGTTGTATGCCGGGACGACGACCGTGAGATCTACTCGGGCGGCGTCGCTCAGTGGCGTCAGCGGAAGCGGCGTCTTGGTCGACGCATAACACCGGTATTTCTTTTCCGAGTCGTGCGTCACGATCGGGGCGGGAGACCAGAAAACGAGGGCTAGATAGGACTAGGCATTTGTTAGCATCAATACCATGTTGCAGAAGCCGAGAAAATGAAAGAGGGTCAGTCTTGGAAATACGGGACGTATTTTCGCCCAAGAGTTTTTTCCTCCCGGTCGCGGCGCACAACGCAAAACGCTGGCCCGCGACTCGAAGAACAAGGATGAATGGGTTGTCATCACTCGACAAGGCATTTGTGCAGCACAAGGTAGACCGAGATGACACTCACTGCCAGACAGGCGCCGCTAAGGACTGCTACGCCAGCATAAAGAACGGACAGGTTTTCCATACGTTGTCGCGCTGAATAAAACACGTCAGCCCTGTTGGAAAGCGAGGGACACGTCAGCAGTGAAGATCCACGCAGCAACGCCGTCGAATAACGAGCTCACAAACACCATGAGCTAGCCAGGAAAGGAGCGAGACAGTTGCAGTCAAAGGAGTTGAAAAGCAAGAGGCTTCATCGTCGCACAGCCGTGCGAAAGCTTTGCAAACGGACTTGCCAACGTGGACGTCCAACAAACATTCAATTTCATCCACTCGTTCACAGCAAAGCATACATAAGTACAGTGATTCTTTAGTTTATGCGACACAGAGAAACCGGCCAATTGATAGTATATGAAATGCAAGAAACCGAATAAAGATGAATTAGAGTTAGGATAGTGAACGGGTGAAAAGCGTCATTGAATTAAAACAAATCTCCTCTGTCCGTGGCATGTTAGGATGTCTCCGGGATATTCATTTTGATCTCATCCAAGAGGTCTTGTGCTACCTTGGCGTTCGCGCACTGTTCAGTGGTGGCATTGAGCCAACCCACAACGACGTGTATATCTGGTCAGACTCACTCGTAAATTATAATGCACAGTGCTGCCATCCTCAATGGCACTGAAACGGAGGTAACGGGGATCTTGCGCAAGACTACAACTCATGCCGGGGAATAGGGTAACATTGAGCAGCAATGCATATACGGCATCTTTGCGCATCACTGTGTCGAAGCGTAATCAGCGAGATAAAAGCATATGATAACGAACCGTCTTACCCAGTCGGGCACCACTGCCATCTGAACGCCTGATATTAAGTTTAATCGTGCCGGTTCCTCGTTCTTTCCAGTTTCCATCAGCAAGATGGAAAAGTTTGCCTCTTGCTTGATGCACAGTATCCTCGTCTTCCTCACCAGTCAGGACTAGGAAACAACGTTAATATTCAACATCGTGTTTGAACAATGAAGACGTACCATCTTGTTCCGTGAGTAGAGGTGGACATGATTGAAATCTTTCTTGCTTTCCTCGTCGTCGTCCCGACCTGCTCTCAGCCTCTCCCCAAAGGTGACTTCTCTGTCTTCGATCTCATCCTCTGCGTCGTTTTCAAGCGACTCGTTTGGCCCAAAGACATTTACAATCGCATTCCGCTCCAATGAGCTCCTAGAGGAATTTGTCGGCGAGCCAGCACGTGCGCGCTTCGGTGCAGGGATGGCAAAACCTTGCACTCCATCTGCGTACTGAGAAAACGGGTTGGTGTTGACAGAGTTGGAGCGGCGGGGTGGGGACTTGTTTCTGTTGAGCTTCGACCCTCCCAAGACAGGCGATTTTGATCGGGTGGCGGAAGCGAAAGGGGAGGAGGACGAAGCGAAGGCTTCGAACCCTGAACGCTTCGCGGGTGAAACCGACACCGGTGCAGGGGCCTCGGCGATGCTGGCGCTTGCAATCGAAGGCGGAGGGGGATGATTTGCTGCCGAAGAGGACGTAGATACTTTCTTGGACCCGAAAATGCTCTTGCCTTTGACAGTCGCAAAAGGCGAGCTCGTCGACGCGTACGCCATAAATCCACTCTAGCGTAGCACCATCAGCTCGATTCAAGGTATCGTAGCGCAAAAAGCACTAACTAGTTTTGGTCTCGCGGTCGGAGGCGACTTTGCAGTCGGAGACTCGCCCTCTGGGGGCGGGGATGGTCTTTTGGTCTCGCGAGGATTGTCGTCTTTGTCGGCATCGTCACGAGGTCTCTTGAGAGGCTCTGAGGATGACTTGACTGCGTCACCGTTTTCTGGAGGACCTTGACTTGCTCCCCTCTCCAGGTACTTTCGCTTGAGGCTCTTATCTCCGCCGTCGTTATCTGAGCCTGTCGCGGAGGATTCCGCGTCAACTGATGCAGCATGCATATCTTTGT
Source organism: Macrocybe gigantea (assembly GCA_011319805.1). NCBI lineage: Eukaryota > Fungi > Basidiomycota > Agaricomycetes > Agaricales > Callistosporiaceae > Macrocybe > Macrocybe gigantea. The sequence continues at coordinate 78,832 of SJRY01000276.1, forward strand.
CTTGAATCAGAGTTGCGAGCATGAGAAAAGGCTAATGCAGTTAAACGAGCGAGCATTGGTCACTGACCTTGTGTTTCCCCATCACACACGCTCAACGTCTCCACCTCTCCGTCAATTTTTGAAGCGGAAATATCAAAATCGTCTTCCCGGTCCTGGCCTCGTTCGCCACGTTTCATATTCTGCCAACTGATATCCTCGACGCCCTGGCTTATCTGTCTGACTTGGATTTTCATCTCCTGTGGCGGTGATACGCTCAGGGGTGGCGACTCGGAGTTGGACCTGGACTGAGACTGAGAGTCTTCTTCCTCCTCTGTGGTGTCCAGGCGTATGCGGTTCTTCTTCGCGGGTGTGCGCGCTTCCTTGGATTCTCGGGTGAAGGATTCGGTATCCTGAATCAAGCGCGGCAGAGTGAGCGCTGCTGCGGGAGCGAACGAAGAGATTTGGACGAACCGTAGAAGCCTTTGGAGTGGTTGCTGGCTCCAGAGAGACCTCCCTTTCTCGTTTCCTAGACAGTTTAGTATCTGCGTTCAGATCGCATAGATAAATGAATTCGAGCAGGATGCAAGAACAAGGCGCAAGAACGGACCAGACTCCGCAAGGTCAGGTGAGGAGGGAGTAGATGGAGGTGAGTTTGGTCGTTCCATGGTGGCGAAGGGGGACGGGATATAGAATCAAAGTGGATACTGTCAGAGGTGTAGGATGGCGGGGGAACGGCCATTTGAGTGCAATTCGGCTTTATCCGACCAAACATGGCCGCGGGGCCACAAGTCCCTACATATATCAGTACCAATACATATCCATTGTCCGCCTATATCGAATATCTAACAACCGGAATGCGCTGTAATTTACGATGCCATGCAAGAGGAATACACAATGACCCAACCATAAACCCCAAGATTAAATGTCGTACAGAAAGAAACAGCTATCCGTGTTCTTGACCGGCGGAGTCTCGTTTTCTTCGTTCGGATGCATGCTGCAATACATCTCGAAGGCTCCGTTCATGGACGGGTTTAGTCAAGACCCTGTGTTAATAGTGCCAGTCAGTTAGTAAAGGCGAAGTCAGAATTGCAGAAGGCGTCACCGATCAACACCAGCCTCCAAATACTCCTTTTGATCTATAACTTATGATTAATCAATAGAATACGGAATGGTCTCTGCAGCTGCGTACCAGAGATTAATGCATTCCCTGCAAGCGCTTCAGTCAAGTCTGAAACTAGCGTATAATTTAAGAAGACAGACCTGTCACACCGACAACGAAGTCCTTCCGGCCGAGTTGTCTGATCTTCTCAACAGCCCGCAGACCAGACAGGACAGGCATTTGATTGTCAAGAAACACAACTGCATATTTTTCCTCCAAGGCGGACGCTTGTTCGCACTGCCTTTGTTCTAAAATCGGACCACGGTTTCCCGACGCTTCGCTTGATGGTGTCAAGGTGTACAGACCCTGTTGTCCCACGATCATCTCCAGCGCGGCCTCGCCGTTCTCGGCCGTTGAAACCGAGCACCCCAATCGTGTCAGCACGCGTGTCATGAGGGTGCGCGTCAGTGGATCATCGTCTACGACCAGAACAGGCATTCCCTGCTCGATGTTCGTCGCGCCACTTGGAGAAGCTCGACCGGTGCGAGAACAGTTGGCATCAAACGTCGCCAGTGGTGAAGACGATGACGAGGCCGGACTTGACGAGGGATAAGAAGAAGACGTCGGCATTCCGTCCGCGGCGAACGTAGGCGGTCCTGGCATAGGGACGTAGGTCGGGCGCGGTGACAGTGTTTTCGCTGTTCCACTCGAGGATTGCTCCGGCAGCGGCGGGCGAGTCATCATCCCATCGATAGACGATTCTTCTTTCGGTATACTCTCAAATGAATGAGGAAACACCGAGGAATGTGATCCATGTCTTTGAAGGACGAGTTCGACGCGGCCACCTGGTCAACTTTCAGGAGACGTCCGAACCCGAGAAACAAGCCGTGACTTGCCTTGTTCCATCAAGCTGTGCATTGCCGCACTTGATCTGCTCGACATGGGTGGCGTGAAGGAAGCCTTTTGAACTTCAGCATCAACGACCTTCGCGGAGATACCACATTTCACAAGCGGTTCGCTCGAACTTCGCCCCGCAGCATGACTGGCTTTCGGCACATCGGAGACATCTGACGTCCTCTCCGAAGCAATGGAAGGCGGATTCATCAAAGTTTTCCTGCCGACGCCAAGCGGAAGTTCTACCCAGAATGTGGAGCCTTCTCCGACTTTGGATTTCACCCCAAGCCGGCCGCCGCTGAGCTTGACGATCTGACGGACCAGGGCGAGGCCAAGACCGGTGCCTTTGCCGCCTGTTGTTCGCCAGGGTTGGATCAGCAACCTGAGTGAACCTGCAGGCCACGCGTACTGACCTTGTTGCCTTCCTTGCTCTGTTTGATTGAAGGCAGCTGGGGGTTGTATGAAGCTACATGAGAAAACTATTCATGTCGCAAAGTTGATGGAATGAATAGACATACAAAACAGTTTGCTCTGTATCATGTCTCGTGGCCGTATACCGTAGCCTGTGTCGGTGACCTCAATGCGTACAACAATTTTCTCGATGGTCGTACTCGGCTTCGTGCTATCGTTGTGCTGTTTCAAATAGGAAGCTGACAATGGGCGACGACTATCGCCATCCACCACAAGTTTGCCTTGCGGCAGATTCTGATCGTCGTCAAATGGCGACGATGGGATGACCAACTTCGTCTTGATCGATAGTCTCCCGCCCGTTGGTGTGAACTTACAGGCATTGCTGGTGGGCCATTAATCAAATTCAAATCGACCTGAAGTTGAGTCGAAACACACCTGGCTAGATTCGTGATAATCTGCCTCAGACGTGATTCGTCGCCAACGACGGTGCCATCGACATCAGGATAATCTTCGATGTGTTTCTTGATAGCCTCCTCGCTCTCACCCATGGCTTCATAGGCCGCTCTCCGTGCAGTCTAATTCATTCACTCTTCGTGAGAAAGGAGGGAAAGAGAACAAAAGTCCTTACCACATCAATATTGGGATCCAATTCGGTAACCAATTCCAACCCCCGGGCATCTGTCGCCAAACGTAGTGGTATAAATAACGAGCGCATGACTTGGTGAAAACCATAGGGCTGAGGAGCAAGTCGGGTCAAAAGCCTTAAATCCACGCTCATCAATAACGAATAGCTGTACCCTAGATGCCGACTCAAACTTTCCGCTGTCCAACCGATTACTAGAAGTAATACGACATGTCAAAAAAGATGGACATGCAAGCAGGTGTAAACTCACAAATCCAGTACATCGTTGAGCACTGGCGAGATGAGAAATACGACGTGCATCGGTCGAGCAAGGATACGAAAAAAAAAGATGACGTTCTAACCTTTTGACATCATACCGAGACTACCTTCCAGGGCACTGAACTCTATTTCCAACTCCTTGGCAATTGTGCCCGATGCTCCCATGTTTTGGACGGCTAGCACTAAGACAGAACGGATGTCAGAGCTATCTCTGAAGCCTAATAGTTCTCAGGACTCACAGGCAGTATTAAGAGGAACCCGCACTTGTGTTGTAAAGTTAGAGTGACACCGCAATCCACGTATAGAAGATACTCATCATGGAAGACGTAACTGCGGAGAGTTAGCTATGGTAGATGTGCCGCGAATGATCTGGCTCACGAAGTTAAGCGGCGCTTTGAGTCTGCAGCCCGTCGTTCATTAATTTGAGCCTTTTGAGTAGCCTGCACGTCGGTTATGAGAATGTGAAGAGAAGCGTATTTGAATGTATACCTTAAATTGTATCTTGAGTTGATCCCGCAGCGTGTATAGACGTCGTTCTGACTGAAAGATACTATGAGTGGAATTGATGCAGCAGCAGCATACGAACATTTTCCCGCATGTAATGAACATAGATCAAAACTGCGGACAGGCAAAATTTAAATCACAATCGTTTCTACACCATTTGAAAGGCTTACAACTGTGGAAAACGAAAAAGTTGATCATGGCTTGATAAGAAAAAATGTCATGAGCTGAGGTAGTCCACCAGCGAGCAAGAGAGAGAACAGACTCCTGGCCCAGACCGTTTTGAGGGGATCAACAGTGAACATGCCCTGTAAAATGTCAATCGGATATCGTATAACATAGTAGATGTGCCTACGTGATGAAAAAACAAGTTGCGCCAATAGCGGCAGGCAAGCGATTTAACTTGAGACCAAACAGGCCGATCGCTTGTAGGGCCTGACATAACCGAGTTTAGCCAGACATCAACAAGAGCATCTAATACGCACAGTATTATAGTACAATGTTCCCAGAAAATCGCGATTGTAGCAATGAAGGACTACATAAGGAGACTTCGGATAGAAACCGCACAGATACCTGTGAAAACAATTAGAGCGTACCTAAAACAGAATGAAAAACACCTTACATGAATAAGATTTGGTAGAACGACCTAATTCGGTCAGTTGAGCAGATGCGAAGAGGCACGATGATGAGGACCTACCAGCACCAAATCGAAATTGTCAAAAACGTTTGGTAGATCGAAGGCCTGTCTCTAGGCCAGTCATACATGACCATGACACTGTGTACATATCAGCCAGGCCCGAAAATCGTTGAAATAGATAATTACATGACGGGTAGGCTGAACACTGGAGCAAACTGCTTCGATATTTAGTGAATGACTATTGCAGAAACCGGCAAAGATAGTCACCGCGAAGTAGAATGCTCTGTCAAAGAATTGGTTGATAGGTCGCGCGAAGATACAACCGAGCACCCAGTTCAGTATTAGCCATAGGGAAGCCCAGAGCGCAAGTGATTTCTTTATAAACCAGTTCTCCTATATAGAGCAGATGACAATGGTGTTGAATGACGACAACAAAGCTTCCTGAAAAAAAAAAATTCTACCTGAGCATAATGTCTCTCCGACTTTTCATCCTCGAAACCGGAACTGAAAATTTGGGTAACAGTTGGCCAGAAGCGCCATCTCAGAAAAGTCCAGGGGGTAAAGACACCATTAGACTTTTCTTGTATGCTGTCATGGTCAACTGCACTATGGCCATGCGCATTGCTACCGCTAGACTTGTCCGGTGTCCCCTCGTCGTCTGAATGAGACTCAGTGGTGATGTCTTCGGACCACACGCGGTCCACGACGACTTGATCGACTTCATCTCCTTCATCTTGCGCAGCATTAGCATCCAACGGTCTTGTGTAACTGCTTTCGGCGGCGCTTTCTCCCATGAATGAACTACTGGAGGCAGGAGTGTCTGGGCTGATACGCTTCTTGAAGTTGGCCCAATGCGTTGCAAGGCTGCCTGCGATCCGTGCAGATTTCTTTCCCCGCATACCTGCATCCTTATTCGCTTCACGGCGTTGCAATACAGGAAGCGGTAACGTGTCGGCAACAGCTAAAGGCGAAATGGGCATTGTCGTCCCGCTGCAACAAGCTTCCTTGAGGACGGTCTTCCGGGTTGACAGTGAAAGTTCTTCAGTCCATCTGGACGTGTTGTAGCTCGCAGTCTCAGCTCTACGAGGCCAGAAGTGCATGAAGAGGAGACGTAAAAGGAGCGACGAAAAGGAGGCACAGGAGACTCCCTTAAATTCACATTGGCAGCACTGATTTTTGAAGCAATTTCTAACGTGACAGGGGAAGTCACACGCCTTCTGTGGCTCCCGAGATTAGTAATCCGATCCTCAGTCCCTTGCCCACATTTTGGTCCCTTGAATCCCGTGCCGGGGTCCCTGCGTCCAACACGGACTATGTGCGGCTAGGCAGCATGAGGTCCTGGAGATGCCCGCCCTTCCTCAACTGTAAACTACGTACCTTCTAGCCATTCTTTCGTCTTCTAGAACGACACACACACAGCCTATCCTGCAAATCTCCCATCCCTGTCAGTTCTCTGATTATAAACATAGTGATACACTCCGCAATAATACTAGTCCCACATCTTTGTCTGTTTCATGACTGGGGCGACCAAAATTCGAAAAACAGTACTGATCACCGTTGACTGCCGTCCAATGGCTGGCCTTCGTACAACGCACGAATTTCCCGATATATGAGCGAACCGTGAATACGGTCAGGCATGGATGCTGTTCAGTTCAATATTTCTGAGGGAACAACTGTCGGAGTGTGAATTCCCACTCTTGTTTCTCCTCCTCCATCTTCCGTCGAAATTCAACCTTGGCAGCTCTATAATATCCTGAACTCAACCCTGTAAAAGTCCTGCTATACTCCCTTTGCCTTTCTTTCAGGCTCGATCGAATTTTTCCATTTTTCGTCGTCGTTCATCCCCCATTTCAAGCTCAGCTCATCCTCAGCCGCATGTCTTTTCCGGTATTCCTCAAAAATGGTGAACAGGTCAAAGCGAATGGTATAAAATATCTCAGGTCTCAGTAGTGAATTATGGGACATAGCGAGCTCATTTTCTCCACAGATCATGTTTATTGCTCGCCACCATGGGCGGTGAGGGACGGCACACCATATTCGATCGCGCGTATTATGCAATTTTTGCCTCCTGAAGACGCCCCAAAGGGCGAGGAAGGCAAAAATTACTTGTACACTCGGGTTCGCCTCGCCTGGTATTATCGTCCCAGTGATGTAAGCGACCGTCCCGTAGCGGACTCTCGTTTGCTCTTAGCCGCCATATATTCGGAAGTGTGCGACATCAATCAACTACGAGCCAAGTGCCACGTGGTCCATCGTGACAAAATCTCAGACTTGGCTGGATGGAAGAAACGACCCGACCGCTTTTATTTCAATCGACTCTTTGACCCGTATATCAAGAAGGAATTCGAGGTCATCCAATCAACGGACGTGAGGAACCGTAGGTGCTTTATTTGTTTGTTATGCTCGGTTTGTTGAACATTACATCAGTTCCTGACCACATCCGCGAGACATTAATTTCTCGTTACGAATATGTCGTTGCGGAAAAAGAAATTATACCAGACCTCACGGACACCATTCGGCTATGTGATACTTGTCATGATTGGTGCCCAAGGTTAGTATTTTTGACAGCATTATATTATGCTATATTAATCGAGGATCATTAGTCCCGAAACCGTCCAATGCGATCGATGCAAGAAATTCTTCCACATGCATTGTGTTCAACCACCCTTGATTGCTAAGCCCTCACGAGGATATGGCTGGACTTGTGCACCGTGCTCAAAGAAGCATGAAGAAGAAGTAGACAGTCATGAGGTTCGTCACATCACTCCGCTGCCGCCGAAACCCATCAAGTCGAACGCACCCCCGCCCCGAGGCCGCGGCAGACCAAGGAAAGACCGCCTATTGGCTGAAAAAGAAGAAAATACGCCCATTAAATACTTCAAAATGTGGCCGTTCCGTTATTTTGGGTGCGCTCTCTTCAGCTTGGCTGCGCATTCTTGTCTAACTGGCCGACAAGCCAACACACGGTGGCAGAAGATACATTGGGTGTGGATAACGTTTTGCAGAATTTTCTAGATCTGATAGACGAGCTCAGATCCCGATGACCTTATTTTCCCTCGAGCGGCAACTCGACAAGGTCCCAAATACCAGGCAAATGTCCCATCCGCCCCAGAGCTCGACATCAACCCATCGGGTAAGTAACAAGATTTTGCTCTCGTTCATGTAAATGAACTATGTGCAGAACCAGACGAGAGAGGTGGTGACAACACTATTGAGACTCTTGGAATCATCAATACCCTGACAGATGCCGAAGGTGTGTTTCGACCTTTCAGGTAGCTGATTCATCCTGACTAACTGAAAATATCTGGCAGTGGCGGAAGGTGAGATGATGTGCGCATTGTCCCGATCTTGCCTAACAGTTTTTGAAGTGGAGGCGTGCAAGAACAGTCTGACGCAAGATCTCAATTTGAAATCCAGCGTTGATTGGTTGACCGAAGTAATTCGTCGCTTTTCTGAGGCTGCCCTCGCAGCACGCCCTCTAACGTCCGTCAGCATGAAGTCCCCTCTGCGAACAGAAAAGGTACATTAATATAACACTATCAGTAAACGCTAAATTGATATCGACACCTTGCAGTGGAAGAAAAATGAAACATTATATACAGACAAGGGATGGACGAGGGACGAAATGGCCGCATTCGAAGATGCTATTCTCGCACATGGTGCCGAGCTTCGTGCGGTTCGCGATGAGGTTGGCACAAGAACAATGCCAGAGGTAGTACGTTATTATGGCCACTGGAAAAAGCACGCTTCCTTCGATAGGCTCCGACACCAAAGCTGACATAGTCCCTTAGCTCCAAACTCGGTGAAGAAAATAAACGAATTCGAGAAATGGGTCACCCACCAAAGCCAGTCAATCGAAAGTATGCAACGCTGGAAGAAGCCAATGATGGTCAGCGCGTCGGACTTTCTGATGATGAGGAATCCGTCGTCACCCAATCTTCGAAATCGCCGAGTTGTGGCGCATGTCGCACCCGTGAGTCCAAGATTTGGTGGAAAGCGCCCAAAGGTTTGGCCACCAGTCTACTGTGCGATAATTGCGGGACAAACTGGAGAAAATATGCGGACCTAAACGTGCGGCCCATCCGAGAAGAATCTCTGCCAGCTGCAAAAAAGGTCAGCGAGAAACGGGAAGGGACGCCTCTTACGGGTCCTGTTACTAAGCGAGCGCGGGTAAGTCGTATTCACAGCTGTTAATGCTGGCTATCTGTGGACTTCTGGAAACGATTAGACTTCGGCGTCTGTCCAGTCGACGCCGCCACCTCAAGCTCCTTCCGTGTTGCAACAGATTCGCTGTTTGACATGCATGAAGAATGGGCCTGTCGGCAAGGTTCTAAAGTGTAAGAAATGTCAATTGAGAGTACATGCTGGTAAAGAAGCTTGTTCTTCTCAAGGTTGGAAATCGCTCACACTTCATGCAGCCTCGTGCGGCGCTATCGTTGATCCGTCGGCTCTTGAATCGTGGACGTGCGAACTATGCGAAAACGAAGAGACTCAAGAAGCCTCCGTGGTTGGTTTTCGTTCTACTCTTTCTTCTGTCATGTATCTCCGTTCTCACGATGTATAGATCCCTGACTGTCTCCTCTGTCCTCGAGCATCGGCTGAAGAAAGGAAGAGAAAACCTTACCCTTCCCCAGATTCATTCCTTCGTGCTTGCAAACCCACGGAGGGACAAGGATGGGTGCACGTCCTTTGTTCCGTCTTTACTCCTGAGATCACCTTCACCGATGCTTCTCGTCTTCGACTGGTTGAAGGCATAAGCACGATTTCCCGACATCGCTGGGAAGCAGTAAGTAGCGAACAAAACTCTTAGTTCTGACTTTATAACCTTAATTTTCTACAGACGTGCAGTCTATGTGGAAAGCAAGAAGGTTCCGTCGTTCGTTGCTCCGACTGCAGCAAGGAATTCCATCTATCATGTGCTTGGAGACAAGGACATAAGTTCGGTTTTGAAATACAACCTGTAAGTGTCGAACCATCAGGCGATGATCACACAAAATTCACTTCAGCACCAAAGGTAAAGAGCAGTCGACGAGATACGACAACGACGACCACCTTCAAAGGCGAAACTGGCTGCATGAATCCCATAATATCATGCAGAGATCACGATCACGCTAAAAGAGAGATTTACGATATTTGTGAGACTAATGATAACGGCGAGGTTTGGTTCATTCTTCTGCCATGACTGACAATCACCGCTCATCGATTGTTTGACCTAGACTGCACTCCAGGTGTATTGCCAAGCCTACAAGCAAGCACCCGTTGGCCAGGCGCATGGTTTATTACGCAAAGCTCGGCGTTTGGACCAGATTGTCAATATCCGCCCTGACGCCACAGCCATACCCCCAGAACAACCCCAGCCTGAGCCAGAATGTCACCAATGTCATACGCAGTTTTCACCGGCATTCTATCGAATACCGTTGGCGAATGGGTTGGCGAACGGCGCGGGTCCAGGACATGCCTGGCTATGTCACAGATGCCGTTTCTGAGACTTCTTCGAATTGCCTTGGTGTCATAAAGGAAATAGGTATATATAACGTTACAGACTCTGGCCCTTGGAAAATAATGCACGAATCTACAATACAAATGGAAGCAACAACAGGGTAACGAAACAAACCTGGTTAATGGAATGGAATAGTAATAGATATCCATTGTAATCTATACTTTCGTTCTTTTGTAAAATAGGACGTAGGCACGAGGGGTCTTGGGTGATCTTGTAAGAAAACCATGGCAAATAATGCTCAATTGTGCAACTTACAATAACCTGTTTTGCATCGACAGTTTTTATGCTACTGTCATCACAGTATTTCCAGCCCCCACGAGAAGAGATGAAAGCGGTATCTGCAAAATAAGGTGAGGCTTGCTTCAAGTCTTTCGGAAGCCGTGCGTACAATGGCCACTGCTCAGGTTTCCTGAGTGATTGGTAACGCCATAGAGATCATAACGGAATGGCGGAATTTGCGCCCTTGCGTCGTTCGGGTTTGTAATACTGTCATTCGGCAACGACCTGTCGCCGCCCAAGGGGTTGATCACGAGGTCTGTTAGGTCTAAACCTTTTAGAGGAAAGTCCACAAAAGTATCGATCTTGTCTGAGAAGCGACCGTTGGCCTCGAAGCGTTTGAGGTGTATAAGTAAAACGGGTGGAAGCCGAGCTAAGGAAAGTTTCTTTGATGCTCTACGCTTCGTTTTGCATTTTGGACAATCCCTGAGAAAGGAGCTATGAGAAAAGCTGACAGAGGCCTATAAATGAGTGTACCATGCATCGTCCTTATCCAGAACTTCCGTATGGAAGAAGGCGTCCAAACATCCCTGTAGTGTTGCCTTGCCATTCCTTTCCTGGGTGATGGGTAATTGCAAAATGGAGAACACATTGTATGTAGTTGACGTCTAAAGACAGATCAGCAATGAAATGGACAATGTTGAGAAAGGAGAAGAGTGAGTCACCGTTTGACATGTCAAGCACTGTAACCTGTTGCGGAATTGACCCTGGAAAAAGTCGACGATGATGCTATCGTTCCGGTTGCGCCACGCACGCCACTCTTGCTCGCTAGCTATCTGTGGCGGCAAACGTTCCAATTCCGCTTCTTCGTCTGGCGTCCGAGACCAAGAAGGCTTGACTAAAATCCGATTGAGGTCTTCATGGATCCCATCCAAGAGGAAACTTAGAAATTCCTGCGAGTCATGCTGATCCGAGTTATTGTACTGCGATTTCATCTGACATATTGACCGCTGATATTCTATTGATCAGCAAATCTGTAACGTCGCGCAGAGGAACCGACACATACGCGAAAATCGTATGCGGATATATAGGGCAGATCACCACTCCACATTTCGCGTAAGAGTTTGGCAAAGGCACCCGCCAGTTTGCCTCGCGATCCGAGAGGATTGTTATAGTTGATAGCTTTCTGCCATCGACCCTCTTCAAGGGGCAAGTATAAGCGGCACGGGAATAAGGAGAAAATATCTGAAGCGGTACCTATGAAGAACTTGGAGAAGGGCACCGTAGCGTTTAGGCATTGAATAGGAGCGTTCATGTAACATGTATTGCCGAGGTTTTTCAGTCCGGACGTGCCAACTTCAATGTCAAACCAGTATGTTACAGGGTAATCGGAAGCTATTCGAGGAATTGCAGGAGCTCCCGGAGCGAAGGGAGACACAACGGTGTGTTGCAACCGCGGTCGATTGTCTTGACGCTCAAGGACAGGCGAGGCGGCAACAGGAGGAGGCCTGAGAACCTGTGGAGTGGAGAGTTCGGGATAATCAATGGGGCGAGCAGAATGAAACCCTGCAAGTGCTTCCTGCGACTGATCAACGAAATCAGATCGCTTTCGGGATAGTTGAGAGGAATTAATAGATGCCTGCGGAGGTGATTGGATGTCGTATGGAATGGAAACTGAGGATGTTCCGGTATTTGGTTCCGAAGTGGGGAGTCGTCGAGGGAACTGTGGGTACGTGATTGGAGATGAACTGGCACCGTTAACAAGGCTCTGTGGTGGGGACTATACGCTACAGTCAAATCCTGAAACACACATGAAGATGAAAAACGGTTACATCGAAAGGTCGTGACAAAGACTGCGAGTGAGGACGCAAGATGGCAGGCCTCCGGACAAGTGAAGCCTCGGATTGTTGAACATGTTGACTTGTATATTGTATTTCCGCGGGTATTCTAGTGTCATCGTAGGCAAAAAGCAACATCACTACGGAATGAATAGACTTGCCTTGTATGCGAGGGGTGATGATCCAGAGAGATGTTAGGCCTATGACCCTTCGGCTGGGAACGGGAATCCAAGATGGGTGGGGTAACTTCATTTTCAGCACGCGGTGTCCAGGGAGTGTGCATGTCAGATAATGAACCTAGCGGCGGGGATACCGAGACATAGCCATTTAAAAATGGATGTTTGGAGTTATAACTGGATGAAATAGAGGGAAGCTGACTCGTGCTAGCGGTCGACGTAAGTGGCTGTGAGAAGTGCGCGGTAGGGACACCCTTCTGCACTACGGAGGGTTCATTGGCATCACGGTGCCAAGCCTCCAGACCGCCAACAAGGAGCATGGGAGCTCTTTTCAACATCTTTGGGATCGATCTCTGGCTTATGAGATCCACAAGGACTGATAAAGGAGAACCAGGCAGTCCAAAGTCAGTCGAATCGGCGTCAAGGACTACGACGAGGTCAAATTTCTCGCGATTGGAGAAAAGGATAGCTTCTTGTTCGGGAGAGATCGCCATTGATTCCTCCAACTTCTCGATCGTCAGGCTGCCAGAGATGTAAGGCTTCATAACAGCGTACGCAGTAAATTCGTCACTGACCCAGATCTTTGAAGGACAGAAGGTTCAATACAGACCGCAGCATTCTGGATGTGGTCTTTCTCGAATTGCGCACGGTCCCGAACGTCCAGGGCAAGAACCCGGAAGTGTTGCATGTACTGCTGAAGATCCCTCGGATGCACGACATCAGACACTGGTAAGATAGGTTTGTTAATGTAACCAATAGAAGATGATGCAGACAAGTTGAGACCCGAAGGTTTGTGAGGTGCAGAACTCTTGGGAGGTGATGATGGTCGACTCGGAAAAGCATTAGTGATAGGGGTAATCGGTGTGCTCGAAGGCCGTTCAACAGGGATTGAGAAATTTCGAAGAGACGATGACGGTGACGACGATGACTCGGCGCTCGGTTGTCCTGTTTCGTCGGCCTTCACACGATCCGAATCGGTTGAAATGGATAGTAGTTGAAAAGCCGGATTGTCGTCCAATTCGTTGATGGGAGGGAACGCTTGTGTGAAACCGGCTACGTCCACCGTGGGTGGCTTGGGTGAAGACGGTGGTGATGACCCTGGGGACGGTGGACCAAGAGACGACGGAGCGACAAATACGTGAGGAGATGGAGCGGACGCTGATGGCGCAGCAGGAATCAAAGCTGGGGGAAGTTTTGTTGAGGACGGTTTTGGCGAGGCTGGCGCGCTTGTAGGACTAACTTCGGAGAACGTGCGCGAGATTCGTTTTGACGTAGCACCGGTCAAACCGTTCTCCTGCAAAGCCCTCAGTCGGTCTGCTATACTTCCACCAGGCTTGGTGATGGGCCCATCAATTTTGTCGGACGAGTTTGCGCTAGAAGAGAAGACGTGAAGGAAGTTCTGAGAGGTAAGAGGCGACATAAAGGCACCTTGATGGCTGCTTTTCGAACGCTTTCAACTTCTCCTCGACGGCTCTAAGACGCGAGGACATGTCCTCGCCATATCGCTAGAGGCAGAGTAAATCAGGAGGATCATTAAAGCTGTGTATGACAAGTGTGCGGCACCTCCATGAAATCAGTTATTTCTTTCGAAGAACCCTGGTCCTGTGAGTTGATAGCTACATTGACAAGGCTGGCAGCCTTCACATACGCAGCCAGCGCGGCTTTCAGGTCCCCCCGTGTCTGATAATCGATTCCCGTGAAGAACTGGTTTCGGGCAGTCTTGACAAGCGACGATGCCGAAGCACCTGAGACTTCCTTCTGAACAGTATGCTTTGCCTTCTCTTTAATTTCAGAAACGGTCATGCTATCGGTACTTCGATTCCCTTTGCGCGACTCTAGGTACACCAGATGCTGAGTAGTTGATCGAGGCACAAGGCTGAATCCGCAGACCTGACTGAGGAAGGCGAAAATCACCCAGCCCTGGCGAGTTGGGCAAGACTGTAACACCAGGCATTCAACGAGCAGGACCGCCAAATAACGGATGCAGAATCAAGAAGCAAAAAGGCGGGAGCTGGAGTAGCACTGGAGTCCTCTCACTAAGTGCTCAGTCAGTTGTGTGGCTTTGCCGTCCTGATGCTTATGTAATTCCGCTGTTTCTGTGTGGCTGCGGCTTGGCACGGAATTTTCTCAGCACGCGAGCACGTGATCCGACGCGACTCCACGGACCCAATTTCCAACGTTCAACCCAGCACAGTGCTTGTTGTCTCCGCCATGGCTGAAACGCCGAAGAAGCTTGTTCGCTGGGACGTCAACGACTCCTTCCAGGGCTTTGGTTCCCCGACTTTTGAGTACTCAGAAGGCTCCGTCGTGTCTACCGGGAGCCTCGACTACATCAATGCACAACTTCTTGCACATGGATTCATCACGTCACCAGGTCTGAGGCTGGACGGTCTGTCAAATACGGAGCTCGACCGTACAATAAAATGTGTCTTGGGACTGTTAAGCCAAAGAATTGTGCGTTTTCGCACTGCCTCACATCTATCAAGCTCACTCGCTGCAGGAGGACATGGCGCGAACGGAAGACTTGACGGCCAAGTTCCGTACACTCAACTACGATCACGACAGACTCATGGCAATGTATCGAGCTGCTAATGAGCGAGCGGCAAACGCTGAACGAGAGATGAACCTTCACAAGTCCCGTCTCAGGTATTTCTTTCTTTCTTTAACCACGGCCGAAGCCTGATCGGTGACAGTGCAGCAAATCGTTCTTTGAAGTCTGCTGAGAATGCCCATAAGCAAACAGCTGCTGAATTACAACGCACTCGAACCAATTTACAGGCCCTTCGTGCATCTCACCAGAGTGAATTAAAGAAAAAAGACAAGGAAGTGGAGCGCATGTCGGAGAAATGGTCGAGAATCGCGGACATGCAACCGAAATTGACCATGATCGCTAGCGGGATGAAATGCGCCAATGTTGATGTCATTGAAGGCGTGGATGATCTAGGACACGGCGAGGGATTCTTGGAGGTTGCTTTGGAAGAAGCTGAAAGTGCTCGCCTACGACTTTCTGAAGAAAATGACCATCTCAAAAAGCTCCTCGTCCGAGCCATAAATGATGCCCAGATCATCCTACGTCAAGCACAAAGCTATATCTCCGAGGACGAGGAAGAGGTCATTTTTCTGAACTTCATACATAAACGTCAACTAACTGCACTACACCTGTAACAGCCAAATCCCTTTACACCAGCCACACTGTTCCCACTCAGCCCTCCAGACAATGCAATCGACAAGCTGACCGCCATAACATCCCGCCTACGTGATTGCCTGACTTCTCTGGCAGAACGTCCATTAACAACGAACAAAACCAGCACTAGCAATTCAAAAGAACCCCCTCACCCATCACCGGAGGAAATTGAACGCTTAAAGTCCACAATTGCGAACCTCAGACAGGAGTTAGGTGCGTAGGCAGCGTCGTCCGTGTGTCGCCATTTCTCAAGCCTTTTGGGGTGACAGAGCGTGCGCAAAAGAAATCCACGGCACAGGCGGCGGAAACACAAGCAATAGTGGATGGGTTTGCCATGGATCGTCGTCTCATGACCGATGGCGCCGGCGATATAAGCGTGGATCTGATGACGGCCCCGCAAAGAGATGAAGAGAAAGAGCGGCTGGATGGTATAAAGAAGGGGATCGATTCTGAAAGACAGAACATCACAGAGGCCGCCATCAAGTTGGGCAAGGAACGCCTGGCCTTAGAGGTGAGGTTATCTATACATTGCAGATGCATTAAGAATAACTGAAGACATCAAACAGGCCGAAAGGATTGCGTTGATGGAAGAAAGGCGAACCTGGCAGGTTCAACAAATATTGGACGAGCTACCACCAACTCCGCAACCCGTTTCACCTGTACAACCAGCCGTAGTCCGTTTGTCTCCAAAAAAGTCCCCTCGTAAATCCCCCACCAAAATGCCAGTTGGTAAAGCCGGGCATTCAACTCGGAAATCAGCGCGGACCTCTCGCCGGCATCTAGCCTCGCCCAGTAAGGTCGTCCCTGCATTTGAAACTGAAGTTATTCCGCCCATCCCGGCACCGACTTTCAATATTAAACCTCTGCCTTTGAATACCTCCCTGCTCCCTACCTCGTTTGTACTCCCGCCTCCCTCTCCAAAGGCATCGCTTCCCACAGAACCTGCCTTACCAGAGACCATACAGAAAAGCACAGAGCCGGAGTCAACCACGCCATCCATCTCACCTCCAGCAGGAGCCTCCCTCCCTCCGCCGACGACTCCTCCCAAAGCACGGCGGCCCTTCCCCGTGGCAAAGCCCTTTGCTCATCGCATGATTCACGCTTACTCGCCCGCCAAACCTAGTCCCTTAAGCCGAATACTAATGCTAGCTGATTCACCTGGAAGCCCAGAAACGATACTGGAGGAGGACCTCGACTCTTCAAATGAACTCGGACCCGTTCCGGAAGCACGAAAAGCTGACAGGCTTTCTTTCCAACCTATCCCTCCTCTACAGCCGTCAAAAACTCGCGAACTGCTATCACTGGCTGCTGAGCTGGGCGTGGAGGAGTCATCCACCGAAACGCCGCTACAAGAGAAGAAACTAGAGTCTAACGTACCCACGCTTCCTGCCGTTTCCACGAAAACTAGTAACGACACTGCAAAAGGCAAAAGTCTCCCAGCAGAACCCAAGGTCACGATTGCGCAGGAGAGAACAAAGTCAAAGGTTGAACCCAAGATCATGGCGAGCACCCGCACCAAAGGCCCCGCCGCGGTCGAGAAAGAGAACACGCGTATGAGACCTAATAGCAGGGCCTCTTCGGCTCCGAAGATCTTGCCGCCCGTGGAATCCGGCGCTCCGAAGACAGCAGCCACGAAGCCTGGAAGCAAACCCACCATCAATGCCCCGTCACGCGCCCGCCCCGTGGCAAAGGTTCCCCCACCTAGCAAGAACGGTCCCAGGAGGGTCCCCATAGATAGCACGGAAGCTCCCGCGATCTCCAGAGGATGGAGATAACATCGTTGTAATGGGCGCCCCTATCTCCTTTAGCAAGTTTCTCGATATTGACATTGACTTGTGTGTATATTTGGCACTGTAACTATAATCAGCTATGCATTCGCGAACTGATGGATACCCGAATGATTTGCGTTTATGTATACACTTCATAACGACTATTCGGAAGGACGTTCCACAAAGCAGAAGGAAGAGTATCAATATCAGTGCCTAAAGCCCGCGAAGTACTTGTTCAAGTCCTCGGGTGCAGTTTCCAAAGGAGCAATCATCCCTACATATCCGTCGGGGCGCACAAGCACCATGGCGCCCTCTTGCCCGATTCCATAATTATTGTATGCGTTGCCGCCTCGAGTCCCAGAAACGTTCGTGTCATCAATATAAACCCTACAGTCACCAAGCCGTCGGCCGAAAGGGTGCAAACAGTCAGTCAAACGTACTCACTTCGACCAATGCGACCTGAACAACGGGGGTAGGTCCGTGTACCGGACGTCCGCCTTCTTTGCCGAACTGATTGCAAGGATGTCAAACGCTGCGAAAACATCTCCGCTCGGAGAATACGTCTTCAAGAATCCATCAGGTGCACCAAACGAGGAAGCGAGCTGCGTAAGTTTCGTGCGCTGACTGGGGTCTGATGTATTGCCCGTGAAAATGAGCAGCTTGAATCGCGTGTCTGCAGGGAGCAAATCTTGTATCTCGAATGGACGCGTATCTGCGGCGCGAACGATAACTTGAGGCAGGATACGTTTGCCGATAGCCAGATTCCTCGCCACAGACTGATGCGTGGGATCTACAATAGCCGAGGGCCCATAATGAATACCGATTCCGCTCGTGAAACCTCCAAATGTCTGGAACGCTCTGTAAAACGCGTTGGCAAATCACGAGGCACTGAACTGCACAGCAGCCACATACTTCAAGAACACTTCGTGCGAGACGCCATCTTCATTGCTTTTTGTCCGAGGTTTGCCAGAAAACAGCTTAGCAAATTGTTTGTCGAAATCGATCAAGTCCTGCGCATACGTCCTGCGCTCAAGCTCATACTAAAGCACGTGTTGATAAGCAGTATGACTTGCGACGTCCAATCCTTCTCACCGTCTTCAAGAGTGACATATCGGCCCATCCGCGGATAACGTGTACAAGCTTCCAAGCTATGTAAAGACATAAGCCTTTCTATAAGGAGTCAGAATTTTCTGACAAGACCCGCCTAGATTGTGGGTATCATTCATGCTGGCATTCATTCCCTGGCCTACGTCGAACGCTTCAATGACCAGCGAAATCGAGTGAATAAGTACTTCCCACCTGCCTTGGGCGAATGTGTATGACATGCATCGCCTGCAATGAAAACCCGATCATCGATGGAATATCGCGAGGCTACCCGTTGCCCAACTACAGCGCGTCGAATGAATCAAGGTCAGATGGCGAAATGCTGATGAGGAAGACTGACTAATGTAAATGGTCCACCAGTCGAAAGTTTCCGGCGTCTTGATCCTGTACGGGAGTAACGACTTCCTCGCGACCTGTACGCGAGACGACATTCGGAACATTTCTCATGCGGACAGACCGCTTGCCATACCTCAAGCAGCTTCTGAGGTGTGATCTTGCCTCTGTCGATCTTGCCGTCCACTGTGTCCACGTCGTCCTTGCCCAGTTGTATGTATAACCGCACCTTGTCGCCCTCCCGAGGAATGATCATGCACGACCCGTTGTTAGAGTGGATTGCACAGCGATTGCGAATGTCGGGGAAATCAGTTTCCGGTATCATGTCTACTACTCCCCACACGTAGTCCGTTTGCTCGCCTTCCATAGCAATGTCGAACGACTTTCGGACCCATGAATGAGCCCCTGGCGGGTATATTGTTTCAGAGATAATTATGCCGATAACAAAAATGCACAATCTAGACACTTACCATCTGCGCCAATGACAAATTTTGCGTGAACAACTTCAGTATCAGTCTGAACGCCATTGAGGTCTAAATGGCGTAGCACGACCTACACGACCGTGCGCTGAGTTCCTAACGCATTACCACGGGAAAACAGATTCGTCCTCACCCGTACGGGGTAAGCTTCCAGATCTTGCGATTCTTTTTCGGAATCGGAGATTTGTATAGAAGTGGGTATAACGGGCCGACTGACTTCAACGCCTGTGCTCTTCATAGAGTCGAGAAACAGCGCCTCAATGGCGCCCTGATGCAATGTGGCCTGCACGAAAACCCGTCAGCAACGGGAGCACAGCGCTTGCAGGTGCATCTAGCATGAAACCATGAAGACGATGCAAATCATATTACCTCGAATGGGTATCTAGCAGATGGTGCCGTAACATCGGGAACTCGGTCCGTCAGCTGTACCACAACAATCATGGTCAGCTGTGGCGAGTCAAGAAAGGATGAAACAAAAGAAAATGAAAGGAAGCCGACCTCGATGCCGTCTCCGTTGGAGCTGGGGTTGTAGAATGCCTAGCGATTGTACACGACAGATATATACGTCAGTCAACGCCGAAGACAGCTACATGCGGGAGTGGTAGAAACGAAAAAGGACTTACAGCAGTGTGTAGCTGGTTCGCTTCTTCCAAGAACCTTTGCCAGACCATAACTCTGACATATTGAAGTCAGTCAACTGCGCCACAGATGGTTAGAAGGAACAATGACCTGTAGGACTTCTATCGTCCTAGGCTGTATGCCGTCTGCTTGGCCTGCAATGACCTTATGAGGCCTAGAATATGCTAAGCTTCGAGAGCTCGGCTTGACTAGGCAGAAAAAGACACACCTTTTGTCAATGATGCGGACATTGACACCCGCTCTGCTCAATGCATTGCCTGCCATGAGACCGGCAGGCCCAGCTCCGATGACGAGCACATCGACTTCCGACTCTTTCACAAGGCTCGTAGGCATTTACAATCAACGTAGTGAGAGGCGCAAATGAAGAGAACGGAGAAAAGTGACAGGAAGGATGATCAGAGCGCCTTTGGATACTTCTATGCGGATCTTATATCGGCCGGGCAAGTTGGTCTGACCAAGAGACGACAAATTCGCCATAACGCATAAATGCCCGCATGCCCGTGGTTCTGGCTTGGGGAGACCCTGGGTCAGTCATTAACCTGATTTGAGACCCTTGCATTGCAAAAACGACTATCCAGCCGACACGGATCCGTCTTCTCGTCTGTACAGAAAGGGCATGAATAGCCTGTTACGGTAATAATATGCAGGAGGCCGCAGAGACACACCTGGGACACGGAGGGAATAAACGGGAAGAATTGGTCAACCATGACCGGCGCGACAAGCGATGGCGGCGGCTAAAGACGAGCGGAGGGATAGGAGCAGTCACCGTACAAGGAAATCAGTCCGACACGCTCATCGGCGAGATGCTGTCATCCATGTCATGGGGACGGCGGAGCAGTCTGGTTGCCAATTACCCTAATGACTACTCGGCAATTCTGACTATTCGTCACCGATAGCTGACTCGTGCTCATTTGTTTTTATCAAACAGCAGGGTGAAAAAAATAGAATCTCTGTCAAGCAAGTATTACATGCACTGGTTGGTATATAGAGCAATCCCTAGAAACAGATAGCACCATAAACACTGGTCTTTCCTATATACCGCCGAGAAGCATCAACACTCACAATAAATTAATCATACCTCATCATAGAATACACATTGGGAATAGTCGGGATTATCGGTACCCTGCCTTGTGGTCAAGATTTCGCGAATCTTCGTTGCTTGTCAATAGACGCCACAAAAAAAGAGAAGATCTGTCCATACCTCAGGGGAGGGTTCAGACCAAGGACATGTGCACGCTCCCAGCGTTCTAAACGGTGACGCCGATGCACGGACCGTATTCGTAGGATCTTTGCGGCCAGCGTCAGAAGGCTGATATTGACAACACGGAGGAGATAACAAAGAAGCGCACAAATCAAATACCCGAAGGATTTCATGTATCTTGTTCTGATTCTCGCCATGAACTAAAATATCCATCAGCATGGCCATACATTTTGACGTATTGCACGACTGACTGGCTTTCATACCACCCATCTTCCGCTTCGCGAGCACATGCTGTTTCTTCCACCGAGGATCGTCCACATTCAGCTCGGGCCTGACGACTTTTGGCGCGTGCTCCTTCTCCTGGCTCGCCTTGTGCTGAGCACGGATAGCAGGCGACTGCGCCGTCTTCGTTGGCACGGACAGCGGGCTCGCTCGCTGAGAGATTTCGCTCTCGTCCGACTTTGACTGGGACTTGACATCCTCGTCCGAGTTCGAAACAACAATTTCTCTTGCATCATATCTTCGCTGCTGCTGCTGCTGCTTGCGGTAGAGGCGCGTTTGCGGGGCACGGTCTTCGCTTGCGTCTGTGGTTTCTTTGCTATGCTGTTGAAGGATGCCGTGCGCTTCGTCGACGCAAATGACAGCGTCGATTGCTTGAGAACTTTAGATCTAGAGTTTACAGGTTTCGATGAGGCCATAACTTTTCACTTGCAATCTTTCAGTGGAGACTATCGAGACCAACAAAAGTCGAACATGCTGACTTGAACAGGGGTAGATGACTAAGCATAATTGCCATTTATAGAACTACATGGCGTGCCGGGTCCGGGCCTTAAGGGCCGAGAAACTTATGCTGTGCAGGGTATCAGTAGATCGAGCTACATTGTTTGACTTTATAAAAGTTCAACCAGATCAAGCTCAATTGGCAGCCGTGCTGGAACGCCCCGTGCCGCAGCTCTTCTCCAACTCTTCTTCCTCCTTGCGTAGACGATCCATCGCCGCCTGCAGCATTCGTCGCCGCATTTCCTCTCTAGAGTCGTCTAATGCGATGCTGGATGATGATTGTGTCCCTCCTCCGAGAATGTATGCTTGCGCCTCAGCTTCGAGCTGCGAAGAGGGCTGGTAAGTTTCGCCGAAGTCAGCCAGGTAGTGCGTGCCCTCCGCCGCGGCGCGCTCGAATTCGGACACTTCTCTGTTTAGTTGAGAGTTCAGCTCCTTGAACTGCAGCAAAATCGATCACTAAAAAAAAGGTGAAAGACAGGTGGATGCGCGCACGTTATTGTCATGATCGCGCCAGACGTTGTGCGTCAGCTCGTGACATAGCACCCGCCTGACCTCACGATAAGTCCTAAAGCCATCGTACCGGTCCGTCCGAAGTCGCAACTTGATCGCCTGCCCAGCATTGACGTTCAGTCCAAGCAGTT
Organism: Macrocybe gigantea; assembly: GCA_011319805.1. NCBI lineage: Eukaryota > Fungi > Basidiomycota > Agaricomycetes > Agaricales > Callistosporiaceae > Macrocybe > Macrocybe gigantea. The sequence continues at coordinate 101,114 of SJRY01000276.1, forward strand.
CCGGGTGCTCGTGCGGCGCCAGCTCCGTCAACACGCCCACGGAAAACTCATGCTTCTGCATGACGTGCAGGATAGCCGGGTCCTCTGATAGCTTGGTCAAAAGTGTCATGGCGGAGGCAGGATTCGGCAGATGCGCAGTGGAGCGAGCTGGTGAAATCTGTATTTTAACGATGACGAGTCCGAGGTGCCGGTCGAGCGGAGCTGCGTCGCGATCATCAGTGCATGATTCATAACGTATGATTGCGGACACACCCTCGCGGGAGCCTTGCTAGCGCGTTCTCGGAGTATTCGCTCCCGTTTCCGTTGTTCTGTCTCGGCTGCCTGTAAGTTTCCCAGCTCCCGGTTCGTCGGCCCAAGAAGCTGCAACTTGGCACCATCCTTAAATCCAGCATCTGCTAGTGTGACCACCCCATTTGATAGATCGATCCGTTTGCCTTTCTGCAGCAGTTTTTGCAGCGATGGTGGTACAGACGTCAACTCTTCCAGCTGGAGTCGTAGAGCCTCCAAAGTCGTGTCCGGAAGCAACGAAAAGGGGTGGGTCGTTCCTCGATGGTTTACAGAGAAGGATATAGGCTTAGTTGGAGATGACATGGTGGTTCAAGTGAAAAAGCGCGACAGAGGACCTGCGTTCGGTCGCTGCCATTGTGAATGATGGACTTGTGATCGGTCTGAGTAAGCGCACTCGTCATCAAAGTACTAGTTTCCATAAGCGGAGTATGTATGGATGTGCAGAACACGCCAACGCGTCGATGCTCTACATAGATTGAAAAAGGTATATATGTGCGCGATGCAGAAGATATATAGGTATCCGAAATTCGAAGACTGAGGGTAGTAGGTACGCTTGTACGTGTGCAGACATTCTATCGGTGCATTAGATTACATTAGTTTCCCCCAACAGTGTTGTATCGCGGACGTTTCACGTCCATGCACAACTCAGCCTCGCTAGGCAGAGTTAAGGGGGCACTGAGACGTTCTGACCGTTTTGAGGTCCTGGTTCGCGGAAGTGGCTTGATTTTTCGCTTAAGAGTTAGGGATGGCGTCTGGGATGGCGTGAAGAACGCGTCGTCGCCAGGGAGTGGAAGATCGTCGTCATCAGACGGCAAAGCGGCAGCGTTGAAGGGAGCATGTCTAGCGCCATTGCCAGTCGGACTGCCACTAGGCTCTGTGCGTCGGCCTTGTTCTTCTTCCAGCCTGCAATCGAAAAGATAAGGAAATTGCGATAAAGAGTATGAATACTGCTGACCGAATTTGCAGGGCCTTGAACGCTTTTTCCAACCTATCGCATTTTGCCCGCATCGCCTTCTCATTGTGCAAAGCCACACTCAACTCCTTGGCGAGCTTCTGCTTCTCGGTCCTCTCCGCCACGACTGCCTCCCGTTCCGCCTGGAGTTCTGTCTCGAGTTTTGTCCTTTTTGTCTTCTCAATCATAGTTGACGTTTGATGTGCAAAGAGGTCGTTTTCGATCTTCTGGCTCTTGGCCCGCTCCAGCTGAAGCTCGTTGTCAAGTTTCTTAGCCTTGGAACGTGCTTTCTTCTCGCCCTGCGCATGAGCTTGGGCAGCAGCCATGTGCTGTTCGCACTGCTGCAACAACGTCTCCTGGTCTTGTTCGAGTTTGCGATTGCGTTCTTTCAAATCCGACAGCTTCTGTTGCAGCGCCCTTCGTTGTGGACCATCGATATAGAGACGTCGCACACTTGGTTGAACATACTGATGGTATTTTGTGGGTAGATAGGTGAGCTAGGACTAGAGCGTTAGTGAGCTGATCCAAGACAAGGGTGACGGTAACTAACATCAGGTACAACTGTGCAAGACGAACGTCAGAAACGCGAAACTAAGTGCTGGAAATCTAACCTATAGGAAAGTCCTTGCGACACTGTGGGCATGTAGAAGCCGTCGCGCTGTTGGAAGCGTTGACATGGGCTTGCAGGCACGGCGTACAAAAGACGTGGCCTGATGCAAGATCGCGATCAGAAGCGCTGCAGAATAAGTAATGGGGTGATCAACGAGCTCACCACATGGAACCGCGAGTGGTTCCTTATACTCGGAGAGACAGATGGAGCATTCATTGGCCATCTGAGCTACTGACGAGGGTAAAGTTATCAAGGACAAGAGTTGCTGTGCCAAATTTGGCGACGCGTTGAGCGACGTCATGTGATGTAAGGCCAAATAAAACCAAATACAGTACGCCACGCAAGTTTGGGACAAGCGATACAGCGGACCAGCAGAGTCCATCATTCCTGGCACCTTCTTTCCATCTCCTGGGTTGGCGAAGCCTTTGCCTCTGTATTCTATGCTGCGGCATTGATTAATTCATTTCTTCCTCGTCAACGATTCTCACTAATATCGCGGCAACGGCTTTGACTGTTCATTGATTCGTGAATGTCTTCCAGCCCTAGCCTCCCAACAAGTATCAGCGATTCCAGAGGCCTCTCACCCCTCAAACTCAGCCGCGAACGGTCCATATCCAGACCTTCTTCTCGCAATTCTATTCGGTCGCTACGCGCGCACAGCCCTTCCTTTTCTCTCGACGATCCTGGTATGTACGTCACGCTTTGTGACGCCATGCAACCTGAAGGTCCTAATTTTCCTCCCCCCCAGTCTCGCTAAGAAACCAAGTCTCCACCCTCAAGCATAATATTAGACAACAGCAGGCCCAAGTTCAAAATCTGGAAAACATCATTCGCACGTCGCATACAATATACGACTTTTCGGAAGAAATGTCCAGCTCGCCCCCATCTTCATATACCCCGAACGCGTCGACGTCGACCAAAATGAAGCGACGATCTAGTTACGATATATTATATGGCATCGCTGGACCAGACTCCAATTTACCGTTACCAAAGCGAGACAATCTGGAAGAAAACGGCATTCCAGAGGGCGTCCCTGTCAGTCCTCCTATAAAAGACCTGTTAGTCCGACAAGGACTTTAAGTCGTATGTCCTCTACTAGTTGGCTTGACAATTGTATCTCTTCTGACTGAGGCTATGCCAGGCATACCGGTTGCTGCGTAGGTTAGTATTCGTAGCTATTTTTTTTTTTATATTCTTCCGACGGGATTTTTGCTTGTCTGTTTTCATAAGCCGAGTGTTTATGCTTTTCTCATTATGCCAAACGTCACACTCACAGGAAATGCCCGGGCCTTAGCTGACGATGGGCAACCTCCTCCTAAACTTTCGCCATCACCATCGAACACATCCAAGACGTCTCTAGTCGACCCCGATACCTCTCAATCATCGCTGCTTCCTCCATCTCCGAACCGCCGTTTATCTTTCACCCCGAACGGCACGTCCAAGGTGCTGGCTGACCTCCACGCTGGCGTTACCAATGCGAGAAATGCCCTAGAAAATACAAAAGCACAACTAAGGTTGTCGCAACGGACTGTAGCACAGCTACCCGGCAAACTGAAGATCTCAAGGAAGGCAGAGAAAGATTGCGTCTAGAGAACGAGGGTTTGAACAACGTAGTTGCTAGAAAGGAAAGACTTCTTCAAGAAGTGAGGACGCGTTTCCTTCCGAGGCTGGGAATTTGCAATCTCATTCTAGTGGCCAGGTTCTTGAGAGGGCTCGAAAGGCGGAAGCTGAAGTTGCTGCTCTCAAGGCGCAACTGAAAACGGAGACGACGACAAACAAGAAGACAATGCAGGAGATGAAGTCCGCTCTTTCAGAATCCACAGCGTTGTCACAAAAATCGGAGAGAGTACATCACGCTTAGAGACAGCATCAAAGGACTCGTGGAGTCCTGGAAAGAGGATACTCATCGGCTGAAGGAGGAGATGCGGAAACGGGAGGAAAAGTTTCGGGGCGAGGCGGAGAGCATAGGCAAGAAATACCGGACTCTGCTTGAGGATATCAAAAATGCCGAACGTGGGACGGAGGAAATTAAACAATTGCACGAGGACGACCTCAAGGCAACCAAAGACGTCGAGAACGCGTGGCAGGCTGAGATCGGTCGGCTTCGTGAGCAAGTCGAACAGAGCAACAGGGAGACAGAGGAGGCTGTCAATACTGCTAGGTGATTTTTCCGGGCAATGCTTGATGGGCTGAATGCTGATGAGCATTGTACAGAGGACTGGCCGAAGAGCTTGCAAGGCTCCGGCGACTCATGCAGGCCGCTGGCCGATCACCTAGCATCACCACGACGTTTTCTACAGACAGTGAAGCGCCGCCATGATTGCAATTTGCATTTTTCTGAAATTTCTCTCTTCGGACATTTCTTCACGCTCCTTTTGCTCCTCAGGCCTCATCGCTCGTCGCTCTGCTTTCATGTTAGCACCGTATATAATACCAACATTATTCATTCCCCATGTACAATCAGGCAAACCTATACCCCGCTGGAATTGTCTACCGATATGTTTTTTTTTGCAGGATCTGGTGGCCTATGGCGTCGGGAGAGAATTTGAAAAAATCGAGCGCCTGTGATTGCACGCTCTAAGGAGGGCACGGAATATCGGGTCGGTACTCGGACCTAGCCAATAGCCGACGCTCACGCGGGCACTCGTTCTGACACTTTCTCCAGGATATATTATGAGGTTGGACGGACCCCGCATCTCATCGATTCGCCTGTCTATCACCGCGCTCACGACATGGCGTTGATTCAGACACCAATCACGGAGTACTTTGGCATCAAACACCCCATCCTCCTTGCTGGGTGCGTCCTGTTTTCTCTGTCGTGTGTGCGTCTTGCCAGGGGTCCTCCGCTCAACGCGCAATGTCCATGTTAGGATGAACGTCGCGGCGGGACCGGAACTCGCTGCTGCCGTTACCAACGCCGGAGGCCTAGGAGTGATCGGTGGTGTAGGTTATACTCCAAAGATTCTCCGCCAACAGGTGAATAGCGCCTTGTTTCCTCGCTTTTCGCGTCTTTTTCTCCATACGTGGTCTAGCCACGCACCAAAATTTTTATCATATACGATTGAGGAGAATGGCTGCTTAACATTTTCTCAAATTGCAGATCCACGCGTTGAAGCAGGATTTGGTAGACAAGAATGCGCCGTTTGGTGTTGACCTGCTCATTCCTCAGATTGGTGGCAGCGCGAGAAAGACGAACGTGAGTTTCGGATATCCCGAAATTGCACCATTCGGAACGCTGAACCGCTTCTCTTCAGTATGATTATACGAAAGGCCAGCTGCCTGAACTGATCGACGTCGTAATCGAGGAAAAGACTGCGCTCTTCGTTTGCGCTGTCGGTGTTCCGCCCAAGGACGTCGTCGAGAAGCTGCACAAGGCGCGTATCCCGATTATGAACATGGTCGGGCACCCGAAGCACGTGCAGAAGGCGCTCGACGCCGGCGTCGACATCATTTGCGCGCAGGCAGGCGAGGGTGGCGGACACACGGGCGACATCCCTGCGAGCATCCTCATCCCGGCGTGCGTTGATGCAGTGAAGGGTCACAAGTCGCCACTCACTGGTCAGCCTGTGTACGTGGTCGGCGCCGGAGCTATATATGACGGACGAGGGCTGGCTGCGAACTTGATGTGGGGTGCGCAGGCCGTTTGTGAGTCGCTTTGTCGGTGCAAACCCAGTTGCTTCAAATTGAAGGTGCCCTTGGACAGGGGTCGGTACGCGGTTCGTGGCAAGCGTCGAGGCTGGTGCGCCAAAGATACATAAGAACCTCATTCTGAGCGCTGGATACGAGGATGCGGTCAGAACGCTGATCTACTCCGGCCGACCCCTTCGTGTCAGGAAAACGGCATACGTGGATGATTGGTGCCTTTTTCTTTTCGCCATGTCATTTTTGCCCTACCAGCTTAGCTTTCGCATTACAGGGAAACCCACAGACAGGCAGAAATCAAGGAACTGACGTCGAAAGGTGTTATCCCGCATGAACGCGAGCTGCAAAAGCACCCAGAGAAATCCGTGGAAGGAAGGTCAGTGTAAAGCTCAGGCTCTCTTTACCGTCGAGCGCGAGCTCTGATGCTTGAGTAGGCCTTGGCTGATGGGGCGCGTCTCCGCCGTCATTCACGATATCCTTCCGGCCAAAGTCATCGTCGACAACATGGTGTCAGAAGCCGCGGCTTTGTTGCAACACGGCGCCTCCATGGTAAAGACGAGTCCGCAGGCGAAGCTTTGAGCCAACCAAGTATCCCGGTTTGTTCGGACTGGTACATTAGGAACAACCTATATATGGTATTTATTCCTTTTAAGACCTGCAACGCCTATTTGCCATTACCCATTTCACTCTCTATGAGAAATCTTTGTTTCTATTCTAGACTAACTTCAGTAAGCATGCGCGATGGAAGCAAGTATAAGGGGTGCAGAGTTTTTGATTATGTTTTCATTTAATGAGCATACTAATCAACCTGAGGTGATCAGCGTCCAAGCCCTAAAAACAGTCCTGATCAGTCCTGTCTCGTCGTTTCTGGCAGCCCCTTTTGAATTCGGATTGGATCGTCTTGGCCGGCGGAAGCATCGACTTTCGCCATCTGAAGGCTGATTGGACTAGTGGCTGCCCCCCTCTCAGCCACGTCGTTGTACATTAGGAATCAACCTCATATACGGCCAGATCAGGGCACGCCGCCGCTTTCTTGACGCGCAAACCCCATATATGCATATTCAGCCTTGATATAACTTCAAATTTCAAAGCTGAAACTCCATTGCCACCAACGTCATCAATGCTTCGTAGGCCTCGAGTCCAATTGCAATGCGGCCGCTAAACCTGGCTTCGCCACCATCCTAATGGTCGACCAGACCTTGATGGATCATGTCTATGATTCCTGAGTTACAAATTCAAGTTTGGGTACGAGACCATGTTCGCGGAATGAATGCCATTTTTTTTCAGTAAGCATTGACTTGAATGCAAGGGAAGCAAAGAAAAAAGTCTTACAAACGATCGCGCGAAGGTGTATGTATGTACACACAAATCACAGGAATAAGCATACGCAATGCAATGGAATTTCATACTTGCATACGTCATGCTACCCGGTGACATTTTCAACGCACAATAAGTGTGTTCCGACTATATCATCGCTTGGACGCCTAGACCACCGACTCGCCATGGTAGCCTTCTCCTAATGCTGAAGGATGTTCGATTTATTTTTTGCACCTCCTGTTCCACAGGCATCGAATCCTCTCAAAAGTCTAGACTCTATGACCGACAAGGAGGAAATGTGATAATTCACGCTATCCGATATGTTCAAGCTCTGTCCGTTCTCGTCGAATGGACATTTGATGTCGAGCGTCATCTTACCATACTTATTCCTCAAAGGCACTTGTAATTTTCGCGTTGAACGCCAGTTTATTGCCGCTGCGGTGAGCGAAACCAGAGCGAAACTGCTATAGGAGAGCAGCAATGCCCCTGGATGCAATAAGGAAGAGTCTGCTATCATAATCCGAGTCAATGAACCGACTGAACGGGTTGCGCAACCGCAGATCGGGATCTCATGTTGAGACTCCGCCATAGCTATCTGGCGTTTTAACGAACTTGAGCTTAGTCATCCTCTGTTTCCACGCATTGGTCTGTCGCCGTCGTAACTTGAACCACTAACACAATGCTGCTCCTTGGATGTTTATCTACCTAACCACCTAAATCGAAAGACACCGCGAGGAAATTTTTGGCACGATCGGAGGAACGACGATCGAATTGTTTCACACACGAGTTCCAGACTTTGACCAAAAAGGGAATGCCATCGCGGTTGCGGCTGCTGTTTTCGCCGATCTCAACCACAGATTAAAATATTCCATGCCGTTTCGTCCTTCAGGTTTGCTCTTGAAGCCTCGGGTCTCATTCTTCGTCGCAGAGGGTCGCTCCCCTTTGAGATGGCGGGAGTTAGCAGAGACTTGGTCACACAGGCTATCGAGACGTCTCCTCTCAAGTCTCCCTCCACTTTGCCCTCTCAGCGCGTCTCCAACATTCCTGGACCTGCCATCCAAAAGTCCGCGATGCTAGAGCGCGGGGATCGCCTGCGTGCCTTGCGTTCGAAGTGGTCTTGCATCTGGCAACGCGGGGAAGTGACTTATTCCGACACAGGTCACCAGTTGTACGGGGAGAAGACGGATCTTCCAACTGACGCGGAACCCCTGGACCCTAATGAGGGGATTGCTGGCGAGGATGTTCCAGACGACATGTCGGTGGATCAAGTCGTCGTTGACAGGTCGTGGTACCATGACTTCAAAGAGACGTTATCCGAGGCGCCTCCAAGTCATGAGCGAACAGACCAGCCTAGTGTCCAGTCCACAAGCTTTCTGAAGCCGCCTTCACCGAGTTCTGCACTTTGCAAGCCAATCTTTACGTTCTTTCCGCGACTATGGACGTTTCAAGAGCGTTTCGTCAGCTCCGAGTTTGCGGATGCACAGACTGAAGCGGACTATCAGGAAGAAGTATGGACGCATTCGAAGCGGCTGGCCTTACTCTCGTCCATTTTCTTCGTCATCAATTGGCTTCTCGGGGTGGCGTTCATAGGTGACCCGATTGTCCTGGCAGACAAAGTCTTCTACTATGGCGTATGTCGTCAATGCTTTGTGATGATTATGTTGGGCAAACTCCCTCTCCAGGTCGCCCCTGCATTCACAATTCCCATCGTTTTTTTCTGTGCATTCGACTTCCCGCATGATCATTCAATCTTCTATCAAATCTTCCTATGTATATCTGTCTGGTCATGGTAAGCTAGTTTCAGCGTCCGCGTATGATGAATGATGAATATTTGTAGGCCTTTTTACCAACTCATATATATTGTCCTATGCACGGACTCAAAAGGCGGAATATTTACATGCGGAAACAAGGACTTTTTGTCAACATTCTAGTAAGCTCCTTGTTCGTCGTATAACACATTTCTGAAGGTTATCTACATAGCTACACCTCTGCCTTACAGACTATCGCGTTGTTCGGGGCCGCTTTGAAGCGGGTTCCGAGTTTGATCGGCGCTTTTGCGTTTCTGACATGGTATTTGATTTCTCCACTTGCGGTTGACGAATTCTCATGTCTCGCACAGTTTCAGTAGCTTGATCCTTCCCGTTCGGAGAACATGGACACGAAGTGGGTCAACTCAAAACCATAATTTTTCAACTTCCCTTTTCTGACATATTGACTGTTTTGGCAAGATATTTTGGACTTCGTTGTATACGAGGCGGTGTTATTATACATCCATTATCGAAGAGAAAATGTGCGATGCTTACCCCTATCCCTGCGCTCCCGGTTTAACACCGCAGCAGTCGTCAAGACGTTTATTTTCTCTAAGAATGCAACTCAATATCCAATTTGAGCAAACCAGGCAAGCACAAATCAACGAAAGGAACGCCGCGGATTCAAAGCGGAGACTCACTTCGTAAGCTGCTCAGACAACCCTCCATTTTCCTCTTTCTCATGACGAAACAGATACGTGTTTCATGATAAGTAGCTTTAACTCATAGCCGTCGCAATTGTTTATCTTCTGTGACTAACACAGGTCCGCGTTCCCCTTAATACGGCTCGTAAGTACTCGGATCGTTGTGAAAAAAAAAAGAACCTCTTCATTTCTGAAAAAATATACACGCATAGTCCTAGCCGTACAAAACATGGAAGCTACGAATGCTATCGACACAGCGCAAGTGATTGAGTTTAGCGCTCTGGAAGGCAGTTTGAGCATGATGTCCAAAGGTAAAATGCAAAGTTTTTTATGCCGTTTGCATCCGTTGACTCTTTCGAAGTCTTGAATGACGTTTTGGATTTGTATGCCAACTCTCTTCTTCCTCAATATATCAACGATTCTGATGCATCGGCTATGTAGCAACCGAATGGACAGCGGTCGATTGGAGTCCGTGTCGCAGGTAGGTACTTTTGGTTTGATTCTTTCTGGTACTGAATGAACGGCGGAATAGCCATATGCTTTTCACCAGGTCATGCGATCCATGTTTATTCCTCTCCAATTGGCGTCCAACGCACGCGGTTTGGAGTTTGTCACCGACCTTGATCTGGAAATTGATGAGGTACCGGTCTTCAACGGGGGACTCTTTCTAGACTAACAACTTTCAGGTGGCGCGCAGGGCCTACTATCGAGCTCTCGGAGAAAGTGATCAAGAAATTGAACAACATCTTCGGGACGAGCCTTGTGGAGACGATTCCAACTGGGGCCTCGTAGTAGGAGACGAAACGCGTTTACGGCAGATAGTTACGAATCTTGCAAGGTGAGAATTCTTTCCTGCCTCTCAGAACAGGACTGGTTGACGCGATTGGTTCAGTAATGCGTGTAAATTTACACCAGCGGGCGGCAAGCTGAAAGTTACAACGCATCTTGTCTTGCCCATGTCTCCGAAAGAGGATACTTGGCCTCTTGACAGAATCGTGGTTAGAATTGAGGTGACCGATACTGGATGGGGCATTCGTCCACAGGATATGGAGGACTCCAAATTGTTCTGTGAGTTTTCCAAGCCTCTCAGCCAGATCTACTGACGTTACTGATGTTTTCGTTCCATCAGCTGCTTTCAACCAAACAGAGCAGGGTCGTTTGCAAGGTCAGAATCTTGGATACAATCTTCGAGTAACGGAGAATTTACTGAGCTCCCGTGTGCAGGCGGCAAGGGAACAGGCCTTGGTTTGGCGCTCGTTAGACAAATTGTCAACCTCAGCGGCGGTAGACTCGGCGTGAAGTCCAAGGTCGGCCGGGGATCCACTTTCTGGGTTGAACTACGTCCGTGTCCATTTTATTTTCTGCTCGCCGCGAAATTTCCTGATCGATAAGTGCAGCATTAGGAGTGGGAGAGAAGGCTGTATCGTCGGGATGTCCTATTCCGCGCAACGCATGCCCTGGCCCGATTCTAGATCATATGGCAGACATACCTGGTACACCCCTCTCACCGACCACTATAGCCGCGGCCATGCAATCTCCTCAGGGATCGCTGTCGACCCGGACTCGTTCTAGCTCTGCCCTTCATGGTCTGATGGATCAAGGTGCATCCTTCAATGGATTAAGCCTCTGCTCCTGGCTAATTCGTTTTCCTTAAACAGGAGGATCTGTAGAGCTAGTTCTAACGCGCTATGACAACTCTCATACTGCTGTTCCGACGCGAAGCTTGGGGGACCCATATACCGGAACGGACTATCCGACTCTGGGAGAGATTGATCTTGCAAGCGACGACGAAGCACACGAGGCTCCGCTGCAGCGGTGTTCATCTGAGTACAAGTCGCAATCCATACGGCGGCCGACTCTCAAACACTCAGTGTCTGCGCAGTCATGTAAGTATCTAAGGACGTACTCGCACGACGCTACGTCACTATTCGGGTGCAAAGTCCATGTCCTCGTTGTTGACGACGACCCGTTGACGAGAATGCTGATGAAGCGCATGCTCACGCGGATGGGTTGCAAAGTGTCGACGGCCGAGAACGGAGAAGTGGCCATGTCGATGATTCTCGGCCACTCATACCGATCGCTGTCGGAAGGGAGTGCGAACGCTCGTCTGCGGAGGCTGAGTGCTGGGACGAGCAATGCTTCACGTTTCACGGTCGTCTTCATGGACAATCAGATGCCTGTGATGTCTGGCTTGAAGGCGATCAAGAGACTGAGGTCTCTTGGCCGAAGTGATTTCGTAGTTGGTGTTACAGGTACGCAGAAGAAATAGCCGAGGTTGAAGTTTTGTCCTGAACTAGCATGCAGGTAACGCGCTGCTGGCGGATCAAAAGGTACTTTCTCGTTGAGTATTTCCTTCTGCAAAACTGACATTTTCCGCGTGATAGGAATACCTAGAAGCTGGTGTTGACCAGTCAGCATTTTTCTTTCTTTCTTTGCGTTAAATCGGCGCTGATAAAGAACTAGCGTGTTGACAAAGCCAGTTCTTGAGCAGAGCCTGAAAGAAATGATGCTGAAGGCCCTGAGTCGCATATCATCGTGGCAGTAGGACTGGTCGAAGCTTTGAATGCATCGAATCGCCGCATGTGATCGCCATACCCATTCAAGACTTTACTTTAATGCTCACAGAAGCCGTTGAAGTGAATCCGGCGTGTAAATCGTATATTTAATATGTAATAATGACTTTCCTTGCTTTTTCATGTTCTTCTGGAGGCAGTGGAAATGTCGTTATCAATCTCAGAACGCGGATGGTAAATGACGAAGTTGCGATATAGGCAGTGCAAAGAATAGCATGCAAGTCATATAGTCATATGTGCATAGCAATAACGATGACGAGCATTTATTTCTGAAAAACCAAAATTTGAGCAGGCCAAAATCAGAATGCTTCAGAACCATACCAGAATAATGCCGTCGAATCTTTGCTTGAACCATGCCATTGTATCCTCCTTCTTGATGCGGTGAGAGAATCCAATGCGAGCCTTCTTTTGTTTCCTCCTCGTCACCCGCGCACCCGGTCGGCCCATGACGACGTAGAAGTCCATACCAAAGATACCAATGCCGGGATCATACCGGGCACCCAAGTCGATATGCTCTTGGATACCGAAACCGAAATTTCCGGTTTCTGAGAAATTCTTCCTCCTCAGTTCATACTCCTTCACTTTCAAGCCACGTTCCAAGATCTCCTCTGCCTTGGGACCGCGGATCGTGACGTGCACGGCGATTTTTTCATTTCGACGGATGCCGAACGTCCGGACGGTGTAGCGAGCTTTTGATGTCACTGGGGTTTGGCCAGTGAGCTGTTCGAGACCTTGGAAGCTCGAGTCAGACGATCACCAGATTCACCGACGGAGATGTCTGGGGTGGAGAACAAATCAGTAAACGCGACCCTCGAAGCTCGCAAGGTGGGACGGTGGGACGCACTGATGACAAGCTTGTCGATACGGGGTTCCCTCATGGGGTTTGTGGGGGCTGTCTTTTGCTCGGCCTGTTGAATGCATGGTCATTCTCTGCGCAGACGTGTAGCAACGCGCCCACCAACCATTTTCTTGAAGATATGTGTCGTCGCTGTGCCTTCCTGCCCAATCGACGAATGCGGTCCCTGGGCTGGGTGGCTGAAACCTTATTTTCTTTCCTGTACACCTGCCGCGTAATGCCGGCAACCTCAAAAACAAACTTGTCTAAATAATATTCTCGTTCCTGATTGGACGCTTGGCTTACAGGTTCAACACGCTAGTGGTGCTGCTACAGCTGCGATGTGGAAGGCGCTCGCCATTACCGTTAAAAACTAATCGCTCAGCCGACGGTCCTGTTGGCTGACTACAAGACGCCGAATGAACCGGTCGCGGACGGCGAATTCCTTTTAGGAGACAATAACCAAAGAAAAATAGCAAGAAAGCGTCTCGGGTCAAGCGTGTCGGGCCAAGACCACTGCAACATCGTGCCGGTATCGCATTCGAACTGATTGCGTACTTTATGCGCCTCCGCCAGGTTTAATTGTCGTTGTCGTTGTAAGGCCTCAGCCGGCCTTACATAAACAGTCATCGGCCCGCTTCATTATCTCGGCGCTTCCTGCCTTCCACGAGGATGTGATTCCATCTGGCTCTCTGTCCGACCATTGAGACAACATATCTGATGAAGGATGAAACTGCGGGGATCAATGCCCGATCCACGACCAGCAAGCTGGCTATTTATCCATTTGACCACCCCGACGCAGATGTTATCCTTCGCTCGTCGGATGATCCACCCGTCGATTTCCACGTGTTCAAGCTCTTGCTGTCTCTTGCATCCCCGTTTTTCGAGCTAGTCTTCACCCTTCCACAACCGCTTGATGATCTACGTGAGGAAGACGGACTGCCAGTCATCTCCATGGCAGAGGATGAGCGTACCCTTAAACTGATGCTTGGGTTCTGCTATCCTGTCGCTTTGACATCACCGCCCGAGCTGACGTCCTTGGGCGACCTGCAGCTTTTGCTGAAAGCTGCTGTCAAATATGACATGGACGGGGTGCAGAAGCACATCCGGAAATCGCTCATGGAACAGCGTTTTGTCGAGGCTCAGCCCCTGCGCGTTTTCGCGACCGCATGCAGATACGGATGGTTGGCAGAAGCAAAAAGAGCTGCACGCTATACCCTTCGACAGCCAGCGTCGCTGCCGTTTGTGGAGGAGCTAGAGTTCATCTCGGCAGCGGAATACCATCGACTGCAGGAGTATCACGTCCGCTGCGGTGATGAGGCAGCGACGTATGTCTCCGGCCTCACGCTGGACGTGGAAGATGACTGGGTCTGGACGACGTGCACGAACTGCGAACCTGCAAACCTCGGGGATCTGATCTCCAGAATTTTTCGACGCTTTCCTGGCTACGCTGCCCCTAGAAAATGGTGGGTAGAATGGATGAATGCCGTCGCTTCTGAGCTACGGAAGATTCCTTGGGGAGAGACGGTTAAAAAATATGACCTGATGAATCAGGCGATCTCAAAGGCGAAACGCTGCATCATATGCGAATCGAAGGCCGCTGAAGATCTAGACGGTTTTTCACATATATTGGCGGTTAGGGTTGAAAAGCAGATATCGACGGTGAGTGCCATGTCCATTGCTATTTTGTGTCTAATTCATTGGGATTATGCCAGGTTGAGCTCGTTTTCTGACTCATTTATTTTTCAATTGCCATTGATGGCCTTCTGGAATTGGACGGCTGTACAATGTATAGCAGTTTATGTACTACTAGAATACCGAATGATCCTTCCCCATTGCGGGTGAGCGCTGCGTGCCTTGTTTAGCGGGCGAGGAACGACATCTGTCTTCGCCTAAACTGACCTGACCGTGGCTTCTTGTTGCGGTATCCTGCTTTCCGTTTTCTCTCACAAGAACACTGTACCCCGTACGTCGTGTGAGGTATGTTCGGCTAGCTCCTTGCAACATTCCTACTCGTATCCCGATGCACTCGGAGTCATGGAGCGCCTGAATACCGAAAAATTGTATAGGTGATAACACCTGACTTTGGATTCCTCTTTATTGCTTGCAGTGACCAATGTACTACTTCTCATACTGAGCAGCTCCAAAGACTCCGTCGTCCGAACCAGTTCGATTGGCTTCTCGGGCTTCCCTTGTATCCCATTTCGAGTCCAACCTGCCGTTTTCTTTGGCGGCATGGGTTTGATGTTTCATGCTTAATTGATGGATGTCGCACAAGACATTGATTTCGACCCAAGGGAAGAACGACACGAGACTGAATAATGCTACGAAACGGTCATCACCTGCCTTGCAATTTTCCCTTCTTGACACACAGCGAGCAGGGCCTTTCTCGTCCCACGTGCGCCTCTCTGATCGAAGCTCGCTTTATGGTTGCAAGACGACATATCTCTGAATCCCTTGCCATTTCTTTGAATGACGGTTGGGTTCTGTCCACCGTCAATCAGCGACTTTCCCCCTTGGGCTCCAGTCGCTTCTGGTGATGATCTAGCTTTGGAGAAGCTGTCCGAACCCGAATTGGGCACCCCCGAGATCAAACCGTGAGACTGCAGAAATTCTCCTTCTGATCTAGCGTGTCATAACTGTCATCGGCATAAGGAATCTGGATCAAAATATTAAAGTGGACTTGAATATGGTCGCAAGCGCCATCTCACCCTCCTGCTCAGAGCAACCATGTCCAGCGAGAACGAGAAGCAATCTAGTGTGTCCGACGTCAAAGGCGACATTGAGTCGGTGCATAACCTCCTGGGCACCGAGAAGGAGAAGAGACTGCTGAGGAAGTTCGACTTTACGCTCATTCCTCTCTTTATGCTTATCTGTGAGCGTTGTTGCGATTCCCGGTTTCTCCTTAAAGCTGATGAATATCGCTGTTGAAAGTCTGCCTCAACTTCGTTGATAGGTAAGCGCCTACTTCTCGTAATTAATGAAGTTCCGCTTAAACGTCTACTTAGAACTGCAATCGGTACGCTGTGATCGTCTTGCTCTGTGCTAACACATTGAATTCCCCGTTCAAACAAAGGGAATGCGAAGATTGCTGGTGAGTTAGATATTTCGGCACTCAGTGCTTTCTGTTGACATTCCATTGATCAGGTCTGGAGAAGGATCTCGGCATGCATGGGACAGATTACAACAAAATGTTAACCATATTCTACGTTATCGTACGAATCATTTTCTGGTATCTTCGTCTTTCATATAAATGAGACCTGTCCCCCCTAGTTCATAGTCACCGAAGTTCCATGCAACCTGCTCCTCAAGCATTTCGGCTCTATTTTCCTGGCCTTGATGGTCATCCTCTTCGGGATATGCACGTTGTGCACTGCGTTTGTTAAATCTTATAGAGGTTTAATCGCTACGAGGATTTTCCTTGGCATTGCGGAGGGAGGTACTTTGGTAGGTGCCCTATGCTGTTTTCTGGCTCGTAGTGATGAATTTGACTGTTTATCAGCCTGGTCTAACTTATATTCTATCTCGCGTAAGTGAGAGCCTCAAAGTGGCGACGGGCATTTGACACTGATTGGTCAGTATTATCGTCGATCTGAATTCGTGCTCCGTCTTGGGGTGTTCTTCGGTGTTGCACCCTGCCTTGCTGGCGCTTGTAAGCAGCGTCAACTTCGGATTTCAAATCCTTTCTCAAAATTTTTTTGCATTGTCGCAGTCGGTGGTCTTCTCGCCTCTGGTATCCTTGCACTTGATGATATCGGGAGTGTCAAGTCCTGGAGGAAGATTTTCCTGGTCGAAGGTACAGTATCTGGCTTCCACTCGGGCTTTTGGATGAGAAAAACTAAAGCACATCCGTCAGGAATTATTACCACTGCCATAGGCATTATCTGCTGCATCATCATACCTACTGATCCCCAGCGGACAAGATTGCTCAACGAAGAAGAGCGCGCACTTGCACTGGCACGCATTGACGCCGACCAAGTCGTCAGGACAAAGGGTCTCAAGGAACGAACCTCATGGACCTTGGTTTGGAGGGCTTTCAATTTCAATGTAATGCTTTGAGATGTTTTTCGCATGCCAAGACATTGACTGGCCGTCCTTAGACCTTGTTGTGCGCTCTCGCCTACCTTTTGATCAACATCTCTTTCCAAGGACTGAGCTTGTTCTTGCCCACTGTCGTCGCCCATCGTAAGTCGAACCCGGACGTTTTGTAAAAAGCATCGCTCAAGTGATTTACGCCCAACAGTCGGACATTTCAGTACGGCACCCACAAAATACGATGTGATGTCATGCTAAACATCTTCTAATTTAGCCACCGTTCAAGCGCAATTACGCACCGTGCCACCCTTCTTGGTCGCTGCCGTGTGGGTCTTGGTAGTTTCCTATGTGGGATACAAGTTCAAGAAGCGCGCCATTCCTCTTTTCATGGCAATGCCATTGGTTGTTGCGGATATGTCATTGCGATCTCCACTAAGAACGTCCATGCGCGGTCAGTTTCACATCTTGGAAACTTATACTCAATAAATGCTAACTTTTCCTGAAGCTACGCGGCCTGCTTCTTGAATATCGCCGGCCTGACGCCTAGTGCACCTCTCTTCCTGGCTTGGGGAACTGACAACTCTGCGCCCGACACCGTGCGCGCCGTGACAACTGCCCTCATTCCAGGTAATGGGACCTGACCTTTGGTGCACAAAAACGAGCTAAATCTAGGCACAGGTATTGGGGCGTTTGGCGCCGTCATTGCGTAAGTCCCCATCTTTGGACCTTGAACAGTGGAGATTGAACTAGCTTATTATATATACAGTGTCTGGACATATCTACCCTCAGATGCACCTGATTTCCACAAAGGCAACTCGATCAACGTCGCCACCAGCGCTCTCACTTGTTCTCTCGCCATCATTGGTGCATTATACGTGACCTGGGAGAACCGAAAACGCGCGAAAGGTGGACGTGATTACCGGCTGGAGGGCAAGACCAAGGAAGAGATCGAGCAACTGGGACACCAGCATCCTGCTTTCCGTTATCAGATCTAGTTCTCTTGTTGTACAGCATACATGTGTATACCGTTCTCTTGGATAAATCCTCTTTAAAGTTCGACGGTAAGTAAGAGACGGAGACGATCAATGTCGAATTATGTCTGTCCACGCCTGTTATGTTGCAATGGCATGCCTAGCAACCCATAGGGGATAAGCTGGCATCGGACTGCCAACTATGGACTCCTGAGATGCCAATGAATTGCCTTTAGGCACTGTTTACCAACTGCGGCGAATAATTCGGAGACACTAGTTTGTTATCACAGCCGCACTTACCCCCTAAGTTCGCGCCGATCAAATGACAATCAGGTGAGCCGCAAACTCCCAGCCGTTCATAGACTGCCTGGATCCTAAGGCACTATAGAAGACAACTTTTCCCATATGGTGACACGGTGCAAGCCAAATGCGAGCCCTTTAAGAGCGAAAGGGCCAGCACCCAGGGGCGAAGTCCCGAACGTCTCCATGTCTCTTCCCGAGATTACCAGGGATTCGAACGAAAAGGCCAACTTGGCAACGAACGGACACCATGACGGGTCTGATAAGGGTGACTTTAACGAACATGACACGGGAATTGATGCGACAGCGGAGAAACGTTTGGTTCGCAAACTCGACTTGATCCTCTTGCCACTGTTCACTCTTGCTTGTGCGTACCCATTGAATATGCGCCTTGTTTTAGTCGGGTGACTTTCAAGGCTTTAGATTGCACCAATTTTATCGACCGGTGAGCCTGATCTAAGGGATAGTCAGATTCAGTCTCGAGAATCTTACGACTTTCAAGAACTGCCATAGGTTGGAATGCTGTGACAGGAGAATTCAATAGCAGCTTACAGTTCTCGTTTTCGAAACAGGCAATGCGAAAATAGCAGGTGACTGCACTGGCATGACGGTTGGTCCGTTCTCGGACGCATCTGACATTTCGTGGGACGTTTTGTCGCGCGAATTTAGGGATCGAGAAAGACCTCGGAATGTCGGGCTTTGATTACAACATTGCTCTGACTGTTTTCTATATCTTCGTGCGTCAGTTGACAGAATCCCTGCAAAAAAAAAAAAAAACGATGATCCGTCGATAGTACATAGGGGTGGAAATACCATCCAATCTTGCTCTCAAACGGTTTGGTTCATATGGCTCGCTGGTATCATCACCACCTTCGGCCTTGTCTCCATTGGAACTGCCTTTGTCAAATCGTACTCCGGTCTTTTAGCAACAAGAGTGTTCCTGGGGTTAGCGGAAGGGGCACACTGGTACGCGACCTCTTCCCATTAGGGGTGAATGCCGCGATCTGATGGTTTTCCTTCCCCCTTACCAGTCGGGATTAACCTACATCCTTTCTCGCGTTAGTGGAATCCATCTGGCCTCCAGCCGTTTAATCCAATAGTCTTATGTACCTTTAGTACTACCGCCGCAAGGAATTCGTGCTTCGTGTGGGCATATTTTTCGGGCTATCACCAACATTGGCGGGAGCTTGTACGACCATTCCTTAAGTTTAGCGGTCGGTACTGAATTGAGGTGGAAAAGTTGGTGGACTTCTCGCGTCAGGACTCTTGTCAGTATCAAACATCGGCACCGTAACTTCATGGAGGAAGGTTAGTGTGTGTGCCTGATGGGTGCTGATGTCAAATTCAGCAAAGATATACTTAAAAAGCCTCCCCCGCAATAGATATTCCTGATAGAGGGTATGTGTCCCGAGAAAAGAGTGCCTTGAGTACCTCACGCTACGCTAAACTAAACATCTAAACTCAGGCATCATAACGACCGGTTTTGGATTGCTCTGCTTCTTCATCATACCTACTGATCCTCAGCATACGGGGCTGTTCGATGATGACGAACGTCGGCTCGCCCTAGCTCGAATTGATGCAGACCAGACCGTGAAGACGCAAGGTCGCAAGGAACGCACCTCTCTGAAGTTAGTGCTTCGGTCCTTCAGTGTAACGGTAGGCCAGAGGATTGAGGAGAGTGGCTTTCGCACTAACTCTGAAGGTATTAGACCTCGATTTGTGCTATTTGCTACCTCATGGTCAATATCTCCTTCCAAGGACTGAGTCTGTTTATGCCTACTGTGGTCGCGTCGCGTGAGTGACTGCATGCGTGTCTCGGCCATGGTCCTCTGACATACGTTTCTCAGTGGGCCATTACAGTGCGCGATGTCGCTTGAGCGTGTTTCTGTGATCAAACTGAATTAGCATTTTAGCTGTCGTTGAGTCGCAACTACGAACAGTCCCGCCATATGTCGTTGGTGCAGTCTGGGCATTGTCGCTATCGTATTACAGCTATCGCATCAAACATCGAGCCTTGCCAATCGCGTTGTCTGTTCTTTTAATGGTCGCTGGATACGCCATTGCAGTGGGAACGAAAAACTCTCATGCACGGCAAGTCAGCGTTTCTGGCGGCGGAAGGTAACTCATTATCCTCCAGTTATGCGGCTTGTTTCCTCTCCGTGACGGGCGGCTCACTTAGTGGACCATTGGTAAGCTGAATTCTCTCCTCATTTGTAGCTGAACAACGCACTAATGTATTCTAGTATCTTGCCTGGGGAACGGACAATGCGGCACCTGATACCGTCCGCGCGGTAGCAACTGCCATAATCCCTGGTATCTTCTTCACTCCCTGACAGAGGTCCTGGCTCACGAGTTTCAGGTATCGGCGCATTTGGTTCTATTATTGCGTGAGCCCTGTAATTGTCAGCCTGGAGGCGCCTTATGACCATGCCTTAGTGTGTGGACATACCTTCCAGCAGATGCCCCGGATTACCACAAAGGAAACAGCCTCAACCTCGCAACCAGCACGTTGGCCTTTATCCTGACTTTAGTATGTCTACTCTACATCCTCCAGGAGAATGCCAAGCGCGAGAGAGGTGAGCGCGATTATCGTTTGGAGGGCAGAAATGCAGCAGAGATCGAACAATTGGGTTACTTGCACCCGCGATTCCGTTTCCAAGTGTAGACAGCTGGACGATGTCGTTGTAGCACGAGCCTACTAGATGAACGCGATTTACTACAATACCTCTCTGAGATTATATCAGACGCAAAACAGGCGAGACTTAAAAAGTGTCGAAGAGGTTGGTGATCAGGCCTGTTCGCGCAAATCGCCGCCGCGCGGTGGCTTACATACATAGACGATGCTCAGAGCCACGACTCTCCGATTCTTCAGTCTGTCGTGCCGCATCAAACGCCCACAATATCCTCGATTCGCGTTCTCCATACATGCCAGCAGCTATTGTCTGTCTCCTGGGCGGTTCCTCAAGGTGGCCGCGGGCACGCCGCAGTCCCGGGCCCGGAAATTATCGACACAACCTCCATGGAAGCAACCTATCATGCCGCCAGGCAAAACCCCCTTGCGAGAGAACATATACACGCTTCCAAACCTCCTACAGTTTCCCGCATTCTTGCTTGTCCAGTTCTGGGTTGGTCTATTCTGAACTGTGACTTCAAGCTCGCGACGGCTCTCCTGGCGTATGCCAGTGTTACAGATTTTGTCTGTCTCGAGAATATTTTTCTTAACGCTTCATTGACCTTCCGGGATAGGCTGACGGATTCCTTGCACGGCGTTTCAAAATGCAATCTGTGATCGGCACCATCCTTGATCCAGCTGCAGACAAGACTCTTATGACGACGCTGACGGTGACATTGGCAATGCAAGGGATGCTGCCTGGTATGTCCCTTTCATCTTCCGCCTCTCCTGCCCCCTTCTCAATGTACGTCAGTTTCCCTGGCTGCGATCATACTGGGTCGTGATGTCCTTCTGAGTTTATCCGCCTTTTATATCCGTTATACCTCACTTCCAGAACCGGTGCGTGAAATGTTGAAATTTTACCCTTTTGCACGCTTTTGCTAGTCTCTGACGCATGATGTGACCCAGAAAACTTTCATGCGATATTGGGACTTTTCTATACCCTCTGCAGAAGTACGACCTACAGGAATCAGTAAAGTGCGTGTCTTTCCTTCCTTCGTCGTTCAAGGAAGGGCCTACCTTTTTTTTTCAAGATTAATACCGCTCTCCAACTTGCCCTTATGGGAACCACCACTGTCAGTCCCCTTCTGAGTGTTGATATTTCAGTTCCAACGCTTCATTGACCTTCCGGGATAGGCTGACGGATTCCTTGCACGGCGTTTCAAAATGCAATCTGTGATCGGCACCATCCTTGATCCAGCTGCAGACAAGACTCTTATGACGACGCTGACGGTGACATTGGCAATGCAAGGGATGCTGCCTGGTATGTCCCTTTCATCTTCCGCCTCTCCTGCCCCTTCTCAATGTACGTCAGTTTCCCTGGCTGCGATCATACTGGGTCGTGATGTCCTTCTGAGTTTATCCGCCTTTTATATCCGTTATACCTCACTTCCAGAACCGGTGCGTGAAATGTTGAAATTTTACCCTTTTGCACGCTTTTGCTAGTCTCTGACGCATGATGTGACCCAGAAAACTTTCATGCGATATTGGGACTTTTCTATACCCTCTGCAGAAGTACGACCTACAGGAATCAGTAAAGTGCGTGTCTTTCCTTCCTTCGTCGTTCAAGGAAGGGCCTACCTTTTTTTTTCAAGATTAATACCGCTCTCCAACTTGCCCTTATGGGAACCACCACTGTCAGTCCCCTTCTGAGTGTTGATATTTCAGTTCCTCTACAAGGCCTGCAGTGCGTCCATCTGTCTCCCACTATTATCTAAGGTGACATATCTGTCTTCTTCAGATGGACGGTAGCCATTACGACTATATGGAGCGGTCTCTCTTACTTGTTCTCTAAAGACGCCGTTCGTATAATCTCCGAAAAACGACGAACCAAGTCACGCTCGTCGTCATAACACTTCTCTGAGCTGGTTACTTTTCGTTTTGGGCAGACAACTCGTCCGTGTAGACGGCTCGGTCGAACCGTTGTCACGAGTCTACTTTTCTGTTAATCCCATCATGACGACAACGAAAGGGCTGCTGATGGCATTCGCATGGGGCTCGAAGCCTGTTATGGGACAAGGAACTACCTTCATTCAATGTAATGCCGAACCATATCTCACGTTCTATCTATTTCCCATGTTCCAGCACCTTCCCTCGCTCAAAGGTCAAACAGTGCTCAGAATAACGACTTGACAGGATCTTCAATCAGGTTCTGATAATCAATTCCTCCTCGTTGATAGCATTTACTTCGGAGCACGAACCATGACCTTTCCCGGAAATTATGGGGCTTCCAGGCCTAACGTGGGATGTGCTTATCAGTCGATTCGAGATCCATTCATGCCTTTTTGGTAGCCGAGGTCTGAGCGCAGACACGCTTCGCGCGTGCACCTCGCTTTGAGGTACCGAATCTGCACAATCAAGCCCTTGCATTCCTTCTTATGTTGTACCTTCAGAGCCGACAGTTCCTGCGAGTCACTGCCGCACGTCTAGAATGTACGCATAAGTAAAAATCCAAAAGCCGGAGAGTGGGTAGAGGCTTACTTTGCGCGTGACAGGAACATGACGGCCCACACAACGCTTCTCAATTTGTACGGCCTTTTCGCCGGAGGTAGTGAGATAGGGAAACCGATCCTAGCGATGGACGAAATGATCGTTCGTTCACTGAAGTGATAAAAATCATAAGATTAAGGTTTTAGGCGACGTTGAGAATCAAAACTTAGGCGAGTTCCGACCTTTTCTCGAATTGCGATAGGAGCACGAGCAGGTAATGTTTTTGGTAGCCGAGGTCTGAGCGCAGACACGCTTCGCGCGTGCACCTCGCTTTGAGGTACCGAATCTGCACAATCAAGCCCTTGCATTCCTTCTTATGTTGTACCTTCAGAGCCGACAGTTCCTGCGAGTCACTGCCCGTGCACGGGTAAGCCGTCGGACGCATTGTTTAGACCGAACATGGCAAGAAACTTACGCAGCACAGACGTGGCCCTTGATTTGGCCGCGAGCCTTGTTGGTCTTCTCCCGCTGGCTTTCCAATTGCTCGTTGAGCAATCTGATTTGTGACTGGTTTTGTTTCTTCTGCCGCTCCAATTGAGCGAGCTCCTCTTTGTGCTTGACCTCCAACCTTTCCTTTTCTGACCGCAGGAGTTTGAGGTCTCGACCAAAGGCTTCCGCATCCTTTTTGACGCGCTTCAAATCGGCTTGCAGCGCGGAGACAGTCTTGGCAACCTCGCTTTTCTCTGTCGATGCGCGGTCTCTCTCCACTTCGGCTTGTTGCAGAGCATCTTCCTTGTCAGACAGAGCGCGACGAAGGTCTTCGATTTCCGACAGATACAGATCGAGCTTATGACGTCGCTTCTCATGTGTAGTAGACGAAGCGGCGTATTTGTCGCGCAACTTCGCAGCTTGCTGCAAAAATGGAATGTGAATTATAACATTTCACCGAAAAAATGTGAACTGACCTCTGACACCTCGGTGAACCGACGTTGGAGGTCCTTGTGGTCATTGACAAGCAATTCTCGTTCTTGACGAAGTTGGTCAATCGTGTTTGTATTTTCGGAGACTCGAGTTTCGAGGAACCGCGCTTTTTGTTCAGCATTGACATTTTCTAGAGGAAGATTAACACAGTCTGGTAGGACATCTGCTATCACTGACCTCGCAACTCTTGTTCCAGGTCGTGGTTCTCTTTCTTGTATTTCTGTAATTGGTCTTTGACCTCATCCATGTCCTGCGTAGGTTAATGTCAGCTATATTCCCGTCGAGAAAATGAATACTTGCTGATTCGGTCCGGCGTAATTGGGCTAGGATTTCCGATTTTTCACGATGAACGCGGTTCTGCTCTGCAGTAAGACCACGGAGTTGAGCTCTCTCAGACTTGAGGTTCTCTTCGAGCTCGGCAATGGCTCCTCTGGCCTTCTCCAGTTCCTTCCAAGCAAATTAGCATCCATGCACAGCGGTATATAGCTGACTGCACCTCTTCAACGTCGTATCTCATCTTCTTTCCTGTTTCGCTCTGTTCGGCTAGCTTTCTAGCTTCTGCTCCGTGTGAGTTCGACAACGCCCAAGCCAGCGTCCTCCAACTTCTCCAATTTGTCGTCGATGCTTTCGTTGGCTCGATCGAGCTCACGCTGCAAACGAGAAATCTCGGCTACTAAAGGGGACACCGATGGATCTGCAGCAGTGCTATTTAGCCATGACAACTAGAAGGGTCAGTCGATAATTTCTTCGAAAATCGAGGGATATGCTCGCTTACTTCTTTTAGTGGTCCACCTGGTGTCCGTGGCGCCCTGAACGACAGCGACAAAACATGACGATGAATGGGAGAAATCCCGCTTGCGTTAACGAGTTTATTGGGAGTGTTGAACTCGTTGACAGTCATCCTCAAGGCCTTGTTGCGTTCCAGTAATTCCTCTTTCTCCCTCTCCAGCATCTCGATCTTGTTGCGTTCCAGTAATTCCTCTTTCTCCCTCTCCAGCATCTCGATCTTGGCGTCTTTGTATTGGCTTTCTCAATGGCCTTGCGGCGGGAGACTTGATTCAGGATCGCGTTCAATCTCGCAATCTCCTTGTTTGCGTCGTCTAGCTCCTCTCCAAGGCTTCAAATTCGGCCTGAGTCGGTCCGCGCTCGCTCGACGATTGATGAGCGGTGCTATTTGTGCTCTGTCGCTCGAGCTCCCGTTCCAAGGATGCCACCTTGTTCTTGAGCTCCATGATGACCTCTTCATCGCCTAGCATCTTCTTCTCGGCGTCCTCCAGTGCGTCTTCCATCTGACGGCTACTTGTCTGGCCTTCTCCGCTTCATCTTCCAGCTTGTCCAGGTCGTCTTGCACCTGCGCCTCAGCGTCCGTCAGTGCTTGGATCCTCTTTCAGCAGCAGAAGCCAGCTCCTCTTCAAGTGTCTCGATACGCTCGATGGCGGAAGAAGCTCCATCTTCGAGCTCACCGACATACTCTTGATTGGCTCGCAGGTCGTCGTTCGCCTTGCGCAGGGCAGTCAACACCTCTGTCATACGCGTCTTCTCTGCCTCCACCTCTATCGCCTTGCTGTTCAGTTCTTCCTCCATCTTGTTAATGACATCCGACATCACGAAGGTCCCTTTCGAGGTCATCAATCCTGGCGTCCGAGCGCATCACTCTTCTTCAAGTGCTTTGATTTGGCGTTGGCTTTCCTGAGATCTCCCATCAGCTGTGTGATACGTTCATTGGATGATTTGAGCTCTTCTCCAAGCTCTTTGCCACTCGCAAGAGCTTGTTCGTTCGGCCTTGTCGGCTCTCTCGACGGCAAGCGCGCGCTCTTCCTCCAACGCCTCGACCTGCCCTTCGACCTCCCGAATGCGGCGCGAGCTATCGAGTTCGGCGTCTTTCGCCCTCTTCTCTGCTGCCTCAGCCTTGTTCTCCAACTCCTTGATATCGCGCTGACGCCCTGCTCGACTCCGCCATGCGATCTTTCCACCGTTCCTTGTCCCTTGCCCTCTCGTCCTTTTCTTTCTCGAGCGCATTTCGCATCTTCTCTGTCCTGGGAACATTTGGCAAGCTCTTCCTTGACGTGGTCCAGCATTTCCTCTAGGTTCGCCTTTTCTTCGACCCATTTTTCGCCTCCGACGTCCTCCTCTACATTACCCAATGCCGTTCCTCCAACACTGACACGCCTGTTCGGCCACCACTCAACCGCCTAAGACTCTGGTTGCTTGAAACCGAAGGCGTGCTGGCCGGTATTAGCTTTCTTCTCCTCATCTAGTTTGCGCAACCTTTCCAACAAAATCTCATTCTCCTCTTGAAGTCGCCGATTCAAGCCGTGCAGGTAGTTGTTGAGTTTTCCAGCATTGAAGCGACCCACGCCATGTCCGAGTGCCCCTGCACCAAACCCCATGGCGGGGTCGAACGACGTGTTCACTCGGTGGTGAGTCGTCAGGTCGTGCGAGGACGCAGTGGAGACGAATGACGCGCGATCGGCGGCACCATCGTATGGCGAAAGATTGCTAGGCGTGGCCCACTGCATACGTGTCTGTTGAGGAGCAGCGTCCCCTGGATCTGGAGAAGATCCTGAATCTGACGTGCCAGGAGAAGAAATCATCGCTTGCGCCAATGGATGAGAAGCGCGGGGCCTATTGGCTGCAACTCTTGGCCGCGGCGTGACGCCAGCAAACGCGGTCTGGAGAGTTGGGCGAATGGTCATGGAGGTTGTATCTGATGTTGATTCCGTGATTGAAGGAGTAACAGGAACTGGCAAATGGCGAGGATGAGGTGTTGGAAACTTGAGACGGGGTCGAGTAGTTGAATTTATGACTGACAACAGGAAGGAACGACGTCGGGTGTGAGGAGTCATCGAATCTTCATGAGCCTGGTTCGGGGCTGGAGTCAGAGGCACTGTCATGTCTTCCTCATCTTCAGCGGGCACATCAAATCGCGCACGAGGCCGCGGAAAAGCAGGTGTCGGTGTAAACGCTGCAGGTTCAGGAGGCGAAGACAAGACACTCCGCGAGGATTGCTGCATTTGTTTGGGGCTCCTTCGCCTCGTTGCATATGGAGCCGGCTCGCTGCCCTCCGACGAAAAAGTTGGCTCCGGCGCTTCAGAAGAATGTGTTTCCTGGTCGGCTTCCGAAGTTGTCTCGTCCCTTGTAATCTCTGAAGCAGCTTCATCGGAGTGTGATACAGCAGGAGATATTTGCACGTCCGTAATATCCATAGAATGGACATCCATATCGTTCCCAGTTATGTCTTGGATATCACTTGAAGGCGTCCCGGTTTGGTCTCGAGCCACAACGGCGGGCGAGGCCGTGTTTGATCTAGGAAGAGGGATTGACGCGCCAGGGATCGGGGAATCGACATCTGACTGTGGAAAAGCTAACGATCTGTTGCTCTTCGGTGTCGAGTTGGACGGAGACGATGCTGGTGAAGGCGTGGTACGCGATAATGACGGCGTCCTCGTGCGGGGTGCTGCTGTTCTCCGAAGTGCAACGTTCCGGAATTTGTCAAACGGCGAGGCCTTCAAATCGTCCTTAAGACTACGGCAGACTGATTACAAAGTCAAACGTCACCAACCTTTGGCTCGGACTTGAGGCTGAGGGAATAGTCGTAGCTCTTCTTCGGCGTCTTCCCTTCCTGCATCGGTTCAGTCGGATATAACGGCGAGCTCGACCTGCTGATCGACTGAAGGGCATCAGTCAAAGACAAATCGTCTTCCTCCGCAGTGGCGTCGACGTCGTCCTGCGGTGGCAAGTAAACATCAGGCACACTGTCCTTGCTCGCATGCTCTTCTTCCTGGCCCTCGCGAGAACGAGATTCAATGCTCATCTCGTCATCATCTTCACCGGAATTCGGCGGATGAATAACGCTGACATCGAAGCTATCGGAGCGTTTCTCCACTCCCAAGAACCTCTGCGAAACGGAAGACAATCCCAAAGACTTTGTCGAACGAGACGCAATTGATGTGGCGAAACGCGCAGTACTTGAAGCACTGGATGGTGGGCGAATCGTCGAAGCGACCGTATGATGTACAGATGATGCCGCTGGTGTAGAATGCACAGGGGACGAGAAATCGCTGAGGTGATCCTCTTGATCGTCGGAGTTGTCGTCGACGGGTAGCTGGGAGTCATCCAGGGGATTGAGGGAAGGAAGAGAGGGCATATCCCTGTTTTCTATTGCCTCTATCCTCCTCCATATTCGGGAGGGTGTTTCGAGCATAGCCGCCATGTTGTCGATGAAGCACTCAACTAGCAACGCCAAAGTGGCAGCTCACGTCGCGTTGTAGCACGTGATCGTGTTGAGAAACCTGGTAAATGTGAAAAATAGTTATTTCTTTTGACTACGTTATTTAAATAAGGGTCATTACACAGGCGGCGTTTTGTGGACGTGAAGGTGTTGGCGTAACTGGTATTTACTGTCCGTAGACCCAGTTTTGGTGATTAGTTGCACCTACATGACGGTGTGCAGACTAGTCCCTTTTTCTCACGGCCAATCACGGAATCTATGATGGCACGCAAAGTGTTGATATTAATCACCATCTGGCAGATTCTCACCATGTAAATGTAGAAAATTCATAGACAAACTTGTTACATTCCTGTACTACAAGCCCTTTTTATACATGCTTGAAGACCTCCTCCTAGCTACGAAACCTGTAAGAAATCGTTTAAGGCAGTTGGGAAACGCTATATTGGGCGCCGCCCAGTACGTCGGTATCCGCACGTATCATAGACATAGGGTTGTCCAACTTCAAGCTTCAACCCTGCGCCTGGTCGGAAAGAGTTCCTGTATATTCAAAATGAGCCTTAATAAATATTCAAGCAATATAGCCCGTACCTTATCTATCACACTGTCAATGTATAGTGCAAATTCGCGAAGGAATGCGTTCAAGTCGTTCTTGATGGCAGATTCGCAACCGATGCAGTTCAAAGATTCATCTGCAGCCTTACAATCGACGAAAGTCTGGAGCAGTTGATCGTGAGTCATACGTGGTCGTCTGTACAACGCTTCTGCGAGGGCTTGCACGTATCGATCCCAATATTTGGCCATGCGCTTGCCGTTGAAGCGGTCATAGCCATGGCGACCTTTGCATTTTCCCCAGATATATCTCCCACAGGTCTCCAAACCGAACTCCAAAGCCGCAGCCCGTGCTGCTTTCCGGCATTTGAGATATTGTTGAAAAATGTGAAATACGGCGGCCCCGTTGAGCCGGCCCAACTCGGTCACATATTGTAGCTCATCCAGGGTGTGTCGCAAGCATTCCTTGATCGCGAGTTGAGCATGGGTCTGCAATCCCAGCTCGACGGAGATTGCATATGCTTTGAGAGGCTCGTTACTGAGCATCGAAGCTTTCGATGTCAGGACTTCTCTCAAAGTCTCAACAACGCCTGCCATGTCATATTTATCGGCGAGTCTCAGTGCCAGGAGGATGTCGGTCTGCTTGAAGCTGGGTTTGCACCTCGGATGGCACCAGCGCAGCAGCTGGAGCAGATCTCTTCCGGCATCGTCGACATCGATTATCGGCATATTGTCTGCATCATTAGGCTGAGGGAGCTGGAACATGGTGCGGAAAATAGGAGACGCATCGCTGAGTATCATTCGTCTGACGGCAAACTCGATTCCGTCATTGGTTCGAAGTACGACGTCTGCGTTATCGCGAGAATCGAATGGAGAGATGTCGAGCGATGGGGTAGTAGCTTTCGTCGTGGGTTTGAGCGTTTCCATAGACATGATCGTTCTGAAGATAGCCTAGCGAGCGCTTGGTGCTGCATGATCGACTTGAGAACCCAAGCACGGACTAGCACAAGAGGTCACAATCCGTCACAAGGGCTTCCAGAAACTACACAAGAGTTCCCATCATAGGCAACGCATTTCAGAACTTGTGCATCTTCTACGAACGTTAATTAATAGCAACAGTTAAGATAGTTAAATGTGCATACAATGGAGACTGCGTATTGGAAGGCATCGTCTTCTTACGTAGATGGCAAGGCGACGACCAACGCAGACTATCAGCCAGGGCATCTGCTTGTGTACCCGTGCGCTGAGACCGAAAGCTGATGCAGTGATTGTCTTGGAAAAAGATATCGAATCATTGAGAACTAAATGGATATGAACGTCAGATTATTCGAATGTAACCCGGACCAATGACTGCAAACAAGCGTCACGCACGGCCAACGACGGAAGAGCGCCCGCAAGACGGGAAGTTCACATGACTCGTCCCTAGAACTTGAGAAGACAAAAAAAAGGATGTGTGTCACGATGCCACGTTCTGCCGCTTACAGATGGCTTTTGACTCACGGGCACTCTAGCGGACGTCGCTGACGCCCGACTGGGCAAGTCCGTTCCTCGTTCCGAGCAGGTGAAGCATTCCCTCACTAGAATCCCGTGGAGCCATAACGGAAGTTTCTCGTCTCCATGTGACTTAACCCAGGAATCCACAATGCATAGATGGCGATCGTGAGAGGATGGATCAAGGGACCTCCCTTTATATATACCCCACGTCAACACATCTGAGCAATTCTGCATATCCACAATGTCAAATGGGAACGAGCATGCTGCAAACGGCGATGCACGTCCGGCAGAGTTCACCCGCTTGGACAAGGCGCTGTATGAAGAACGGCCTATGCGCATCGTCTGCATCGGTGCCGGCGCTTCGGGGCTGCTGCTCGCGTACAAGCTGCAGCGTTCCTTCGGGACGTTTGAGCTGGCGCTTTACGATAAGAACGAAAAGGTGACTGGGACGTGGTGGGAGAACAGATACCCAGGGTATGTCCTACGGCGCGGATCTGTTCCGCCAGGCGGAACACACAATTGACATGATCCGTTCGTTCTTGTCTTCTCGCGTTTCTCCAGATGTGCGTGCGATGTGCCGGCCCACACATACACCTGGAGCTTTGAACCAAAGACGGACTGGTCGTCGGTGTATGCAGGCGCGGACGAGATCTTCAAGTACTTTAGCGATTTTGCGGTCAAGTACGACCTGCTCAAGTACTGCAAGCTGCAGCACCAGGTGGTCGGCGCTGCTTGGGATGACAAGCGGGGCGGGTGGGACGTCGACGTCGTCAATCTCGCCACAGGCGAAACGGTCCACGACAGATGCGACATCCTCGTAAATGCCACTGGCATTTTGAACGCTTGGAAGTGGCCCGACATTGTAGGTCTCAATGACTACAAGGGCATCCTTATGCACACGGCGAACTACGACCGTAGCGTCGAGCTGACCGGCAAGCACGTCGGCCTCATCGGGAACGGGTAAGCTCCTGATTTACCTTCGCGAATAGTTCTTTGCCGGTATCCACGATAGGCCCTGTCTAGATCGTCAGGTATACAGGTACTGCCGGCCATCCATCCGAAAGTGTCCCGAGTCACCACCTTTGTTCGTCGACCCACCTGGGTGGCTCCAGTTCCAGGGCTGGAGCAGCGCGCTTTTACACCCGAGGAAATAAAGAACTTCCAGGAACACCCTGAAAGCCACCTCGCATATCGTAGGGAATTGGAAGCTAGTTTGAATGCCTTGTTCCCTCTGTTTCTTTCCGATTCCGAGGTACAGAAAGCATCTAGCCAGGACATGACGGAACGGATGAAAAAGGCACTCGGGGACAAGAGCGACGCACTGGCCGAAAAGTTGATACCCAAGTTCGCGGTCGGATGTAGGAGGATAACACCGGGGGCTGGATACTTGGAGACCCTGGCAAAGGAGAATGTCGAGGTTGTGTATGGCGAAATCGAGCGAGCCACGGAGAAGGGCCTGTTGAGCTCGAACGGCAAGGAGTACCAACTAGATGCTATCATATGCGCAACGGGATTCAATACGTCGTACCGGCCACGTTTCAAGCTGGTCGGGAAGAACAATAAAGTTCTCGCCGATGAATGGAAGAACGAAGCCAAATCGTATTTCGGAATGGCAGCGGCAGACTTTCCAAACTATTTCATGGTGCTCGGGCCTAACAGTCCAGTCGGAAATGGGCCACTCTTAGTTGCCTTAGGTGAGCCAGTCCGCCAGTATGACTAGATCGCATCTAGACTGCAGTCTGCAGAGGCACAGTTGGACTATATGCTCAAGTTTATGGACCGGTGGCAAACGGAGAACATCCACAGTTTTGCGCCGAAAGGGGATGCTATCGAAGACTTTATCGCGTTCAAAGACCAGTATATGGAGCGAACGGTGTGGAGCGAGGAGTGCCACTCCTGGTACAAGAACAACAGCGTCTCGGGCAAGGTGACTGCACTATGGCCGGGCAGCACTATGCACTACCTGGAGATTATCGCAGACGTGCGGTATGATGATTGGGATATTGTGCATTCGGGAAAGAACCGATTCGAGTACTTTGGAAACGGGTTTTCGAGGACCGAGATGGACCCAACAGCGGATTGGGGATATTATATCAGAGACCACGACGATGGTCCATACCTTGGGAGAAGGAAGAGGTGGGCTGTGATGACTAAGTCTGGGTCAAGAGCTGTAAACACAGCAGCGAACTTTTTGGGTTGAAATTTCAAATGACAACAAAGCTGCTTACGCGGGCAATACCGGAAGGCGCTCTGCCGCGAAACGTGAGGAGGACGAGGGAGTTTCCAAAGTAGGAAAAGGATCGCGCCTGATCACTTGAAAAAGCATCCCCGGCCAAGCCATGTGGCATTCGATAATGCCGAGGAGCAAATTCGTCCCGTTTCCCGCCGTCGGGTTAAAGTACGTCAGAGCAACACACACGACTTGCAACATCGGAAAAACTCATCAAACGAGGTGAAAATTTCCAGCTGCATGGCTGCGACTATTGTACGTAATGAAGCTGGGTCAGGTGGCACATAAGACAACTGCGAGTCACCTGCGAGACAGCAAAGTGAGCATGATTAGGAGCGGCGAGCGTCGGTGGCACTGACGAGGTTAATGCCAAGTGAGACGGTTGTCAAGGACAGGAGGTCGAGTTATTATTCGCGCGAGGAGGAACTGTGTTGGGTTTACTAATGGGGAGATCAAATAAAGGTCGGACGGAGCTTGGCGGTTGGGTGACAGCGTGTGGGGAAGACGAGAAACCATTCGGACGGTAGACTAGACTATCAGAGCTGCAGGAAAAGAGCAGACCAACGCTATGATAAATTGGCAGCAGGCAAAGATCCGGAAATTGGCATGGTTAAAGGAGTAAAAATTGGATAAACTGATATCATGCGGAATCTCGGACTGATCAGGGAGCGGCTTGTCCTCGTCGCCATCAAGTCCGCCCTGAGTCTTGACGCTGCTCTAAATTCTACCACCAACACCTCCACTTCACCCCACAGCCTTATGGCCAACTATCTACCCGTCCTTCTCGTCTCCGTCGCCGCCAACTCCATCCCAGACGACTCGGCCGTCTCCACCCTGCCTCGTGGCCAGGTTGATTACCTTTCTCACAACTGGGAGGAGGAAGATGTCTGGCGTTCGTGGCGGAACATGACGCGCCAGAAGAACGAAATTGCCAACGGCGTCCGTCTCGAGAACGCAAGCTGGCGCACTTGGTGGAAACAGCGCAATGGCTTGGGCACCGTCACTCCGGAGACCCTCAATTGGTCCGTGTTCCAATCATTCCGAGCGAACCCTTCTGACTTTAGGCGTCCCTCCTTCACCAGGCTGAAGGACTCGGACGTTACATGGCTCTATGGGCCCCTCCACACTGCAGTCGACTGGACACCCCCGCCAAAACCGCTGCTCGAGGCAGAGCGGAACAAGGACTCTTTGAACGTTGACATTTCCCTCATCCACAAACCCATCCTCAAGCACCGCAGCATCAGTCAGCTCCTCACCAGCGACCTCCCCACAAGCCCAGTCTTCAGCCCCGCCGAGTCCGAGGATGACACCCATGTCTCAAAACCGATACCTCTTCACATTCCCGAGGAGCCTGGCGGCAAGCGCCCATCCCTTGTTCACACCAAGAGCGACACCCACATAACCCGTTGGGGGTCTAATCGCGCCTTCAGAAGGGATTCACCCCCTCGGATTGACCCCAATCACCAACAAATCGGCGTGAACGTATCCAGCTCAGACACCAACACTTTGGAAGGTGCAAGCAGCCCAAACCCCAGCGACGGCTCCGTGCCCCCAAACGCGCGCCAGGCACTCAATGGATCTGCGCACGCAAGCCAGTCAAAAAGGAGGCATATATCATTCAACACTTTTGTCGAGCAGTGTATTGCCATTGAGAAGCCTAAAAAGGGTAATAATTCTGATTATGACGACGAAGACGACGATGAGGACGAAGACATACTTATTCAGTCTGGTCGCTATCCCTATGGCAGAAATGCCTGGGGCTACGATGACGGGTGAGTTTCTATAATCCTGGTCTCCTTTCTTGTCAGCATATATATATATATCCGTTCAATTGTTCTGGGGTTGGCTTTTGCCATCGCAGGTTCAAAGATACTACACAGTTATACTAATTTATGCACTTGCTCTCTTGTAGGTATGAAGAAGATGAAGAAGAGGACTCAGGTGACGAGGACGAAACGGGGGGCTCGTTATGGGACGATCGTTACAACGACAGCGCCATCGCAGGTAGCGATTCTGATTCGTATGATGGTGATGAAGGCGTAGGTGATGAAGAGGATGAAGCTGATGACCAGGATGTCATCCAGATGCGTTCTTCATCATACAATCCCCAATCGGCGCTGTCAGATAAGCCTTCGAGGTCCCATTCCAAGATTTCCAACGTTTCGTCCTCATCTGCCTCGACCTCCACTTCCACCAACTCTTCTGAACCCCCCACGCCTCGTAGGCGCAGGAAACCTGTACCTCCATCACGACGCCTCAGCTCCAGCACATCCAGCACGTACCGACCCCGCTTCCACTACATCCAGCCGAACCCACCGTCATCAAGGCGACGCAGCCACGGCATTCCTAGCCAACCCCCAGCATCTTTAGCTGGGCGGACGAGTCCGCCTCAGCAGCCAGTGCGCGTCACCATCGCACCGATAGCGCCCACGATACTGAAGACAGGCGGATACGGGTACGACGATGACTCTGGATGGACTGAAGGCTTTGGTGATGAAGGCGGCGGCAGTGATGATGGGCTCTGGAGCGGCGGTAGGTGGTGGCAGGGGAGTAGCGAGGGTCGCAGTGGTGCTGGCAGCAAGCGAGAGATGGATGACGATATCAGCACACCTGTCGAGCTCGTCTATGTCCCACCCCATGGAGACCATTACCGTGATTGGGTCGACGAGCATGGACAGGGAAGAGGACGGAGTGGGGAGCCGCATGGTAGGTCTGGGAGAGAAGTGCACGAGGTGCTTGAAGACCATGAGGACGGGTTCGGGAATGGGGAAAGGGGAATGTATAAGCGTCGGTCTGGCCCCCTGTTCAGCATCGGTGCAGACGATGACGAAATCGATGCGGAAGACGTCCTCGCCGGAGCTACCAATGCCCCGAATGTACGAATGCCACCCCCAACGGCTTCGGGTGTGAGAAGTCTTCCAATGCCTGTCGTTGTACGTACTACGGCGGAGGGCACGCAGGTCACAGAAGACATGGAAGAACAGGGAAGCAAGGACCGAGTTATAGTATCCTCGAAGCCCATACGATCGGGAACCCCCAGGGACGAACCCTGCCATTCGCCTTCGCGGTCACGATCAAGATCGCAATCAAAGTCGAGAACTCCCTCACCGGCAATCATATCCCCTTCTTCCACGGCCGAACATGTCGCTGGCGTCGCGTCGTCCGCGTTCTCGAGTGCGGTGCTAGCGTCAGGCCCCGGTTCAGGGTCTGCGTCGTCATCTTCGCCAAACTTGCCACGCCCTGCAAGCCAACGACGACGGAGTCTGTCCGCGTCGCCCCCTCCGTCCTCGTCCAAACTTCTCTCTCCCCGCGAGGGCGTGTGTCGTCCTCACATCAGGACCTTCCGGCGCAGGCCCAGCCACGCGGGCGCTCGTCGACGCGGACGAACTCATCGCTTTCCGATCGCGAGCGGGACCGAGGCGCGAGTGCACAGGGCTCCCCGCTGGGCAGCTTGTCGCCCGATGGCATGTCGATCGGCGTTGCTACCGCGTATGCGGGCGGCAGGGTGGACCGAGAGCGTGACAGGGAGAGAGAGCGCAAGAGCTGGGGAGCTACCGGCGTGGAGGAGCGCAGGGGACGGGATCGGACTGGAAAGAGGCTAAGTCAGAGTCTTAGCCCGGATGAGGTCAAGGACGCGCTGATGGGCGTGTCGCCGACTTCGGCTGCTGCCTCCATCCCGCTCGCCGCCCAGGCTGTATCGTCGTCAACTTCAGCGTCGAGTACGCCCACTGCTACTCCTTCAATATCCGTCGTTATCCCAAGTCGAAAAGATATCGACGATCAGGCGCAGACGCAAACGCAACCTACCCCAGCGAATTCACCAGTCACGCCTTTCCGCTACATGCCTACCCCCATTTCCGAGCAAGACACCAAAGCACCTGCGCCTTCTCCCTCCCCTCGACACCACACCCGCTCATCCTCCGTTGCAGACTCTGACAGCCCCTCGTCCTCGTCGACGTCGCCTACGCCCAGACCCAGGTCCGTGAAGTCACCGCTTTCTGTGTCGGCACCGCTCCCCGCCGAGCCCAGCACGTCGTTCAACATCTCACCGCGCGAGGAGGAGCAACCTTCGTTGCCTTCTCCGACGTTCGTTGGCGCGGGGCGCAAGAGCCCTGCGACGAGTCCGACGCGCGGAGCCGGACATACAGACAGAGACACACCGGTGACATTTGTAGGAAAAGCCGTCGGAGGCATCGTCTCATCGGCTGGGCGTTCTTGGGATTGTGGCATCATCACCACAATCCTCATTCCTCGACTTCTTCGTCCTCAGCCCCCGCGCCTGGAAATGGCTTCAGCGCCTAAGTAGGCACACTCTGCCTTTTTTCTTGTTCGCCTCCAGACAAGGTGGTGAGCATTATTTGATAACCCCCTACCCCCCCATCTCCGTCATAGTCTTGCTTCGCTTCTCTTCGACTAATCCGTGATTGACTCCTCTCTTCTCCTCTGTGGTTCTAAAGTCAATATACGAAGAAACATACTTTACACTTTCCGAATTCCGCTTTCTCTTCCCTCTTTTTCGTGCTTGTTCTCTTACATTACGGATGTGGATCTTTGTGGACTTCAAAGCAATGTTTTTTTTTCTTCTTCTTGCCTTTGGACCGTGCCTTTTCCACCATCCATTTCCAGTTACTTACCCAGTTTCATACACATTCTTGCGGTCCGCCTATCATACAGCATACCGATTTCCACCATGCATTCAACATCAACTCATCCTCGTTTGCCCCCATACGTCTATCACCTTATAGTCCGCTTCGTGTAACTAATTGTATATATTTCGCGCAGTGAAATAACTTTTCCTCTCTTGTTTGATTACTCTCTTCTCATATTTTGTGCCTAGCCTGGCTTGCCTGTCACACGTCTGTATTTTTGGTCCTGCAACGCGTACATAATTCAATTCTTTTTGAGGCCTCACATCGTTCTTCGTCCGGAAAAAGATACGTTCTTGGGTCAAGCTGTATCATCCAAGAAACATTTCCGGCTCGTTTGCTTCAAACCTTCCTGGATGCTGATGAACTCAAAAACTAGGGTGTCACGCATAACTGCTTCTTACCGAAACCTTTCGCCTGAAGCTGAACATGAAAATAGAATTGTACATGTGCGCCAAGGCAGCCAAGGCTGTGAACAATGGCTTATAAGGTTGAGATGGAAAGATCGTTAAATATCGGTAGCGAACGTACAACATGCATCCATCTGAACTGGATTGCTCGAAAGCCCGCAGATTGGTTGATGTCGTCGATGGCCGATTTCGCCGTAGCAGAGGCGATGATGACCACGATAAAGGTCGCCAAGACCGTTGCAGTGGACAAAAGGTTGAAAGCAAGGAAGAAATCGGTCGTTCGAGGCGTGTGCGTGACGTTCCCTTGCTTCGGATGGCGAATTGCGACGCATATGAGTCCCGCCGTGAGCAAACTCAGAAATGACATCGCGGTGGCTGTGAGGCAAAATGAGCGAACATTGAAGGGAAAAGGGAAGAATGAGTGTTACCGATGGGATACAAAATGAAAGCATTTGTATATTTCTGCCTTGGAACGTTGTGAAAAGCATCGGGCGCCTGCCTGAAACGAGAAAAAATTATGATTCAGATAGAAAACCTCTGGTGAGAGGGCGTACAACTCCGCAGCAACCGTGCTATCCACAACATAACCTATTTTCGCCTGAGAGCAAACCTCTGCTGCCTGTGCGTTAAATCCAATGAAGCTGCAAGCATTTGGATGAGTTGTCATTGATGCTTTTAGCCAGAACAGGAGCAGAGCGAATGAAATTACTCTCTGTTAGGAAATACGCAGTAACCCAGGACTCCAAAGTCGACGTGCCTTGCGGCACCGTTGGTGTTGGCTACGAGACGGAAGATGCGAACACCATGGATGAATGGTACCGACAAGCACGAAAAAAGCAGGAACAGTGTCCCTAGGCCCAAAAATGCGACTGGTACGACGGATGTATGGCGATTTATATGGAAGGGCATGTCGTGCTCCTCGAAGATAGAGATAGGCGGTGGTCGAAAGAGGAGATTTGAAGCAGAGAACGAGAAGAAACGTCGTCAAGCTTGTTCAGGATGAAGTTACGCAGGCCAGCAGCCATAGGGGCAATATGTGGAGAAATCTGTCTGGAACGCAAGGCTTGGCGTAATCAAGTCCTCGATGTGTGTTGCAGAGCTGCCCTGGGCTGCTTGGCGCTCGTTCGCCCTATTTGTTGGAAAAGGAGAGTTTTGCAGTTGACAAGAGTAGGCAGGGTCAAACAGAGGCATTAGCACCCTGTTCCAGCATGTCCATAAGTTTTCCGAAGTACTAGGCAAACGTTGACCCAGCTATCGATCCAACGCTGTGCACTCGGGCGATCTTCTGCCGATTGCAAGCAGACAGACAATGGTGTTGGACGATTCTAGCAATTGCTAGACTTCTCGCCCTATACAGATTTGCATCAGATCTTTCTTTGTCCTAAATCGTCCAAACGTGAGTCACGTTTTTTACGCTGCCACGATCCTAGTCTAGGCGTAGCTTTCCACAACCACAAGTGACGATGACGGTCGCTGGTAGGCCAATACTATATCTGCTCTGTTTCACTTGACCCACTGTCGGTCGAAACGACCCCGCGTTGTCCGAGTCGGTGCTCGGGCCGGCCAACTTCCTGGCCGACCTCGTGAGTGGGTTACATCTGGTCACATTTCACAGATCGCTCCATACTCCAACAACACCACGTCTATAATTTCTCTCGGTCTATTTCTTTTCCGTTCGGACTCCAAGCCATTGGCGTTCCTGTATGTGCGTGGCTGTTGTAAGAAGGTCCAGCGTAGTCGCGTCCGAAGGCTACATCACGAGGCGCTTTCATTCAGCCGCAGCTAGATGGGTGATCATTAAGATCATAACCTGCTGTCACCTGAACCAATGCCTGACGCCTAATTTTAGACAGGAATCTCACGTCGTCATCCAAACCACGCTCGCTTGCAGCGACTCCAAAATGAGAGAAACTGTTTCACAAAGCAGAATTCTCCCAGGTTTGGCGGTTGTTCGACTTCCGTACACCGCCTCCACTTCGCACAGGTGGTCATTCATGACCCGTTCTCCCTCAGAATGTGGGTTAGGTAGTAGAGTCAGGAAAGATATCATGGGCATCTTTACCCCCATATATCCGTCCTGCTTTACATGCTTTACACCCGCTTGGCTGCTGCCGGATGCCCCATGCCCCATGTCCATTCCTGGGCTAAAACTGTATTATCGTCCGCATATAAGTGCGGGAAAACGCCAGTCAACGTATCAGGTACATGCCGAAGTGTCGAATATGACAACAGGACAAGTTACCCGATTGATGAAGCTGACGAAGGGATCGGAATTGATAAAGGGCGTGGCAGCTACATTCAGAAACTCTTCGAGCCACCTTCTTTCTGCCACATTGCAGTCATGGCCGCGATTCCAGCTTCGCCCGCGTCGTCGAGTCACCTCTCCGACAAAGAAGCGGTCATCATCACCACTGAAGACAAGCCAAACACCGCTGTGTACAACTCCCATATCGATACCAGCAGTGTTGACGAGAAAAGGCTGCTGAGAAAAATCGACATTGCTCTAATTCCTTGGTTGTCTTTCTTGTATTTGCTGAGCTTCTTGGACCGGACTAGCATCGGCAAGTGAGTCTGCATCTATTCCTCTTCAGACTTCACTATAGTCAACTTCTAACACGCGCCCATCAGTGCCAAGGTCCGTACAACCTGGCTTGATGTTTTTTCGTTTTTGGTTGTGGAACAGCCCTTCTAGCTTTACCACCTCGTTCAAGACCTGCACATGACTGATAAACAATACCTTCTCACGTTGACGGTGATTACGATTCCCCGTCTAAATGCCGCAACAGGCCGTGGCGCTCTAACTGTCCTTTGCAGATATTTTTCTTCAGTTACGCCGTTTTTGAAGTCCCATCGAATGTCTTCTTGAAACGCCTGCGACCTTCAATATGGCTTTCGTTGTTGATGCTTTTGTGGGGAGTCATGATGGTACCTTATATGTCAAACCTAACTCAGAATTTCGCAAACTGACGTCAGTCATAGACCGTCCAAGGACTGGTGCATAACTTTGGGGGCTTGATGGGCGAGTGCTCGTCTCATTCGCCGTAAACTCGTCAACTCATATGGACGCCTAGGAATGCGATGGATGTTGGGAGTGTTCGAAGCCGGCTTGTTCCCTGGTGTGAACTACTATCTGTCATGGCATGTCTCCCTGTGCAAGTTCTGCGATCCATCTAACATCTGCTTTCCAGCTGGTACAAGCGATCAGAGTTTGGCATTCGTGCGGCGCTGTTCTTTTCTGCTGCCACAGTATCTGGCGCTTTTGGAGGCCTTCTTGCAGTGAGTCCACTCTTGATGATTGAGAACTGAAATCTAACCTTGTTCAAAGGCTGCGATATCGAACATGGACGGGATCGGAGGGAAACCGGCTTGGGCATGGATCTTTAGTTCGTCTTTTTTTTGTAGAGCCTTATCGGACCCTACCGGCTATTCCTTACTATCATTTTGCAGTTTTGGAAGGTTTAGCCACTGTTATCGCTGGCGTGGCGTCTTTTTGGATCATACAGGACTTCCCTGATGATGCGAAATTCCTTACGGAGGTGGAACGGACGGTAGTCGTGAGACGACTTCAAGGAGATGACCAATTCAGTGCGGCGGGTGAGAAGCTCAGGATGAAATACATTTGGAAGAGCTTGCTTGATTGGAAGACGTGGCTTGGCAGTAGGCTTTCCGCTGTCTTCATTGGCGTCTCCGTTCGTGCCTGACAAATTCTTCCTGCTACAGTGATTGTCTACATGGGTTGTGATGCCCCTCTTTATGCCTTTTCTCTTTTCTTGCCAAGTATCATCAACCAGGTGTGACAGTCGTCGTTCTAGATTGCTGTGGTCGCTAAATATCTTTTCATAGCTTGGTATGTTTTGACTCGACTTCTATGTTGTGTCAATCAAGACACCCAAATAGGCTTCAGAGCTACTCCAGCCAATCTGCTCAGCGTCCCGGTTTACGTCTTTGCCTGTATTGTGACCTGTATCGTAGGCTATTCTGCCGATAGATGGGGTCACAGAGGGTATTTCAATATGTGAGTGTCTGGATATATTCGCCATTTTGAGATTAATATCATATCCTTTTACGAAACAGAGGTTTCCTTTGTCTAGGTCTGACATTAACTCCCGTTTGCCCTCCTGCTAGAGTGTTGATCTTGGGACATCAGGTGCCGCTGGCTATATCATTCTAGTGGCATCACGAAATGCAGCTCTCTCATACTTCGCCGTATATCTTGCTACCTGGTGCGTGTCATGCTGGAACCTCGCAGGATCCCCGAATGAGTATTGTATTGCACAGCGGCATTTATCCTGTGATACGTAAGCTTATCGCTCCTCCTCGTCCGCTTTGAAATAACCCGACGCTTGATTAAATCCTAGCCAATACCATGTGAGTTTGATTCGTAAACATTCACGAACGTTCTATTGAGCCTTTGCATTTCCAGTGCATGGGTATCTAATAATGTAGAAGGATCCTATAAACGAAGTGTGTCGCTTGCGATGACAATCAGTTTGTAAGCCGATCCCTTTCAAGACTCGGTTATGACCTCACGAAGTGCTGATTCGATGTAATTTCATAGTGGAAATATCAATGGAGCGGTCAGCTCTAACATCGTGAGTCTCCAACGTTTTTAAGCACACGTGAAATTTCCCCAT
The DNA here is from genome assembly GCA_011319805.1 of Macrocybe gigantea. Taxonomy (NCBI): domain Eukaryota; kingdom Fungi; phylum Basidiomycota; class Agaricomycetes; order Agaricales; family Callistosporiaceae; genus Macrocybe; species Macrocybe gigantea. The sequence goes on from SJRY01000276.1 coordinate 143,365, forward strand.
CTGAGGATACTGCTCGGCGAACAGTATCGTGCGGTCGATCAGCCCTGGTACCCTCTAGGTGTGTATCGACGATATGCTTCGTCGGCCATATAGCTGACATGATACTGCAGGACATGGTATGACATCGCATCTCACGTATCTGCTGCTCACCTCATCTATATTGACTGCTGATCAGGACTAGTGCTGATGTACATTGGGCTGGGGATCTCATCCTCGGTGTTGTATTTCTTCCTCGTGCGTGCCGAGAACGCTCGCAGGGACCGAGGAGAAAGAGACGAAATCATCGGAGGAGTTGGAGACCCCAAGAACGCCAAGAATGGCTGTTTTGCCACCCTCGAAGAAGCGAAAAGGGAAAAGGGCGACGAATGGAGTGGTTACAGATATACCTTGTAGCACTGCGTCTTTCCATGTCTCCGGACGACTGTCGATATATGGCATTTTCGAGTGCTTCTGAGGCCGCCATTGTGTTCACGGACGGGAGTGTCTAGGGCACTCCCTCGGCCCTTTAAGTCCTAAATCTATGCGCGATGTTGGGTGGGTCGTTGCCTCACGTCGAATATACTCCGGGACAATCCGTCGGACATGGAGAGGGTCGACGAATAGATTTGATACGAAAATCTTCGACCTCCTGAATAGATATTCGTCCAGACTTTCCGCTGCCTGGACCCCGAGCAAGACATACGTGAACAAAGAGTGACGATCGGTATCAGCACAGATTTTCGCATGGACCGAGCCCGACGGCAGTTACACAGTTTGATGACGTTTGTCGCGAGCGACCCTTCCACGTGTTGCGCGGAATCCAGGGGTCAAGAAGCAAGAAGCCTCCAAAGAAAGGATTAACCAGTGACTTACGGTGTGAGCATTGTTCGGTAGGGTGGGCGGACGCAAGTAGATGCTAGTAGAAGAGCAGCGGAGGCGTCCCACCAGGAGCACGGAGTTTATCGAGAAATAGCTCGGCCCCTCTGGTATTTATTTTGCTTGGAGAAAAGGGATTTCCTTGCACGCCGGATGATGCAACGATTGGTACAAATCTTTCGCGGGCAGCCGCATCTCACGAATGTACGATAACGAGGAGTTGCGAGCGCCATACAGGGCGTAACTTATGTCCATATGGTCGACGAGATGGTCCGAGGTAATCACCCATTCTGCGAAATATGTACGTCACAAAATCAAAGTTTGTCACAGATACATACCTATCAATATTAGGACGGATTGGGGGGCAGGGGGGCGTATTTCCGTATTGGACAAGGCGTCTCGAGACAAGCATTGTTGTCGGTATTATATATGTTGCACAAAGCCAGCGGTAACATTACAATAGCAGAATGAAGGGGTCTCATTATCTCGGACATGCTCGACAAAGAAATGGGGGGTCACGATATAACGGAAGCAGAATAAGGTTGAGTAGAATGTACCTTGCTAACCCTGGAGGGTTACGTCGGTGGCTTCGATGGCAGATGCATTGGACAGTGAAATGGGTCATAAGAAGGTGCTACATCGAATGCGACCCGTCAAAATGCAAGAAGCCGTTTGTTCTGCGTGGAGGAGAGGTACCCTGCGAGGTTTGCTGAGCATCATCTCCACGGTGATGACTGGGAATGTAATGATTGCGATCACACATAGCAACCCATAATCAGCACGGCGAATTGATCTCTCCCAATCGCTCATACGAAAGCGTCAACTTCGGTAGTACGTCGTCGATAAGATATCGTATCCTGAAACTGGCCATACATTGCTCAGCTGGGTACGTAGGCGAGTTAATCGAAGAGCATCGTATGGATTCATTGACAAGGAATGGGCTCTTACTCGGTGTAGCGGCTTGAAAGGACTTTGTTCCGCTGGGTGGCCAGAAAAAGAAAGACGATAAAGCGAGTTTGAACGAAGAAAACGGGGGTTTGCGTTCTGGGTGCAGGCGTTGTCGGTGGTTACACATGTCCCTTAGGCCGGAATAGGAAGATACTGATAGTGATCATCCTGAATTGAGCGCTCGTCGCGACGCGAGAGGGTGGACGGAGATGCGTAATCACTGCAGGCTTTCGTTATCTTGATCAACAGGTAAATACGTGTGTGTGTGAGGGTTTCTTCATTTCCGATATCCAAAGCGCCTGCAAGAGCACAATGAGGCGAGCTAAGAAGATGCGAAGAGTCATACGTCGTTCTGAGCGATGTTTAGGTTGCCGGCATGGAGTAAACAGATGAGCCGGCATGTCGGGCGTGTCAGAGCAAATTTCTTGCCCCGATTTGATGGAAGCACAGCAAGCCGGACGTCCAAAGTTTCCTGCTATTGGAATTTGGCGCATATCTTGCCAAATGGGTGACAAGAGACGAAGCGAACTCGATATCTGCAAGTTGCACCTCAACGCCCACGACGCGGAAGACTTGTCAGGTGGACCGTGTCCTGCCCAAGCGAGATGACATGGTTTTGATACACGTTGAAAAGAACCCCTAGAACGGTCGAAATAAAGGCGAACCTGGAGCGGATGACAAGCCCAAGCCCACTTGTGTCTGTGAGTGGAACTGGCGAAATGAAACATGGCAAACAAGGCGGGAGCACACGTGGTGTCACTCTAACTGGGTTTGGCATAACATCCAGATGCTTTTTTGACAGAAACAAGAGCGAAAACGCCGTAATGGTAGACATAGCCTTCAAGCTAACGCGGTCCAGGAAGATCGGAGATTCATGAGATACGAAAGAAAAAAAATGGTGGTGGAAGGTTTCATCAGTGGTTGTGATCGTGCCATACGCGGACCTGTCACATCGTACCACTATTTTTCTGATTCAGTTCAGATTTATTATCCTCATCCCATGACGGTCCCTGCGGACCATATATAAACTATTATTTCTGCCCCACCCAAGACAATATACTCTTCCCCCCAATCCTGTATTCGTCTCGTACCGTGCTATCCGCCATGACCATCTCCGTCAACTCGTCTTCCGCCGAATTCGAGCTTCCCCGGCCGAAGGATGTCGGCATCCTTGCCATGGAAGTCTATTTCCCTCGCAGAGTACGTGTCTTGTCTGCTACCTCATGACAGCATCTGTTTACGCGTCGAACGACAGTGTATCTCGGAAGCCGAGTTGGAGGTCTTTGATGGTGTCTCAAAGGGCAAATACACGATTGGTCTGGGCCAAGAGTACATGGCGTGGCCAGATGACCGTGAGGACATCAATTCTTTTGCTCTCAACGGTGCGTAGTCCATTAGTCGTGGCAAAGGAAACGAGTATCACGGGGACTGACTATCATTCATCATGATCACAGCCGTCTCTGGCCTACTTGAAAAGTACAACATTGACCCCAAATCCATCGGTCGCATTGACGTCGGAACTGAAACCATCATCGACAAGTCTAAATCTGTCAAGACCACCCTCATGGACCTCTTTGCCGAGTCTGGCAACTTCGACATCGAGGGCATTGATTCCAAAAACGCGTGCTACGGATCGACGGCTGCCCTTTTCAATGCCCTTAACTGGATAGAGTCCAGCTCTTGGGATGGTCGCAATGCCATTGTCGTCGCTGGTGATATTGCCGTCTACGCTGAAGGTGCTGCACGGCCCGCAGGAGGTGCCGGCGCCTGTGCCATGCTGATCGGACCCAACGCTCCGATTGTCTTTGAACGTACGTTTTCATTTTCTCCCAGGAACAAGATCTTCCCAAATCTGATCGTTCTTTTTTTCATGCAGCCATTCACGGCAACTACATGGCCAATACTTATGACTTCTACAAGCCTCAGCTCTCGTCAGAATACCCTGAGGTCGACGGGCCAGTCTCTGTCGTGACCTACATCGCTGCGTTGGATCAAGCCTACGCCCGCTTCCGCGAGAAGGTGGCACGTGTCAAGAAGGCGCAAGGCCACGTGAGCGCCGACGAGGCTGCGTTTTCGATCGACGACGTAGACTATGCCATCTTCCATAGCCCCTACGGCAAGCAGGCAGTCAAAGGCTTTGCACGCGTCTGCTATAACGACTTCCGAACGAACCCCAAGTCTCCCAAGTTTGCCAATGTCCCCAACCCTGAAGGCTTCCTCGCTGCTTCGCAGGCCCACTCGCTAACAGACAAGAACGTCGAGAAGACGTTCATCGAAGTCAGCAAGTCGCTCTTCAAGCAGAAGGTCGATCCCTCGATGGCGTGCTCGCGGCGACTTGGTAACATGTACACCGCCTCCCTCTATGGCTGCCTCGCGTCGCTCGTCTCGTCTATCGCGCCTTCTGAGCTCAAAGGCAAGCGAGTCAGCCTATTCGCATTCGGAAGTGGCTGCGCCGCCAGCTTCTTTATGATGCGGGTGAAGGGTGACACGTCGGAGATTCAACAAAAGATGGACCTTCTCAAGCGCTTAGCTAACATGAAGGTCGTTCCTCCTCAGGAGTTCGTGGACGCTCTGGCTGTATGTATTTCAATCAATGGTTGTTTGACCTCCAATTCTGACGACTCGATCTCATTTTAGCTACGGGAAAAGAACCATAACGCCGCTTCCTATACCCCCGCAGGCTCCGTCGACAACATCTGGCCTGGTGCTTATTACTTGGAGAACGTCGACTCGAAATACAGACGCAAATACCTCCGCGCACCATCGGCCTAGATGGCTTGATTGTGACCACGTTCTTTTCTCGCATGATCTTAACATAGAATTTAGAGCGTATAGTAGCAACTTAAAATCATGTTCTTGTATGTACCACTGCATGGTTGTATTTAATATGGATAGGAAATTAGGCCTTAGGTTTTACATTGACTAAAGTGTTTTGTTTGTGTGATTTCTCTTCATCTCATTATGTTCATGAACCCTGCATCTCCAGAGCACCGTCGTATGAAAATCTCAGTGGGCGCCGACTCGACAACCAAATTGGAGTCTCTCGGTGCATCTCACGCTTTCACTCAGCAGGAATGTCGCACCTAAAATCTTCTACATACGTCCTGCGTCACCCAAGAACCTGCTAACATCGTGCCTACCCATCCTCATGCGTTTCCTTCATTCTAACAGCTCGATGTCGTGTTTCCCTCCTCCAACGCGCTTGAAACGGCGCTCGTGAAGCTGTCGACGCGGTACTTCAAGGGGAAACTTGGGCTCCGAGACCTGATCGACAAGGCGGAGGCGGTGATGCCGTCCTCACTGCAGACTGAATCGTACGTCTCTCGCAATGTCTGGATGATGAGGGCACTCAGTGGTGACTATGAATCATGCACTGCAGACCTTTTACGATGCTGAGCGTTGACGGGAACGAGGATGACGTCTGGTGCGTCGATCCGCGCGGCGTGCTGACCATCTCGGCCTCAAAAGAATCGTACGAAAAGCTGGGTATAGTGGGGAAGAAGCTGCCCTTTAAACAATATTCGGACCAACACGGTATGTATGCTGAACGAGTGCTCTCACGTCTACGTGATTGCAAAGCCTTTCTATGTGTCTGATTCTGGCCGCCAAGTCATTCGGATCCCGCTGCAGAAAAACGCGGAGACGGTCGGCAATAGGGCACGTCGGAACGATGCGCTGGCATCTTGGGACGGAAGGCGGGACCGTGACGGCGCCGGCCCTTGGACAGTCGTATATCGCTTTAAAGGCGAGTTTGTTACAAGACAGAGATGCCATCTTTGTCGCCTTCTCGCGCTCCCAACTCTGTGTGAACTAAATACGAACGCGAACCAGGGGACATCACGGACCTCCCGGGCGAGTTCGCAAGCATACAAGAGCAAGAGACACGTCAGGTCAGATGCGAGGTGACGAGACACACCGACGTGTTGGTTCCCCGTGTTTCTCTCGCGCCGCGTCCGCATTCGGGAAGCAATCGTGACGCAGACGCAGTGGAGGATTGGGATAGTGAAATGGAGGCGCTGTTCGAGTGGGTGGGCATGGCTTGTTTGGGATCGCAAAGGTGAGCCGAAGCGATCGTCTTCCGCCCTCGCGTTCGAGGTTCTGACTTTACTTGATTCTGTCCTATGTAAGGCTGCAGATAAACGACCGCGTCGATCCATACGTCTGCCTCTATTCAGCCCCGCAGCCCTCAACGCGCGGAGGGACGACGCATCTGCGCTGGCGGGGTTTTCTCGGACCCGACTTTGTCCAGAACGTCATCGAAACGGCACTGTAACGATCTGTTCTCTTCAGTCTGTTACCGCAACTGACACTGACGTACCCTATCTTTTGATGGTGATCGGTCTCTCCCTTCTCTCCCCGATTGTCGCTTTCCAAGGCAGGCGCTAGACAGTGTTTCTCCGAACAGTGAAGATGACGATTCGCTGCGGCCGTTCGTCGCCATCACGTCTCATGCCATCTCCGCGTCACCCGTGTCCTATATCCCACCGCAGTCGTCGTCGTCTTCTACAAAGGCGGTGCACATGCCTATGAGAGTCGCTCGACCTGACGGAGAAGACGTTTGGTGTCTCGTCATTGCCTCAAATCCGGACGTCGGTGTTGCGAACGGGAGCCGGGACGCCACGGCTTCTAACGCCGCAGGAGTTGTACATGCTTCTGCGTCAGACATGTCACGGAGCGCCGTGGGTTCGCTGCAATCCCAGCCGAGTAGGTGGTCCTGGTGCTTGATGGAGAGTCTCGGGCAATGCGATACGAGGTGGGGCTGATGCGACGTCGCGAGCATTTCCGACATCAAGTACTTTGCTCAAAGTTATGTATTGGAAGGGTAAAACATACACATCTCTTGTGTTATCAGGAACGATTAAAAAGCACCATCGACAGCGTCGGAACCAATGAAAGCGGAGAATGTGAAGCGCACCTGGGCGATACTACTGTAGAAACACCGAAAGTTTGAAGGGGGGAACTTTTGTTGTAAACAATAACCTCAACAAGCAAGTGAGAAATGAGGTCGTGTTTCTAAATGGTCGTTGAGATGTGAAGGCTTGGTGTTGGAGTGTGTTGCAATGTCCATGGCACTAGGAGTACAACAGATGCTTATGTGTTGCCGGAGTGAAGGAGCGTAGAGGGTGGGGATGGGATTGCATAACTGAGAAGCATAAAAAAAAGAAAGGAGAAAAGCAAAACGGCGGAAAAAGAGAAAAACAAGAACAGCATAATGGTATGTAGAGCTGACCATGTTGGCATCCGAACTTAGTTTAACGTCTGTCTCCCCCGGTTTTGAATCAAGGGCTGGGGAAAACAGCATCATTGGCAGGATGAATTTTTATTGGCTTAGACGGCGGCGTTTTGTACTCGGATGCGTGCTGGGGAAACATTGAGATGGCGCCCATTGTAGGGGTATCTTGCACCGGGGCTGGTCAGCGGACCAGCGACAGCAGTTGCTGGGAGATGAGTAGCATGGCTCCAGCTGGCCGACCGAGAGGCAGGGACAGTGATTGCGGTCGGCCTGGGCGCCTCGCGCGCAAAAGCGCTGTCAGACGGGGTGGAAGGGGAGTACTCATCAGTGGACGAGCCGCTGCTGCTGGCCGGAGAAAAGGGAATGACGACCGAGGGCGGGATGCTAGTGATACGAGAGAGCGAGGGCCGAGTGCGGTGGTTCAGAGCCTGCGTTGGCGCGGAGGCTGGGGAGCCGTTGGTCGGGTTGATCGTAGCGGCGGCTGACTCTTGACGCTCGCGCGCGCCAGCGAGTTCGGCATCGATCTCGTTCGCGGTGGTGGAGTTGCGGAGAGACGACGGGGGACGATATGCGGCTGCAGCGGTGAGGGATCTGGGTCGGTTGATGCGACCAGGCTGGACGGGCTGCTCCGCAGGCTCGGCAAGGGGGATGCGCGGAGGTGGACGGGGAATGAAGGGCGGGTGGAAGGAGGCGAGCTCCTCCCTCATGCGACGCCACTCGAGGTCAGCAGCGCCGGCAACGAGGAAGCGTTGGTCCCAGTACGCGTCGGCGATCATGAGGGCGGGGTCATCGGGACCGACGGCCATGGGGCTTCCGCGGTCGCTGAAGCCGCTGCTACTAGTTTCGCTCGGACTGGACACAGACGCCGGCGCGATGAGGTCCGCGTCGGCGGCTGAGTCCAGCGAGTGCTGTTGCTGCTGACGACGGTACTCGTCGGGGTCGACGAACGCTTCGTACTGGGCATTTTGGAAGAACTCGTCCGAGTCTGGGTCAAAGTCGTTCCAGCTGGACCACTTGACGTAAGGGTGGTCCGGGGCTAGGTCTGGTTCAGTGGCGCACACGACGGGTTCGACGACGTCGCGGTAGGAGAGAGAAAAGAGAGCGCGGCCCATGCCAATGTCGAGTGCTGGGTGGTCAGCTTTTGGTCGTGAAGGGGTAAGGAGAGGCGTTAATGGTCGGTGGTGGTGGTGGTACAGAGACAAGTAATAAAAACTTTGGCCCTCGATTGCCATTTCGGTCATGTGGGCTGATCTCCATCACCCGCTGACAGGCACGGCGTTGCCACCATGTGTCTGCTCAGCGTCTTTGTTCGACGAATGAGGATATTTATCCACAGGATTTTTTATTCAGAGGGATCATGGCAATGCAATCGAGGAGGAGAGAAATGACTCGGAGAACTGCAATTTGATGTCGTGAGCACGTGCCTCCGATACTGCCTCTTTCTCCGCTGGGCCATTTTGGCTTTCCTCTATCCGCAGCTTCATTCTATGAGTTCATCCTCCTCGACAGCAGCCGCATCGGCGCCATCGACGTTCCTCCTCGACCTCAGCTCGCCTTCTACCTCTAACCCGTGGAACGACGAGCCCAACTCACGAGACGACACGACTTCACGCAATGACGTCCACAAGCCCCTTCATACACCAGACCCAAGCCTTCTCGATCCCACCATCACGTCAGGTATGAGCGATTTGAGTGTGTCAGAACCTGACGACATCAAGCCTCGTGTGTCAACCGACGTCCTGAGCCAGTTCGACCCTCTCGCCAGCTTGGAGGAGCAAGTCGCTCAGAACGCTTGGGAAACGTCGGAATCGCATCCACCACCCCACAGCCTCCTTCCGAACCGTCTGCGTCCGAACCAGTGCCTGTTCAGTTGAGATCTGATGAAGTACTACCTCTTGCGCCTTCTACACCGAAGGAATCTGTCACTCCCACGTCTGCAACTTCACAGACGTCGCCACCTCCATCCTCCTCCTCCTCCTTTCCTTCCCTAGCCGCGCTGGCGAAATCGTTCTCCATTCCTACATTGTCTCGCTCCCGTCCAGCGTCATTGGATGCCGCAAAACCAGTTCCGTCCCCAAACACACTGTCCGCTTTTGCCTCGCAGCAAGCCCCAACTTTGAATGGCGAAACACTCTCAGAAAAGATCGCAGCAGCACAGTCGCGGTCGCAATTCAATACGCCGGACGAAGAGCAACCGTCGGCTTCTACGTCTGCAACTCTCGGCCGAGACGCGGAAGAGGCCCCGTTTGACTTTCAAAAGTTTCTGGATCAGATGAAGAGTCGAAGCTCAGAGCCCGTTTCCAAATATCTCAGATCGTGAGTTATTAGATTCTCTCGCAGCTTGCCTTGAACTAATGATATTGTTTTTATCCAGCTTCCTGAGCAATTTCGCGAAACGCACGTTCACAGTTGGAGATCAAGTCAAGATCATCAACGATTTTCTCAACGTAAGGTCCACATTTGTTCCTGTTCTAAATGCTTGTATTGATCGTCGTACACCCAAGTTTATCGCTGTTCAAATGCGCAATTGCGACACGTGGAAAAACGCATCTGATGCCGAATTTGACAACGCGATGGAAGGCATGGAGAAACTCGTCATGAACCGTCTTTACGACTTGTAGGTAACGTGCTACTTTACACCAATGTCTATGTATCACCGACACTATTCCAGCACATTCACGCCCCAAGTTGCCCAAGCTGTGCCGCCACGACCGATAACGACAGATGATCTCGAGCGCGACCGCGTTTTGTCGCAGAGAATTGCACTTTTTGGGTGGATAGAGGAGAAGCATCTGGATATTCCCCAAGGAGAAGGCAGCTCGGGCTTTCTTGTCTTCGCGGAACAAGGTGATTTGCATATTCTGTCCCGATTAATCAATTGCGCTGAATGAATGGACTAGAACTTCTCAAAATCAACCACTACAAAGCACCACGGACAAGTTGATCTGTATCCTCAACTGCTGCAAAGTCATTTTCGGTTCGTGAACTCTATCCCTTGTCATCTTCTGTATTACGAATACTCTTTCATCTCGTCAGGCTTGCTTCGACATCTAAAAAAGGAGGAAAGCGCTGATTCCTTCGTACCCATCCTTATTTACGTGGTATTGAAGGCGAATCCAGATCATCTTATTTCGAACGTGGAGTGCGTCAAGAAAACCAACATCATGGACTGCTCATGACTTTTTCGATGTCTAGGTTCATTAGCAGATTCCGCAATCCTACAAAGCTACAGAGTGAAGCTGGATACTATTTGTCAAGTCTCGTGCGTCACACTCCTCCATAAACGGTCTCCAGGATGTTCATCCCTCCTCTAGACGGGTGCTATTTCTTTTATCGAGACCATGGATCACAGTTCACTTTCAAATATTGACCAAGAAGAGTTCGAAGGGTACGATGTAATTTTCCTTCTCACCTTGAATGAAATTTCATTCTTTTTTGTCCTATGCAGGAGGGTCGAAGAAGCAATTCAGGCCCTTGCCCTTTCCGAATCTCAATCACCCACTGTTCCACATGTCACACCCCAGACATTTATAGAGGCCAAGCTGTCGCCACATGCCGGCGAGGAATCCGCTCAACCATTGTCATTATCCACCCCGTCGCAGACGCTCTCGGATGACGCAAAACGGCTGCTCCAAAAAACGGGAGACACACTGTCAAAACCGCTCAACGCCATCGGACGCATATTCAGTGAGGCCCTCGATGGCGCCGAGGGCAAGAGATCCATATCGTATCTTCCCGGTCCGTTCGCTCCCTTTGAACTCGGGCGTGAACAGCGCACGGCTGCAGATCAGCAGCAGCAACCACCACCACCGCGTGGTTCGGCCGCAGCTGCGCCGTCTACGCCGCCGTGGGGCGTGTTCTCGACGAGCCCGTGGTCACCACCGGACAGCAGCAAAAGCAGCCCCGGCCCGCGCCCTCGCACTGCATCGCCTGGCCGTACGGCGTTCTCAACACCGAGTTTGACTCCACAGACGCAGCAGCAACCCGTCGGCGCATACGTCCCGCCGCCGCAGATCCAAACACCGTACAAGCCGCGCGTGAAGCGCGTCCCGCCCCCGGCATGGTCATCCGGAGAGACCAGTGGTGCACCGGACGAGACGCCTTCGCGACCGCTGGCAGCAGGCCCGTACACGAATCAGCCCCTCGCGTTAGGCCCGTCTCAGCCGTTGCACGCTGCACCTCCGCCGCCGCAATCGTCGGCTTACGGCTACTCACCTATCCAAGCACAGACGCTGCTGCCGCCCCGCGTACAGTCGTTGGCCGCCAGTGGTCCCGTTGGCGTCGGCGTCGGCGGTGGCGACGCGGGGCACATATCCCGGACGCCGACACCCAGCCTGGACTTTACGGGCGTTCAGGCCCAAATTGACGCAGCACACGAACGCGCGGCGCAGGCATCGCGGGAGACGTTGACGCAGATCTTCCCCGCTATGGAACGTGAGATCATCGAGCTTGTATTGGAAGCTAATGGTGGTGATCTGGGCAAGAGCATAGAGGCGCTGTTGGAGATGAGCAGCGGGTCATAGAGCCGGATGCGCCTTTCTTTTCTTTTTTGTTCCTTCGCTTCTGTTCTCTGTTGCATTGTTATAGTAGACTCCCCATTTTGTTACGATATTATAGTAGACATTTGGCGCCCAACTGCTTGGTATCTCTCCGCCGCCGTTGACCTTAAGGGGTACAATGTAAAGGTTATCCAAGCGCATAGCTGCATCCATACATTTGGATCATGCCAGAATTTTGCTCTCGTCTCCGAGAATTAGGTTATCGATGAGCCGCGTCTTGCCCACCCACAGTGCTCCGCTCAGGATCACAGGGTTCGCCGCCCCGTCCTTCAGTGTCCTAGCGCTATCGAGGACATCAAAGCTCTCCGAATCGTTCATCTCGATATAATCCAGCTTGATCTCGACCCCCGAGCCATCAGCCTGCGCTCGCCGTGTTCGCTCTTCCACAAGCACCACCGCGCGGCGCACGCACTCATCCCTCGGCAAGCCCTCGTGTTCCCATGCATGTTTCGCGGCACAGAGTGCCTCATACAGCGTCGGTGCGATTTGAGGCCTGTGGCGTCGAGATATGCGTTGCGCGAGGACAACGCGAGGCCAGTATGCGCGTCTCGCGCTGTCGGTATGATGTGCAGGTGCGAGGGATCCGGGTGCGAGAGGAGAAGGTCGGAAGTGAGACGCCGGAGGAGGAGGGCCTGCTGGATGTCCTTTTGGCCAAAGTAGGCGTTCGTAGGCTGCGGTGTCCGAAAGAGAAATCGCAGGTCAGAGATCGGTCGACATCCTGGATAAGGATCCGTACCTCGACGGCGTTGAAAGTTTGGTGACGACGGTGGCGACGCCCCTGAAGAACGTCGGGCGGCTCTTGCCTTCCATCTGCTCGCTATAGCCTTTTACTTCCACAAACGTGCCTATCTGAGATGCCGTGTTTTGGCTAATTCCGGACGGATACATCTCGGCGACCGTGGGCAAGAACACTGCAGATGGAGTGCGTGTCGTCGCAAGCGAGGCAGCACCGCTGTGACTGCTCGAGTCAGATGACGACACCGGGATAGAGACGGACTGCGCGGCGAGGTTCGCGAGATCGTGCGACAGCGTGCGCGGGTACGTCGCCAGGTCCTCGTGCGGGGCGAACTGGGCCGGGTTCACGAAGATGGAGACGACGGTCAAGTCGTTTTCGGCGAGAGATCTCCTGACTGTATGGTCCAATTACACGATGTTAATTTTTTTTTCTGGCTTGAGAAATTATTTTGTCTTTTGTGAGGATAGCAGACGCTCGAGCGAGATATTTACCTAGCGAGAGGTGTCCTTCGTGAAGCGCTCCCATGGTAGGCACGAGGCCTACCGATTGTCGAGCTTCGGAAGCCTTCCTGCGCCATTCTCGGAACGCCGAAACGGTGGTAAAGATAGGGATGGATGACGGTGGAAGCTCTGTAGACGCCGTCTCAGCACGGCAGCTCATTCTTGCCAGCGATGGAGGAGATAAGGTGTGCAGAAAATGACGCTGGCGAAGTAAATACGCAGAAATCATATGAGCGCGGAGTGGAAATGTGTTCAGGATAATTGATTAAGAACCAACTTCCAGAAATCTGATCTTATCTCCAATGATCATCATTGTCTAACTAATGAGCAAGGCGCCTAAGTTAGTGTCAAGTGCAACTTGACATGAGAACGGCGCCCATTGCGAAGATATCGAAGCACCCTACTTTCACGACCTTTTTTCTTTTGAAAGAACACGTTTTTCCCATTCTCTTCTCCACCTGATCCACTCGCCTTCCCTGCCGCCATCACCCCAAACGCCCCAGCCGTCTCTGATTTGCAGCCATGAGGATATTGGGTTCACTAAAAGGAATATCTTCACCTGACCGAGGACAGACTTGGGGTGGCGTGAAGGGATAAGCTCTGCAAAAAGGTAGAAGAAAAGCCCGAGGGTAGAACCGATGACGAGGCCCCATGAGATCTGATGAAAGTTGTGATAGCCCAAAGCATATCTGGTTTGAGGGTGGCTGTGAGTGAAATAATACATGTCCTCAAAAGTAATTGGGATTCACCTGGAGAAGGCGACGGTGACCGTCCACGCACAGAGCCCAAGGTAAACAAGCATTCGCCACATTGAGTCGACCACCACAGAACCGGTCGAGCGAACCTGTGCCTGAAGAAGAGGTGGCACATCAAAAACGTCGAAAAGTACGCCATGTATTGGCTATGGGACGATGGAAAACCGTAGCCATTTCCGATGCTTTCTGTTAAAAAGGCGACGTGTGCGATGACGAGTCGAGAATAGGTGTGCTGCGGAAAGACAGAACGTACGTATTGGACGATCCTGCTTGATTGCTCGCTTGATGACTAGGTTAAGCCCTTCTCCTACAAATTGGCCGGCCCACATGACGAGAATAACATATTCGCGCGTGTGCACAGCCAACGCGGCATAGCATGCCTGCAGGCAGTCAAATTTTGACTCGAGGCTGTCGGAGGTAGAAAAAATGTGGACAGACCATTAGGAGAATGGGGCTAAGGGTTATGAGAGCGAGCAAGAGCGAGACTGTGGAGGAATCATCATCTTTTGGACATCAGCCAAGCACAGAAAGAGTAGGAAAAAACCGTTGAGCAGACGAACAGAGGACGTGAGTGAGCTCCAGAGACGATCTATGACGAGAATGGTCGAGCATTGCGAGCGGTTCATCTAACAGCACGTGACTCTGCTTGATGCCAACACTACAGCGCTTTCAACAGCATCTTGAGAACTCGTGAGCGCCTTTTTTTTTTTTTAAAATCCGAGATTGCTTCCCCGATGTTCAGGTTCCATGCGAAGAAAATGTTCAAATACCGCTGGCTCGGGCCCGTTTGTTACATTAAAATCGTGATTGTGAGTCACAACGCGACACGAGTCAATGAGACAAATTCGGAACCCTGAATACCGTGAGGCTGAAAGAGAAGCTTAAAAGCGGCTCAAATTTGCATGTCGTTCAAAACTTCTCTACGCCGTCTCCGCAGGAGTGCAGACGACCTCACTATGGAGTCCGCTCTTCCAGTCATGCAGCAAATTCTCTCATCTGTATTGCAGTCGAGGGCAGGCGACAAGCCGGAAGATCCATATCCACATTCCAATGTTACCGGAGACCCCGCAATGCTTTCAAAGCCCGCAACATTGTCGTCGCTTCTCATGACGCTGTTCTCGTTCTCTGCTTTAGTGGATTGGCTAAAGTTAATCATTATTGGCGGCATTCTCGAGACATGCCGGCGTGCTGTTTTCTCGTCCTATCACAAGTTGATGAGCTCATTCTTCATTACGGCCGTTTTTGAGGAGGACGATACCAGCTATGGTGAGTATCGTGTTCTTTTCTATCATATTTGCTTCAACTCACTCGCTCTCCCAGATTGGATGATGTTCTGGTTGTCTCGACATCCGGCTTGGTGTGAGTGTACAACAATTCGATCGTTACCGCTTCTAATCATTGTTCTGTCTGTAGCTACCGCAAGAGATCTTGTCGTCAGCACCTGTAGCTTTGGCCTCAATTCGTCCGCTATCTTGCTTCCGGGCGAGGACGAGGACACTAGCTCACTCCTGAAGAATGCGAGGAAGCTTGCATATCTTCCATCTTTTTCGTCCACCCACAACCTCTGGTACAAAGGCTGGTGGATGTCCGTCACCCGCATCCGAAAAGAAACTGGATTCTACGGACGCTACGAGGAATCACTCAGTATATGGCGAGTATGCCTCAATTTCCTTCTTTGGGTCAGACCCTGACAATCAAACCCGCTATCACAGCATTCTGTCAAGATCTCATCGAGTCTTGAACGAGCTGCTTTTGGAAGCAAAACGGGACTATATAGCAGCACAAGAGAACAATATTTCTATCTACGTTTCCGATTCGTCAGTTTCTCTTCGCATATCTGGTTTCAGGCCTTCCTCACGCTGTCTGCAGAAACAACTCCTGGAGACATGTTGCAACGAGGCCCAAACGGCCGCTGAAATCCATCGTCCTTGATCCAGGCGTCAAGGATCTGCTCGTCGATGACGCACGGGACTTTTTGTCTAGCAAAGCGTGGTATATTTCCCGTGGCATTCCATTCCGTCGCGGATACCTTCTCGTGAGTATGATTCGTTAAAGCATTGGTAGTATTAATTCAAGACATTGGATCCAGCACGGAGCTCCTGGGTCGGGCAAGACGAGCATCATACACAGTCTCGCTGGAGAACTAGGCCTCGACGTTTACATCGTCTCTCTGTCCCGCACCGGTCTGGACGACCTAGGGCTGAGTGAGTTGATATCCGAACTTCCTGGTAAGGCAATACTGCATTCGAGAGCCCATTCTGCAGCCCCCTGAACAAATCTTTGCAGAGAAATGTATTGCCTTAATGGAGGATATCGACGCAGCCTTCACCCAGACTTTAAACCGCGATGAGCCTGACCATGCGCCAGCTGATGGTATAACACGACCGAAAACTCAGGCCACTAGCAAGTAGGTACTACCTGTGTTCCTCTGTCACTCTCTCTGACCGCATCACGATTCAGAGTCAGCCTAAGTGGCCTGCTCAACGCCCTCGATGGTGTCGGAGCTCAAGAAGGTCGCATCCTATTTGCAACAACGAACAAATATGCGTCACTTGATTCCGCCCTATGCCGCCCAGGCCGCATGGACCTGCATATCGAATTCAAGCTGGCGAGCAAGTACCAAGCGCGCGAGCTCTACCGAAACTTCTATCTCCCGGACGAGGACACTAAGGCCGACAGCGATGATGACAAAGAGAGCGTGGACTCCGGATACGGGTCGGCCACGGCGGGCAGCCCGGTAGAAAAGTCTGGCGATGCTTTGCCGACGCCACTTTCTTCATCATTTTCAGAGCCCACAATGCCCAAGATCACTGCTACACGCCCGTCGCCACCATCGCCATCCGAGACAGACAATACCTGCCGTGTTAGTCAGCCTCATCGGTATCGCACCCCGGCTCTACCCTTAGCTAGGGTTCTAGAGCTCGCGGCGCAGTTCGGCGACGCCATCCCGGAACGTGAATTCTCCATGGCCAGCCTTCAAGGATACCTCATGGGCTACAAGACACGCCCTTTGGACGCAGTCAGGGATGTGCCTGCTTGGATCGAAAGAGAGCGATTAGTGAAAACCTCTGCCGGATCTCCTAGGTCTGCCTAGCGATTATCCGTAGTCTGCCTTTGAGACGCGTACGCAAAACAAGGGGAAAAAAAAGGTGGACCGTCAAAACCGTTCATTTGGCTCAGCCGGAGGAGACGAGAGACTGCGTCCTACTCGCCCTTGATATTTCCTCCCCGGTCTCGATCCATCATTATCCTCATTGCAACTGTCAGGCCTCTGATGATCGACATGCGGTGGTGGTGGCAGCACTTTGGCTTCGCTGACGCTCTGACAAATTCGAAGCGAACAGTGATGGAATGGAAGAGCGTGGAAGGAACCTGAACGGGACGTCATATGCAACCACGTATTCGCTATTATACCAGACTAATTTAGCCTAATCTATGATCAACTCAATACAGTCCCAAAGCATTTCCCCCCTTCGCACGTACCAACGATCGATAATGTGATAGTGAGGCGTCGTCCAGAACTGCGGAGCAGGAATAGGAGTCGCGGTTGGGAGCGTTTTTGTGGCGACAGTGTGTTGCCGAGAGGAGTCCGGAATAACAGCATGACATACGGGAAGAGTGGGAAGGGAATCTCCGGTATTGATTGTTTAGGATGTCGTCTTAAGGTTGCACCCAGATTCTCTAGTGATTGGGGAATCCGAACCGGAAACAGAAACGACAGTAGCACACGAGCCAAGGCGGGCCGCTCAATGTTGTCTTTAGTGGGTCCATATTTATCCATATGGTAGGTAGATCCTGCCGGAACAGGATTCGACATTAAAGGTGTGCAAGTCCGCGGAGGGGGCTGGGAGCTATGTTTATCGAAGAGATTGCCTATGCTCCATGTGCTTCAAGATCTTCGCAGGAGAAAAAAGATAGGGAGACGGAGTTCTCTACCGAGTTAATTCTCCGCCAATAGCCCAGGCTTCTGCGAAGCTGCGCGTATCGGTCGAACATGAGTATTTCACAAGCCTGACATGTTACAATGCGGCTGTTTGCATGAACACGTTTTTCCACACATTCGCTTTGTCCAAAAGGAGAAATACGTATGCCATCCAATCTCCATTCCTCTATTTTTTGTTTTCAAATTTCTGAGTCCGCTTCAACAGCCTTTTTCTCTGTGCTTTCGGGCCTCTGGGAATAGCTCAGAAAGGTAAACGTGTTCTGAAACGTGTTTATGCTCTGAACATGCAGACGAATGGTCTATGCTCAATATGGCTCAAAACGGACACATTGCACCTTGCACTTGTGCCGACCGTACTGTTGGTTTGTTTTGTCCTTACGGCATATCCATGAGCTTACTGACAGTAAATTTATAGCTTGTAAGACCTGCTACGTTATCACAGCGTAGAGAAATTGCTGTTGAACAATAGCGCTTGTCATCGAACGGACCACGGAACATAGTTTTCGTGAGCAAGGGCTTTCTTTGCAGCATGTCAAAGAACCATCGAGAACGGACTCAGCGACGCGCCTGCGAACCAGAGACCAATGCATTGCCGAGGACGCGCAATCCCTACCTCACAACTATAGTTCTCCTTGTAGTTCGAATTTTTCTCCACTTCCAAATCGGAATCTATTCTAAGATCTTCACATATGATCCTTCTTTTTTTCGCGGCGTTGGACCCACCCAAATCTCAATTTGTCAATGTCAAAGGGCTACGGCGTCACCGTGCCTCAATCAAGCTGGGTGTTTACTAACTGCTTCAGGTGGTTACCCTAATAACTGCCGACGAAACAAGCATATCTCCGTGGAATCGTGTCTAGCGCTGACAGGCGAGTGTCTGAGATTTAAAATTTTCGGTGGGGTTGCTTCTGATGTCGTTGTGCGATGCAAAAAAAAACAAAATTTCGAGCGACATTGTTTGTTCATCGATTAGGGAAGGTGATAATGCGCGATCGGAACGTAGCCAAGTTCTGGGCTCTATCCATTCCCGGATACCCACAGTCCGAGCTTTCGTCGGCGGGTGAAGTGGTAGACAGGTAGCTCGCGAACATGGCCCCCCTCTGTTTTGCCCTCGCCAAATGGCCCATCTTACGTCTGTAGGTCCTTTCATTTGGTTGCCACTGCCGCTAGGAGGTCTTGTGGTGGTTGACTTTTTTTTGTGGGGCTGCGCCACCCAGTATATCACTTTCCCTTCGTTTGCATAAATATCTCTGAATAGTTCTGCGAGGTATTCGTCTTTTCCGTCTAAATCTCAACCTCTCAATGCCTGTACAAAGAACATGTCTCGCCGTTCACAGAACTCCCTACCCGTCGTTAAAACCCTATTCATTTCCAGCAGCCCAACTAGCTCATACGCAGCAGGCTAGGAAAGTCCCTGGACGACAATTCATGCAATCATTGTACTGAGGCGTTTTCTAGGTCCCTTTATTCGTCGGCGCCCACCGACTCAGTCCTTCCACCTATTCGTCAATATTTGCCAGAATACTTCAGTCCACGCACGTCGAACGGCGATGGTCTCCCGGCCCATATCCGATGCCGCGGTTCTGTGGCACGCCAGCTCCTCCCCAGCCCTCTACCTCACGGACTCCGCTCTCTCAATTCAACGACCTGTGACGACGATTTTTCACGCGTCGCTGCCGTCTTACCGGGCCTTAGATACGTGGAGAATCCAGGATGTGGCGAATCGCGTTGTTCTTCGTCTGATGGCCAACGCATTCGAACGTCCTTGACGAACATCAAGGAACTCTGCACGCCGTCTGCACCCTCATCATCCGTGACATATGCACAATCAGCAGAGCCGGAGTCTTTCAGCATGTCGCTTTCATCTTATCCGCTCGGGGCTAGCAGAGTCCAGCATCGGCCTGTGTCGGTGCAAACGACATGTTTTTTGGGGGAAGTGGGCTCAGGAGCGTATGGCCACCTGAGCGCTGAAAATCTAAAGCAGCCTAGCAAACCACCACCGCGCCGCAAGAGAACGGAAGTCATGCCCAGGCGTTCGCCAGCGGCTTCGGACTCGGAAGCCCTAGTAAAGAGATGCTCGCTAGGTCGGGCGACGGAGGACGGGCTGATTTGCTAGTATGTTAGCGCCTGTCTCCTGCATCGTGCTGCGTATTGATATCAACAGCCCAGAAATGTCAATCTGCTCGAGTCCTGTAATTGGACGCCTAGTGCCAGACTCAATCGCCAATCTTTGCGACTCGGACTCGGATTCGCCACGGCCTCAAGCAAAGGACGATGCAAGGCGGTCTGAGAAGCCTGACCTAAACAGCCTCGAAGGGAAGCCGTTTGACGTTAGGTGGGAGGTGGGTGTGCAAAAAATGAGGTCTGGAAAATACAGATGCGTTTTCTATCACGGCGACGACATCTGTAACTACAAGGCATGCAAGCAGGCAATGAGGCGGCACATAGAAGCGGTCCACCTCAAAATCAAGTATGCGATTCTCCGCACTTCTCCGGGTTTTGCTCTCTGACATGGAATTAGACGTTACGAATGCCGCTTTTGTGATCAGCGATATGCTCAGGTAAGTCGCTTCATATACTATGATCGTGAAGGTGACCCTTTCCGCTCTAGAAAACTTCCCTCATCATACACGAAAGTGGACAGTGAGTCAAGCGCTACAGCTGTTCGACTTGATGGCCTGGTCTGACAGATGCATCAAGTACAGGCGAAAGGAAGTTTGTCTGTGAATACGGATGCGGCGAGAGGTTTCGCGACCCATCAAAGAGATATCACCATCATGTTCGGAAGCATAGCTACCAGCCAAGGCAACGACAAGGGAAAAAAATAGGGAATGTTAGCAGGTCCAGAGGGTGTCATTGAATTGCTTCGTATCTATTAAGAATTGTCGTTGCATGTGCGAGATATCAGAGTCATTCCGAGTCGATGATATAGCTCTTTCAGCCTCTGGATTCTTTTTCTGACGAACACGACCAGGCTAACCCTCCTGAGTTACAGTATAAACAATGCTTTTCATTTCCGCATTTGTGCATGTTATGCCGTACGCGCCAAATGGAGACATTGCCACAAACCCCTTTGGTTTTCTGCATAATCCATGCATCCTCACAATTTCTTACTACTATAACCATCGACAGTCGCTCCAACGCATAACTACGGCATACACATTTTAAGGCTAGCTCAGTACCCACGAGATATCCCTGTATCGTCGACACATTTCTTAATTTAAAACTCGTGTATCATCCGAGGCTGTTTGCCGAGAAGACGAAAATCTTCTGGACCGAAGACTCCGCGTTTCGGTCACATTGCTCAGAGTCCTTCCTTCATGAAGGAGGACCCAGACTGACGGGTAATGTCTCGCTCCAAACGGCCATACTTCCGTACTCCCAAGCCGCGTCATCTTTATCGTGATCACAGCTATCTTGTCGCTCAACAGCTAAGTGACAAAGCGCTGAATCAATGTGCCACTCCAGCGCTCACACAGCTTGATGGAATTTCAAATGTTTGTACACCTTTTTGACACCGGCTTCGCGACATTGTTCCTAAGTTTGCTCTGAATTTTTCGGGCATTCGGTACTGCTGAATAGGTGCCGTGCTCGCCTGTCGCGCGCTCACATAGAGGAAGTAAGTAAGAAACATGCCACTACTGATATCGCAAGATTGGCTTAAGATATGTCGGTTCATTGCCTTGAATGTCGAGTGACGAAGTACAATGCTGCCTTCCTTTACCGACTGGCCTTGACCATTTCGAACCAGAACGAACCCTGATAAATCTTATTCCGTGACACATCGGAGCTTACATCTGCATCTTTTATGGGGACTAGATTGATGCTTCTGGTCACAGCCCATGTTTTTGAAGCCCAAGGTACACCCTCAAGGACCCATAATTCGCGTGACTGAACAAAGCGACTCACACACGATGGGAAAGAAGGACAGCCGAGCGGAGATCCTGTTTGACGATCTGTTCACTCAAAACGCTTTTGGAAAGGCATACCAGAACCTGCATGGGCCATATAAAACGCGCCCCTCATTTGTGCACTGTCTTCCCAACCTCTTCCCGTTCTTCATTCTCGTCCTTTCAGCTCCAACGTTTCTCGTACATTGCTCATTTTTTTCTTTCTCGTTCTTTCAAAGAAGACAATCACAATACCCCTCACTCTGACCCATACTATGCACGCGCCACAAACCACTTCCCACTCGTTCACGAAAAGTGGCAGCGGTTGGTTCGGTGCAAAACAGTGGAACTCCCTGTCCTATGCGCCAGAGTCTATTCCCCCACTTTTCAGAAAAAGCACGTAGCTCTCTGCGTTTCGTTTGATCAATATTGATTCCCAGTTTTGCAGCAAACCGACCATTACTCTCCCCTCTATACATGAGTGGTATAAACCCACCGAGTCGCTCGATGTTCATACACATGGGGCCAGGGACTCAGAGGCATTCCTGATAAGACGACGCCGTCTGTCAGGGATTACTCGCCTTCCTTGCCGCTATCTCTGACGCCTTTCCCGGTGTCTGCCATGAGCGCCACAAATAGTTTCACTCTTCCAAGGACACAGGATCACTCATACGCACATACAACTTGCACCCACTTTGTCCAAGATAACTTCAGCAATGCTCTCTCCGCCCCTGGGTTACCTAGCTTCGCCGATGATCAATTTCGAGTCGTCGACTGGGACAGGTCAGCGGTGTTTCATCCTTGTTCAGCTGAACATCCCTGACTCTTTGCTGCAGCATCACCGACAATGTGGGCGCTGATAGTGATGTCTCCATTGCCATGGAAGATGCCACCGATCATCATCCTTCCCCCTACGTACGAGGCCTAACGGCGCATTCCGACCTCCGTCGCCCGTACAACAGAGGCCGTGGGGCTCCGACAATGCAGTGGATGACTCCATGTGCATTGATGGACCTCTGTTGAGTGCACTGCTCATAGACCATTCCATTGCAATCACTGACAATCTCTTTTTTTATGTAGCCACGCGGACGGCACTGCTTTGAACGATGTCACAGATGATAAACTCGAGACCC
Source organism: Macrocybe gigantea (assembly GCA_011319805.1). Taxonomy (NCBI): domain Eukaryota; kingdom Fungi; phylum Basidiomycota; class Agaricomycetes; order Agaricales; family Callistosporiaceae; genus Macrocybe; species Macrocybe gigantea. Next base: position 165,917 of record SJRY01000276.1, read on the forward strand.
GCGTCATCCCAGAGCTTCCGGTAAGCAATATTCGATTTGCGGGACAGCATATCGTTTCCCGTGCACGTCAACCAGGGCTGACCTCCGAGTCGCGACGTTCAGGCTTTGCCATGCACTTGGCCAGGACCTGTCGTCGTAGAGAAAACAACCGAGGCCGCGCTCAGCGATTTGCCGAACAAGTCGCTCGAAAAAGAACCAGGCCATAAGCGAAAAAAGGTCTCCAAGCCACGAGCGGCTCCACCCGCGCCAAGCACCCTCCGTATCCTTAAGCTACGAGCCACGGGCCAGCACCAGGGTCTGCGAGGCTTGTGGCGAAATTCGCTTACATGTCGGACCCCGGGTGCCCTGGCAAGTCCGGCAAGAGGTTCAGGTGCATTTGGCCGTACAAGCGTAGGGTGTGCGAGTATGAGGCCTGCAAGCAGGCCGTAAAGCGACATATCGAACTATGCCACTTCCGCCTGAGGTACGCTTTCGACGCACCATCTTTTAGTATTTTTTTTCTAACCTCATTTGCCGCGAACGTTTTTCATTACCAGGCCCTTCAAATGTACTTTTTGTGAAAAAGCGTACGGCCAGGTAAGAGCAGCCCCGTTTCCCTGTTCAAAAAATCGCTGATAAACAACACCGACACAGAAAACGGCGCTTACGGTTCATATCGCGACGCAGTGAGTTCTTTTCTACGCACGATAAATTTAAAAAAAAAAAAAAGACAACTTCTCGTCAACCCTGACTGGCGATCTTGACAGCACCGGCGAAAAGAATCTCGTTTGTAGGTGGAACTGCGGCGCCAGGTTCAGTGACCCTTCGAGGCGATATCGACATCACGTCAAGGTGCACCAGTACAAGCCTCGGGAGGTGCAAAAGAGGAAGACCGTCCCCAAGGACGACGAGGAGGTAGGTAACATCTACTCGTTCACTTTCCTGTCACTCGATCAGGGACTGATTCGATGGACCCCTAATGGGGTAAAAGGACGACGCAATGATGTAGGCAAAGATCATATGTAGTAGTTCGGGCACGGGCTGGGCCCTGTCAAGACCTTTTTGTGAAAAAAAAAAGGAAGCTGCATCGTTATCATGGCGCTGATGCACAGCGGGACTTTGTGTTGGCGCCACTCTATAAACTCGGCTGAATGATGTTTCTCTCGTTACAAGGCTGATAATAAAATAATCCGATGCCTCTCCTGATATTCGACTTGTTGACATTCTGGTACTTCTACGTAATCACAAAATTGATGGACTTGTCCGTATGGCATCAAAGCATCTGTTTCACTGATAACATGCACAACTCTAACTCGTTGCGTTTCATCGTTTTTCAACAATGTTTAGCAGATTACTGTTCCAAGTTATCGGTGAGCAACGTGGCGAATGCACGCGAAACAGATTATCACGGCTTACAGTGATGACGGTCGGCTCTTCCCGCCCCAAGAACTGCTTCAACTTGCTCAGTTCGAGGGCGACCTCAATTAAGCCCTTCAAACCATCTGCGGCGCTGCGAGAAAGTTCCGCCACGCCAGCATCCGGAGCGACGTACCGCTCAACGTACATGCGAACAGTGGCACCTTGACTTCCAGTACCGCTTAGCCTGAAAACGACGCGCGAGCCGTCCGTGAACGTGATAACTTGGCCCTGGTTCGACGAGACGGATTTGTCGATTGGATCGGTATACTCAAAGTTGTACATGCCCGAGACGGTGAATTTTGTTGAGGTCGACTTCGACACATGGGTGGTGTTGTTGAGCGAGCCCGTCTTCATGGCGTCGTTGATGTGATTTACTAGTGCCTGTGCGCCTTCCGATGACACCTCCTCATAATCATAGCGACTGAAAAATGAGCGGCCATATTTCTGGTAATGGGCTTGTAACAGATCATTAATGCCGATCAGCTTGTTTGGTGATTTGGCGTTGGCCGCGGCGATGATGTTCAACCAGGCTTTAGGAGAGTTAGCTCTCGTCCTTTTAGAGAACAAAGGACAAGATGGACCGACCGACAATGGCCCAGACACCGTCCTTCTCGCGGACATGGTCTGAACCCGTTCCAAACGATTCCTCTCCGCAAATAGAAAGGCGCCCTGCGTCCATGAGATTTCCAAAGAATTTCCAGCCTGGGATCCGAATAAGCCGGCAACTCAATGGAAAATCGTCATGACGTCACCGCTCACCTGTCGGAACTTCAAAGTATTCAATGCCCTTCTTTTGGGCCACCAAGTCGATGGCTTTGCTTGTTGGCATGCTTCTGGCCAATCCTTTGACTCCGTTCTTTTTGAAGTAAGGTATCACGTCTGCCCAGTCAGCGATAATAGCGACAGAATCTGAAGGTGTCACGAAGGCTCCTTTGCCGTAGATCATGTTGCGATCGCCATCTCCATCGCTCGCCGCGCCGAATTCGATGCCATTCTTCTCAACAGCTTCGACGAGGGAGTGAGCATAGGTCAGGTTCGGGTCGGGGTGTCCACCACCAAAGTCTGGGAGAGGCACGCAATTCTGAATGGACGATTCGGGCAAACCAAGAGCGGAGACAAGGATAGCGCGAGCGTATGGGCCAGTGACACCATGAAGACCATCGAATAGCACGCGGAAGTCCGACTTGTGAACCTGTAGGAAGGATTTGATCAAGGGGAAATCAAAAATCTCTTCCAGCAGTGTCAAGTAATCCGCAACGGAGTCAATGATAGAGACTTTGGATGGACCATATGATGTTTCTCCAATTTTGGAGATGTCAACCTAAATATCATTTACTCAGTCCGAATCCCTCCGGCCTCGGAAATGCTGGAAAGGCTTGCTTACTTGAGGAGCTTCAATGACTTTATAGCTCTTGATCTTTTTCGTATTCTCATATATCTTATTTGTCACATTCTCGGGTGCGGGCCCCCGTTGGAGACGTTGTACTTGATTCCAAAGTCGTTGTTTGGGCCGCCAGGGTTGTGGCTAGCCGTCAGCAAAATGCCGCCATACGCTTTGTATTTGCGAATGATGTTAGAGGCCGCTGGAGTGGAGAGGATGCCATCCTTTCCAACGATGAACTTGGCGACACCATTGGCTGATCCGATCTTGAAGATGGTCTGCACGGTTTCGGGACAAAAGTAGCGTCCATCACCGCCGATGACGATGGTGGCACCCTTGGGGTCGATGGAGTCAAAGATAGACTGGACAAAGTTCTCCGTGTAGTGCTGCAAGGAGATGTATAAGGACACGGTCTGATCCCATTATCGATGCAGCGGCTGATTATCGTTACCTGCTGCTGGAAAACCTTGACTCTATTGGACGTCAAGAGGCAATAGTGTGCTATGGAATCTCTGATAGACATACCTTTTCCTGAGACCAGAAGTCCCGGGTTTCTGCCCGTCGAGCGGGGATGTGGTATCTGCTTGACTTGGAATGTCATGATGGGACGGACAGAAAGATGAACAACGTGCTCGATATGGGTTGTGATGTCATCAACCTCGTATATTATATAATCATTCACTTGGATGAAGACGAACCAGGTCTCGGTCGTGTCGAGCATCGCATCACTCTGACGACGAAACAGACAGGGCCTCCGCCAGTCAGACGCCATTCGGCGGGGGAGACTGGATTCCCAGTAAGGCCCGAGGCCATGGTCATAGCACATAGCACGAAGCCGCCCAGTGAGGCGCCTACCGGCTAGTTCGGATTGACGCCTAGCTTGACTATCTTCTTCTGCAGGCGCGATGGGCCGGAAACGAATAAAAGAAAAAGGAAGGTAAAAACAACAGCAAAAGCACGACGGAGGCTAGCTCCGGTCCGTGAATTTCTCATACTCATTACTTATCCCCTCGGATTTCTTGCCGCGTCAGACGCAATATGCGAGGCAGAGTCCGAATCGAGCACCGAGTCCCTGCGAAAGCCAGTCAAGACACCGGTGTGCGCACCGGCGCTCATCTGACTCTGCGTTGTGCCTCCGCTAGGACTAGCGTCCCTGTAGGCGTTTACGTCTTCACGCAGCATTTCTTCTTTCCATTCGTTTGGTAACCGAGGCTCGAGATTTCAGAAAAGAACGAACAGCCAAGATCTATCGATATCTTCAATCAATGCTAATGCGAGGTCCCCATTGGTTATGCAGAATACAGTTGTTCGCGTTCTGGCTTAGGCAAAACCCGCCCAAGGAGCTTAGCATTCAATCCATGACACTTCTTCAGTCAAAGGTGGGTCCCGTCTGACGGTGGCTGCAATTCAGCACTTTCATGGTGTGGCGGAGAAACGTTCCATTTTCATTCTTCTCAAGATGAGGCGAGGCAGCTTCCCCATGAACCATCTGATTAGTTCCGAAACCATCTGGCGAATTAAATTTTTCACATCTTACATGTCTTTTCGGAAAGTTCCCGAATGTATGCGTTTCAACTTACAATCTCCCCTTGTCTTGTCCTTGAGTCTCTTCTCCGAAGATGCTGGCAAACGCTGGCCCGATTTCGCTGAGCATGTCTTGGGTCACGACGCTCCTCCCTTCCTTGAGAAATGCTCTTCGGCTCGCAGTCCGGGTCACCATACTGCCACCTACCGCTGCAAGCAGCGGCGTTCTGGACGCAGGGACGTGGTCAGGGCTTGATTTATCCCTTGCATAGTTCGGTTAGCCCATCAGAAAGCGGGGCTGCCCCACAAGACGAAGACGGCCTACCCGAAAGCGCCATCCTCGTAGCATTTTCCCCAGGCAAGGAACGTCCCGACGGTTCCACTCAGGATATCGCCTTGGCCGCCGCACCGTTTCAAGCCGCCCGCGGTGTCAATTTCGATCGTCTCTGCTACCTTTTCCTCTTGCTCGTTCGCGCCTTCGAGGTGGCTGGCCTTCAAATCGGCCGCACTGCCAGTGGTATCGACCGAGATAACGTCGGTCGCACCTTTCTGGAGCACGGTGATGCCACCCAGGGCCCTGGACACGAGTTGCGCGAGCTCCTGGGGAGGAGCGTTGGGGTCGATTCCGACTTGCTCGCTGAGGCGCTTGAACTCGACAACATTGGGAGTGACGACCGCACGACGGTAACCCCGGACGAGAGCCACATCTTTGCCAACAACCCAGAGCGCGTCGGCGTCCAGGACGAGGAACATGCCGCGTGAACGGGCGAGAGATACGGCAAGGCGAGCATACGACTCCATGTAGGGCTCGCGACCGAGCCCTGGACCTATGACGAGGACGTGCAACCGCGAGAGTAGGGACTGTAGCGTCGGCTTGACTTCGTCCGGTGTCCTGTCGGGATCGTCAGGCCCATATATGGAGGTCACGCGTGTCGGGTTGTCTGCCTTACGAGTCTTCTCTGAGGATTGGATGGACAATCAGGTCAGGAGAGTACGCCTTGATGGCACCCGCGGCAGTGGGCGAGCATATGACATGGGACAAGTCTGCGCCCTAGCAATTCGGGAGCAGTTCGATCAGAGATCGGTGTAGCAAACGAGCGATTAACCACATACAAAGCGCATAGCAGACATGGCCGCGAAAAATGGTGCGCCGGTGTAGCTGCATTCGCTCGTGAGATAGACGACGTGAGGAGATTGAGATGAGGATGCTCACTCCAAAGCGCCGCCCAGCACGCCGACGCGTCCTGTCCATTCGGAATTATCAGTGATCATCACTACGAACTATGACAACGCGGCTATGCTCACCAGACTGGCCCTTGTGGAGAGATCCATTCAACGGTGGGATCAGGACCTTGAGCTGGTCGAGGATGTGGCGGGGAACAGGCATTGTGCTGATGTGACGCAATGTTACATAAGCACTGCCTCCCAACAGAGATGTATTTGCACGTATTTGTAGTAACATCAGATCATGCCGGCAGAACAAAAAAAAAAAAAACCTGCTAAGCCTCCGCCGAAAAGTATATGAATATGAATCGCGTTATCAATGCGCCTCTCTTCACAACCGCCTTAAAGCACCGCAGCCTGCACCCTCCGCTCCTTTCCACCTTTTCCGCTCGTTGGATCGTCAATGATGCTGGCTCGTCTTCTAGTCCTTTCCTTTGCTCTCTCTTCCTTTGCTTCTGGCTCCCATGATTTCGTTCCTTTGCCGAAGCGGCGCCTCTCGCACCATCAGGCGCTGAGTCGACGCGCCAATGCAACTTCTGGACTCACCCTGGTCGACAATTACAAGGGACAAGACTTTTTCGAGTGGGTTTACTTTCACCTTGCCTCTGTATTCGGATTCCATTGTAATGTCTGGTCCTTCCTAGCAAATTCAACTTCTTCACTGCACCCGATCCAACGCATGGAAACGTGCAGTATGTTGGCAAGGACGATGCGCAGTCAAAGCGTCTGGCCTTCGTGGACGGCAATGGCAGTTTCGTCATGACTGTCGACAACACGACCGTCATTTCCGAGGGTGCCAATCGAAACTCGTACGTATCGTCATTAGCAACGCGCCACGTCAAGCTCTGCTCCTGACCGCATCTCTGATCAAGTGTCCGCATTCAATCGCAAAAGTCGTACAGCAGCGGACTTTTCCTCTTCGATATCAACTACATGCCCTACGGCTGTGGTGTCTGGCCCGCTTTCTGGTACGCAGCTACATAGATATGCCCATGCTGTCTCCCAAGTTGTACTGATGTCTCGAGCCCAGGTCTGTCGGACCTAACTGGCCAAATGGAGGTTCGTTCGTCCTCCCTTAGCTTTATTTGCCTCTTGACACATTGTGCCAACGACCCTTGATCGAACGTCCACAGGCGAAATCGACATCATTGAAGGTGTGAACACCCAGCCGACAAACCAATGGACGCTGCACAGCGGCTCCGCGTGCACGCTCTCTACCAACAACCTGCCCGTGAGGAGCCAAGTCATGGGCACCCAGTGCCTCAGCAGCAATGGCAACAACGCCGGCTGCGGGTTCCTCGACCAAGACACGCGTTCCTTTGGCAAAGGTCTTAGCGAGTCCGGTGGTGGCGTCTTCGCCGTCTGGTGGACCGCCGACGGCATCTTCATGTGGTTCTTCCCCCGTGCGGACGTCCCCGCCGACATTACAAACGGTGCGCCCATGCCGTCCACGTGGGGCTCTCCCTCCGCGTTCTGGTCCGCCCAGTCGTGCGACATCGCAAAGAACTTTTACGACCACACCCTCATTATCAACACCAGTGTCTGTGGCGACTGGACAAACAGCGCGTTTGCCCAGGCAGGATGCCCTGGCACGTGTGCTCAGACCGTCGCTGATCCCAAAAACTTTGCCAGTGCGTTTTTCTTCCCCCTCGGTGTTCGGGCCATCTTAGCGATCGTGTCTTTTGCAGCTGCTGCGTGGGGCATCAACTATCTGGCCGTCTATCAGTGATCATGCACGCACGTTGACGTGCGTATGCAGGAAGAAGCAAAAATGCAGAGTCATAACCTATTTATATACTCCATATACCCGTACTTTAATTACTCTAACGGGCCTTGTGCAGTGATAACATGGCATACAAAGTTACGGGAATCTAACTTGTCGTTTGTCGCAACTCGCCTGTTCGCTCAACTCGATACCCCTGACAGTCGCGATGTTTGATGGTGGTGAATCATATTATTCACATCGAGTTCAGAGGACAATTCAGAGCGCCAGCGCCAAGGCTGGAGACGAGCGTATGGATATGTCGCCAAGATACAGAATGTACACCAACGAGACAACTCGCCATGCAGACTTGCATGGAACACGCTCTAAACGAATCAAAAAGTCGAATGACGACATATCTCATATCCACTTAACGATAGATCAATTCAATTCAAGGGATCAATCAATCCCAAGCAAGAGCGACGCAGGTGATGCAGCAGCCCTGCTCAGCAATGACGGCTATAAAAACCAAGGACACACTGCCCCATCAGGCCCGACGCTGGTCGGGCACCTGGTCCAAACCCCTACCCACCCCCCCTCACCTTTCCGCTCAACCAAATAACCAGAACGACGATCGCTCTGCTGTGCAGATGATTCTGGCAATGTTTATCGTCGTTGTTTCCCTGGCGCTGGGCGGCTTGGCAGGAAACGCGCAGACGCAAACGCGGAAAGCATTCCGCGAGCGGCGGGCTAGCAGGTGGCAGCGGAGAGGCACGGACCTGAACTCCGCTGGCGCCAGCGTCATCCGGGCTCGCGGGCAAGCTTACACCCTGGTGAAGGAATACAAGGGGCAAGACTTCATAAAGTAACCTCGTTCACCTATGTATCTGCGTGTTGAATCGGGACCAATGCCATCGCTTTGCGTCGCTCGTTCCTTTTGCAGCGAATTCGACTTTTATGTCGGACAGGATCCGACTCACGGAAAGGTCAATTATGTGAGCAGGGAAGACGCGGTTTCAAAGAGGCTCGTGTATGTTCAGGAGGATAACACGACGGTCATCGCGGTCGATGACACGACTTGGCTACCACCGAGTGCGAATCGCGATTCGTGAGTCGAAAAAAAAAAGCCCTGGGGTTGACAGCTGCTTGACGTTGCTTCCAACAGGGTTCGCATCAGCACAAAGGACAAGTTTGACAGTGGTCTGTTTATAGCCGATATCTGGGCCATGCCCCATGGATGCAGTGTGTGGCCAGCATATTGGTGAGCAGTCGAGGGACCGAGCGGGATCAGAGCTTTGATCGACTCTTTTGCCAGGTCGGTGGGCCCAGACTGGCCAAACAAAGGTAGGAATCCGTCACCAAGTTCGTAGACCCGACAATTGACTCGTCGACCAAAGGCGAAATAGACATACTGGAAGGCGTGCACGACCAGCCAGTCAACCAATACACGGTTCACACCGGGCCAAACTGCACGCTCACGACGGGGAGCCTATCCGTATCGGGAAAGATGGGCGGCACGCAGTGCGCGAGCAGCAACGGCGACAACGCGGGGTGCTCGTTCACCGACACCGACTTGCGTTCATACGGCCAGGGCTTCAATCAGATCGCAGGCGGGGTCTTTGCGCACCTGCTGGACGCGGACGGCATCAAGATATGGCACTTTCCCCGAACGGAGATCCCTGCGGATATCGCTGCCGGCAGTCCAGATCCGGCGGGCTGGGGCCCGCCCGTCGGGTACTGGTCATCGTCAACGTGCGACATGGTGGAGCACTTTCAGCAGCACTCGTTGGTGATCAATATCACGCTGTGCGGGGACTGGGGAGACCCAACGTTCAGTGGGGCGGGGTGCTCGGGAACATGCGCAGAAATGGTGGCTGATCCTAGAAACTACCTCTGTGAGCATGATGCTGACGATGTCCTTGATGGCTTTACGAACTGACAGTAACCGCTCTCAGGGGCAAAGTGGAAACTCAATTCCATCAGCGTCTACAACTAACCATTTTCCGTCCGCAACGTTGATCCAAGAACGGAGGGCCTGAGAAGGAAAAAAAATCGGTAAAAGACTTTTTTTTTTTTTTTTGGAACGCAAGGTTTCCGCGCGACATTCATTTCCCGAACGCACAGCAATCGCGCAGCGCGCTGGATATCGCGCGGGATGCAAGCCACGATGACGGACAAATTGAGATGTCGTAAAGACTCTTTGGCGGTGTGTACCAAAGATAGCTCGCCTAAACAAACTTGCTCTTTGAACGCGTTGCATGACTGACTGAATTTGGCTGTGCACAAAATTAGTTTGAATGGCCACAAAGAGTTGACCAGTGAACAACCCCCGCAACGTGTGGGCAGCCGATCTATGAATAAACGCTTTATCCGCTCTGCTCCTCCATTGTACTTCCTTCGCGTCAAAGATGTCCTTGATATAAAAGCCTGAGCCATGGATGAGCCCATCCCTCATCATTTTCATTTCTTCACGACTTTTTCACTCTTTTTATCATGATCTTCTCAGCCACTCTCATCACGTCCCTCCTTTCTCTCCATGCCCTGGCGGCTTACCACCCACACCAGAAGCGACGCTGGAATGCCCTCGAGGCGCGTGACAACGCCAAAACATTCAAATTGGTCGACATGTATCAGGGCCAATCATTTCTAAAGTGCGTGATCTTGCTCCTCGCGTTGATACATGTGCACGATCTTAACCGTTGGCTTGCGCAGCGACTGGGATTTCTTCACGGGTGATGATCCCACTCACGGGAATGTCAACTACCAGACCAAAGACTCTGCCACGTCGAAAGGCTTGGCGTTCGTGCAAGGAGATGGCACGACCGTCCTTTCTGTAGACGACCAAAACTTTGTTCCGGAGGGCGGAAAACGGGACTCGTGAGTGTTCGTGCTCAGATCTGGGTATTGGTGCTGAAAGAAGAACTGTTAGAGTACGCATCACCACGAAAAAGAAATACAACGGTGGTCTCTTCATTGCTGATATCTTTGCCATGCCGCATGGGTGCAGCGTCTGGCCAGCCTATTGGTAAGCAGCACCGCCTGCCGTTTTAATATTTCGACAACTCACGCACAATTAAAGGTCGGTAGGCCCTGACTGGCCCAACGGAGGCGAGATCGACGTCCTCGAGGGTGTCCACGACCAGCCGACGAACCAGTACACCCTGCACACCTCGCAGGGCTGCAACCTCGCGACAGACAACGTTCAGACCCTCGCCACCGTGATCAACGGCAAGTGTGCGAGCAGTGGCGCCGATAACTCGGGCTGCGCGTACATCGACGGCGACACGCGCACCTACGGCAATGGCTTCAACGCGATCGGCGGCGGCGTCTTTGCGCATCTCTGGGACCCGTCCGGGATCAGAGTCTGGCACTTTGCCCGCGGCGAGATCCCGCAGGACATCCAGAGCCAGAACCCGAACCCTTCCTCATGGGGGCCACCCGTCGCGTTCTGGTCCGCATCCGCGTGCGACGTGGCCTCGCATTTTTTCGACCACTCCCTCGTCATCGACACCACTCTCTGTGGGGACTTTGCTGGCGCGACGTACAACAAGTTTGGGTGCCCTGGCACATGCGCACAGCGCGTGTCCGACCCGAAGAACTTTCTCTGTAAGTGGACCAAAGTTTGTCTCTCATTGGGCGCGCGCCTTATACAAGACCTTTAATCCAGTGGCCAAGTGGAAGCTAAATTATATTGCTGTTTATCAATAGTTTTCGACATCGGTTTTTTTTTCTGGTCTGGGTCCGGGTCCGGGTGGCCTGGTTGTCTTTTCTATCTTACATTCGCGTTAGAGTTATTTTTGTATGCATAGCAGAATCAAACATGACATTGCCTTTGTGCGAACCGCTTTGAGCCATCATCTGATACTAGAGATCCTGCTTGTTTCCTAAACGGGAAAGGAAAAAGCCAACTTGCATACTTGTGTAGTGCCAAGGATGTACCATCACATCAGGGGTGAGCCATCATTGGCTTCAACGTTTCCATCTCGTCTGCCTCTGACCGTTGACAGCGAATGTATTGATTCCGCGGGCGCTCGGTACGACACCGATGGTTAAAGTCAGCAGCATGCGGGCGGCCTAAACCAGGTCCGTTTTCCGGTTTCATCACCATCCACATAGTCAGAGAGGAAGCACAGAAATGATGTATAAACAACGCCCGTATCTCACCCGGATTCTTCTTAAAGCAACTGGAGAGGGGGAGATGATGGGAGAGATTAGCATATAAAAGTCGCATGAAGACTGTGATAGATTCGCGTGGATCAACTGCGTTGGTCCCCCCCCCCCCCCGTTCAGTCCTCAGGCAGGCATCTTGCACTTTGTCCGTGACAAGTGCATAGACTCTCAAGAAAAAAAACCGTTTCGATTCCCTTTGTCGTCTCCAGAAACCGTGTGCTGGGCTCACCGGACTTCACAAGCTGGTCTTGACACTTCTCATAGAAAGGAAGAAAAGAGAGAAATGGTTTCGTCTGTGCTGTTGTTTACTTTTGTCCGTTTTGCCCTGGTGGCAGTTGCGCTGCTGCCGCAGTTGGCCCTGGCCGTGCCAAGGCACGCGGAACTGTCGATGCGCCGAGTGCGTCCGCGCGGGATCGCGCCCAAAGACTGGCAGTTGGTGGACAAGTACCAAGGTCAAGGATTCCTCGAGTGCGTGCCTTCTCTCGATCTGTCAATGCTGAGAGCCCAATTTGTGGTTTCGTCCAAACAGCGGCTGGGACTTTTTCGATCAAGACGATCCGACGCACGGGCTGGTGAATTATCAGAACGGGGATGATGCCAGGGCCAAGGGACTAGCAAAGGTCGACGGCGACGTCGTCGTCTTGGCCGTGGATGACTCTACGCCGCTTCCCCCTGGCCAGAGGAGGGATTCGTGCGTATCATGTGCAGAATAGACCAGTCGCCATTTGCTAACTTGTGATGATGGACAGCGTACGGATCAGCACCAAAAAGGCGTATGAAGGCGGGCTATTCATTGCTGACATCCAGAAGATGCCTGTGGGCTGCAGCATCTGGCCTGCATACTGGTAAGTGAGTAAGCGTCACGGGAGGCAAGAAAAGCTCATTTCGGGACAGGTCTGTCGGTCCCGATTGGCCTTCTGGAGGCAAGTCATACGCATGAGAGATCATGGAATTCACAGACTCATCGGCATTGCAGGAGAAATCGATGTGTTGGAGGGCGTGCACAACCAGGACACGAACCAGTACACGTTGCACACGACCGAGGGCTGCACGCTGAGCCCGATCGGCGGAGTGTCAGGCGCGCAGCTCGGGACGCAGTGCGCGAGCAGTCCTCAAGACAACAGCGGATGCGCGTACAAGGACACGGACGGACGTAGCTACGGGGGCGGGTTCAATTCGGTCGGCGGGGGCGTGTACGCGCACCTGTGGGACCAGAGCGGGATTTCGATCTGGCATTTTGCGCGCGGTGAGATCCCGCAGGACATTCAGGACGGAAAACCGGACCCGTCGGGGTGGCCTGCGCCTGCGGCGTCGTTCTCGTCGCAAAGCTGCGCGATGGAGCACTTTCACGGACACAAGCTGACGTTCGACACGACGCTGTGCGGAGACTGGGCTGGTGCGACGTACGCAAATGCAGGGTGCCCTGGGACGTGCGAGGAGGCGGTGGCTAACCCAGAGAACTTTAAAGAGGCAAAGTGGAACATCAACTATGTAGCTGTGTATGCGTAGAGCAGTACTAGAATCGATTCGGGATTGGCCGAACTTGCTCGCCTCTGTTTCATCATCATGCTCCCGATTTCCGACATCAATGCGACGCCGCCGTGGCCACGCAGGGCAACCAGAGTTCGTGTCTTTTCCTTCTTTTCTCATCGCGTCTCAACAGCACCTTAAAAGGCATGCGCAAGCTGCAGGTGAGACCCACTCAACCCCCTCTCACACACCCGTCGACGAGATCTGATCCGTTGTCGCCAGGCGTGACAAAATCCGATGCGATGGAGGAAGGTTCTGACCGTCTCGCCTTTTTCTGCAACTCATACTGGAAATCTCACTTCTTGTCCCGTCGCCCCAGACCTTGTACCGGCTGCACCAAGAAAGGATACACATCGGATCAGTGCGTGCACGGCTGCGACCCCTGTCGGCGCGCACGCGTGCGCTGCGAGGGCGGCAAACCGTGCCAGCGGTGTCGGGATCTGCAGATCGAGTGTACCGAAGAACCGACGATGCCCGTCCTCCGCCAGGACCCTGTCGTGCTGCCCGTCCGCGCGCCACGCACCAACGTTGCAGAACGCGCCAAGGTCGCCTGCGTGAATTGTCGCAGAGACAACAAGAAGGTGCGGAGTCGCCGTTTCCTTCTTCCGGCTTCATCTTTTTTTTTTTTTGTTGAAACATGTGGAGCAGTGTGACAATCAGCGACCCTGCTCGCGGTGCATTGCGCGCTCGGAAGAGTGCGTACATGTCGGACGCGGCCCGAAACTCGTCAAGCTGCGATGTGAGGGGTGCAGGCAGAGCAAGCAACGGTGCGAGGATGCGAGACCATGTCGGTTCTGCGTCGAGGCTCAGAGACAGTGCGTTACTACTCCACGGAGAGGAAGGGGACACGGCACACGAGTAAAAGCGGTATGTTTTTTCTATCTCAACGAATGACGCATCATTCACGGTATGTAACACAGGCATGTTTGAACTGCAGGCAAGTAATCTCCTCATCTTGTGGCTATATGCGTTTTTTTCATCTCTTTTGGCAGACGAGACAAGATCCGATGCGATGGTGTAAGGTGAGCGAATAGCGTCCGACTATAGCATATGCCCTAAGCTTCTGCATAGACCGTGTGCTTCTTGCATTCGAAAAGGCTATGAATGCATTGAACGAGCTTGCAAGATCTGTGTGCGAGAAGGAAGAACAGCTGAATGCGATCACAGACCTGATGTCGTCAAACCTTGCGTAACCACTGACGTCAGTGCTACAGCGTCTACGCCAAGCATGCCTTCATATCCTGTCCCGCTTGATGGCTATGCTTACTCTCTCTTCAATAACACGCCGTCGACGTCGTTTCGGCATCCTTATGTCTCTGTTATTGATCCAAGTCTCCCTTCCAGTAGCTCTCTTTCACGATAGTCACGTTTCTGTACACTCATAAGGACGAATTCGCACGCTCATTGCGGCAATGACACAGGCCACATCGTTTATTTCCTTCATTGATCGTAATTTCCTGTAATAATATTCATCCCACCTTCCTTTTCTCATTTTTCTTTCCTACGATGGTCAATGCCAATTCATCCGCGGGACGGTGTGTTGTGTTTTTTTACTTCCGTCGGCTTTTGGAGCTGAGCTCGATCGAAAGGCCATCGGTCAAAGTCACATACCTCGAGAGACAGAAAGTACGGTCCCCATGATCCCCGCCTACCAATCCCTTACGAGCGCTCGGCTCTTTCCAGAGAACCAAGAGGCAACACGAGGACGATCGAGACCAGTGCGGGAGCTTTTCTGCGTTTTTGACTTCGAGAACGCTTTGACTCTTCTCACACGACGACATTCAAACGCAGAGACTCGGCATCCGACTCTCCATCTGAATCGTACACGGGAAAGATAACCGTAAATTCATCCAAAGTCCGTGCCACCGCGTTTTTCTTTGTTTTTTTTTTTCTTTTACGTCAACCGCGACCCCGCTTGCCAACAGCTTCCACAGGGTCCTGAAAGCAGAGCACCCAAGAAGGTCGACGTCTGGTGCGTGCGCTTATCCCCTCTCCTCCTCTCTCCTTTCCCTTTCCTTTCGCTGTGCTGATGCGCGTGCGACGCGTCCGTCCTAGTCTCCCCGGACCCGAACCCTCAAACTCCCCAAACGCGAGCATGGCCAAACCCCCTCCGTCAGCCATTCCCCCCAGCAAAGTGGGCCACAAGCGCTCATCGTCGTCTATGTCGTCTATCGCCCGCCTCTCGCAAAAGACGAACGTCCCGTCTCCGGCATCGGCTCCGAAGCCGCCTTCCACTAAGCCCGCTTCGAAGCAAGTCCTTCTCTTCCTGCGAAGCCCCAGCAACTTAACTCTCACTCATCCCAACAGGCGCGGCGCTAGTCCTGACACAGAGTTTGATGACACAGAGTCTATCGCCGAATCGACAGCCAGTGGGAGCTTTGGCAGGATACGCCGAAACGAGGGCGAACGCATCGCGTACTTTAGGAACCAGCCCGACTGCGGCATCCTCGAGCCCTTCAAGGCCGAGTGCACAAGATGCAAAAAGTTTGTCAGTCTCGGCCGCAAGCAGACGTACACCGTCCGTCCTTGGGAACTGCATCGCTCCCGATGCGACCAGAATGCCCCTGCGTGAGTCATTTTTTGCACCGTCTCCATTTAAACGCAAGAGTTGCTCATCTATTCATAGCAACGATGATGATGAGAAGCAACCGGACCCGAAAGAAGAGAAGCTGCGCAACGACCTTGCGTCAGAGGTCGCTTCGCTCATGGAGGATTCCGGAGGACGAAAGACGGAAGATGAGAGAAAGGCCATACTGGAGAACGACGCGAGGGCAGAATGCGTCAAGCCGGACGAAGTCCAATGTCGCAAATGCCAAAAGTGGATCAGACTGTCGAATAAGCGAAACTATGTGCTCTCGAATTGGAACGCCCACCAGGCGGCGTGTTCGGATGCAAAGTCTGACCCTTTTTTTTTCCGTTTTAAGATCTTGTCAGAGTCGTTGACCTGGGTTTCTTTACATCAACAGGCCCAGCAGCCGCGTGGCAACCGCAGAGAGAAAACTGCGAATCGTAAACGATTCACGCGCCAAGTCGTTTGGCACTGGATACGTTGTATGCGCGTCCTGCAGCCTCAAAGTTGAGCTGGAAGGCGAGGGCGACTACAACCTTGCCAAATGGGAAGAACACAAGGAATCCTGCGTCCCGTGAGTCGTCCAGCACAGGGCGATTTCCGTCTCTCACCCCCTGAATGCCAGTGCAACGAAAGAAAAGCAGGATGCGAAATCATCGGTAATTGAAGACTTTACGACGGCGACCAACTCAGTCCCGTTCCCAAGCCAACCTGCGCCGCCATTGTCCGCGTCCACTGAGGGTACCTTGGTCGAGCCCAGTGCGTCGCCATCGACCAGCCAGAAGAAAGGAACGAAGCGATCTCGCGAAGATTCGGAGGATCGATCGTGTGAAGAGGAAGAGAGACCGTCGAACCGACCCAGGAGCGAAACATATGAAGCGCCGTCAAAGGACGCGCCGAGCCCCCTCGGGTGGTTCCTACTTCCCTTCAAGGCCTTTGTACGCGGTTTCAAAGAAAGCCTGAAGTCGTCGTGATCCCTTGAATGTTTGATATGGCGGTGGATATACTTCGTTCTAGACCTATATGTATTGTCCTTTAAATACGAAAGAACAGCAACCTATCCTTCGATCTCACGGATTTTGCCGCCAGTGACTGTAATGTCTGGCGTCACTAACTACAGTTAGACGTCGAGGAACAGCCCAAAATGGGACCCACAATTTGGACCCCTGCAGAAGAGGAAAATAGAAAAAATAAATCACATTCCCCATAAAAAACATCTCCGACCGCCCCCCCTTTCATCTCCACCGCTCTCCACAATTTCTTTTTCTTTTCTTTTCCACTCCTTATGCTCCCGCGCATGCACAGGAAGCACCACTCAAATTATCCGCAAGCCACGGCAAAGCGCCCACGCCGATCCGGAGCTTCTCGTCCGTCATCCTGGCAATTTTTTTTTTCATTGTGTAAAAAGAAAAAATTCCGGACGTCGATTACTTGCTCTACAGCACGGATAGCGGGTGTCCATCGATGCAAGAAATTTCATCGGAACGCTGTGAAATTGGACAGGTGGAGTTTTCGCTCGTTTGATGATATTCACCCTTGCCCAGACGGTTTGTTGTTACCGCCACTTTTAGCACCTCCAGATTTCTCCCTCCTTTCAGCCGCCGTAAGTCGATCGATAGTTCTATCCTTCGGGTTTTTTTTCCCTTCCCCCCCGCCTCGTAACTGATTCACATTATATATAATTGACTTTTAATTCCTTTTTCATCTTCAGCGCTGGGGACCGGTCCAAGTCGCCCCCTTTGAGGTCGGTGCAAAGCGGCCCCGCAGACACACCTGTTCACCCATCCATTGCACATCTTACAGCAGCCCGGACAGCCCCACCGCCAACACCAGCACCAGCATCACCGCAGGTGCCGTGAACAGGTCCTGCGCTCGAACGGCGGCCGAGAAGGCGAGGGAAAAGTACCTGCGGGACGACCCGACGGCAGACGTGCAGAGCCCGTTCCTCGTCGACTGCAGGCGCTGCGGCGCGCGCATCAAGCTCTCCGCCAAGAGTCTCTACGACACGCTGCACTGGCGCACGCATCGGATGAGGTGTCTGAAGCGCCACGGCGGCCCCCCTCCAAGGCAGCCAGCGCCCCCGTCTTCCGTGGAGGTGTGTGGTTTCGGTCGTTCGCCGGTCTTTTGAATCAGAGCATTTTACCTTGCGGGTGCATTGTTCCTCTTCCTTCCAGCCAGTGTGCGAGAGCCCTCCCTCGTCCGAGAAAGCCGACGATGAAGAGCATTCCCCGACGCCCAGCCAAGCACTCACGCTCCGCCTTCCCTTTATGCCGATCCTTCCGAACAACTCCGCGACACCCCATCAACGCCCCGGCCACGCAGCGCACGCACGCCGTCTTCAGACGACGCCCCGTCCGAGAAAGGCTGGTCACCTTCCCCCATGCAGGCGGCAGCGACGCCGACAGTCGCGCACACCAAGGCCGACAAGACATTCCACGACTACCTCCGCCGCTCGCACAGCAAAGACTTTGGGGCGCTGCTCCTGCGACAGCACACCAAGTGGCAGGACTGGAAGTGGTCCCAGCTTCTTCTGCCCGAATTCGTGCAACAGCAAGATCCGAGCTCGGACGACTCCGACAGCGAACTCGAACCTCGCACCGCCCGTCTCCGGCATCCCGATTTCTGAACACGAAATGCATCCGCTTGAGTTTGAACTGATCAGCAAACACGCACACGCTCGACTGTATCATAGTCTCTTTTCGTTTTTGCTCGCAATCGTTTTCTGCTGCATAATACATCCACATCATACATTGCATATCTAATGCCGTCGACGCTGATGTATCTAAAGCATCGTTTTCAACTGTACTATACCGACATTGAACACCGTCTACTTACTCTAGAAAGCGTCTAGTAGATCAAATCGTACCACTCCCCAATAAAGACCAAGGAAGACGTTGCATTAGCGAGCATCTGGTGGAGGTTTAACTATGCCGCTCTGTAGCATTATCCGGACAACGAGATCTTCGGACGCTCGACTTCCGCTGTGACGGTACACATCAATAAATGGGAAGCGCAGCGCGCAAGGTGAACATACATGACGGCCTTGGCGACATCCGTCATGACCAAACCGCTTGGAACCTCGATTTTTTCAACGCCGTCGAGGCCGTCGGCTCTGGAAGGACCAACATTCAGATGCACAACAGGTTTCTTCAACTCCAGAGCCCTTTTCAGTAGTCTGGCGGACAATCATCAATAGGATCTTCTCGTCGAGCAACAAGGCATGTACTCACCTGAACGCAGAATATGTTGCAAGCGTCGTTCCCATCAATAGCAGCTTGTCTGAGCTCTCCACGTCCTCGTAACTGCAAGGATAAGATGACGTTTGAAGTTTAATCACCAGACTCACGCTTGCGCTTTGACTTGTGGTTTGATCGACTCTCCAAAGAAAATGAGGTCTGGTTTATGCTAGCACCTTGTGGGTATGGAAAGACCAGAACAAGAGGCCCGATTCTTACGACATCGTTATGCCTGTCTCCGCTAAGCATTGTGGGCATTCAGGGACGACAAAATCATCGTATCGAACCCCAAGGTTTTCAACCTCGACCTGACACGGTGGTTATTCGAGAAAATTGGGTATCCGGGAATCATTGTTAACGTACGTCTCCGTCAGGATTTGTGCGTAAAGGTGTCCCGGTTCTCTCTAATTCTCCTACAAAAGCCTTCCATTGCGGGTTCGCTGCTGCTAGCCAATCTTGGAAATCGTTGCGATCCACGACATGCCCAAATTTGCAACGAACGCGCTAAAACGCCGACCGAACATATCAACACTGTATTCCACAAACAGGCGCAAAAGAGAGGTTGACATGTAAAGAGCCATGGAGCTCCAAAATCCTGTAGGACTCGAATGAGAGGCCGATTCCTTGACGCAGGGCTTTGTGATGCAAGCCATCTACATTCTGCGAATGTCGTAAGTCCAAAGTGTTTCCCAAGCCAGGCTAGACCAGAAATAACTTGAGTGATCAAGCGAGGTATAAACGACGTGTATTGCAGCGCTGCAAGAGCAAAGTGGGTGGTATTGGGTTGCGTGTTGCGGACGGGTGGGTATCCCAGATATGATCGTAGCCTATAAAGTGGGCTTAGCACTAAAAAATGGTGTCGATTGCGCGTGGGCGCACCAGTATCGCTGCCTGTTGCCCTCGTGGTTATGGAGAGGTCAATATCCAGAAGAAACGACGCATTCGCACCGGAATTGATGGCCTTTCTCCGTCTCGTCTATTAATTCATGATAGAATATAGGCCTTTATATCGGATTGAGCAGGCCAAGAGGCATCTATTATGCAGAGGACACACTTGTAGTTTGGATTCATATAGCGACCATCGTGGCCGCGGTACGCGCGAATGCCAGAGTCGACGCTGACGCCGGCACCAGTGAGGACAGTGACGCTTCCCCTGCCGAGGAACTCTGCGAGGCGTTCGACGGCCTCGGAGGGTGAAATGGCCTTTGCTGGTGATCTAGAGGAGAGGACGGAGAGGGGAGACCAGGGACGGAGACGCGCATGTGACAAGATGGAAGAGGGCAAAGGCCAGTCGTCCGGTAACTCTGCGCGCCGACCAACGCGCTTGCTTCTGAATGTCCTTGTACCGCTACTCTGCTCTCTCTCTTCACCTCGCAGTCGCCTTTCTAGGATGAACGGCCCCCGCTCACAGCCAGCAGTGTTGCAAACGCCAGGTTTTGCCCACTACGCCGTCGCATGGTCCCCATTCCACAACAACCGCATCGCGCTTGCGTCCTCGGCTAATTACGGCCTAGTCGGCAACGGACGCCTTCACTTGATCTCACTGGGAAGTGGGCCATCGGGTCAGGCCCTGAATCTCGATAAATAGTGGGTGAAATTCCGCCTGGTTTCTTCTCAAGTTGCGTAGCTAAGCCTGCAAGGCTGTTAGTTATGAGACACAGGACGGCCTGTACGATATAGCCTGGTCTGAAATACATGAGAATCAACTAGTCACTGGATCCGGGGACGGTTCGATAAAACTCTGGGATGTCATGCTAAAGGTGAGTCTTAGTGTGCTTCTTGAACAAGCCCAGATGGTGAACAGCTCGAATTGCAGGACCTGCCGATACGTGCCTGGCACGAACACACAC
Organism: Macrocybe gigantea; assembly: GCA_011319805.1. Taxonomy (NCBI): domain Eukaryota; kingdom Fungi; phylum Basidiomycota; class Agaricomycetes; order Agaricales; family Callistosporiaceae; genus Macrocybe; species Macrocybe gigantea. Next base: position 186,501 of record SJRY01000276.1, read on the forward strand.
GGGAAGTTTTCTCTGTAGACTGGTCAAATCTTAAAAAAGATACATTCGCGTCTTCGTCTTGGGACGGGAATGTGAAGCTGGTGAGTGTCCCGATCTCAGCGTGAGCCGTTGTGTTTTCTGACCCTTGACAGTGGACTCCCGACCGACCTCGTTCTGTAACAACATTGCACGCCCATCTCTCCTGCGTGTACCGAGCGCTCTTCTCTCCACACCAACCCGATATCGTCGCAACGTGCTCGACGGATGGCACTCTCAGAATCTTCGACCTCCGTGCGCCCGCTTACGCTGACCCCGGTCCAGGCGGAAACAACTTCACCCATCCCCTCTCCGCCGCGGCGCTCACAGTGCCTGCATCGAACACCGAAGTGCTCGCCTTAGACTGGAACAAGTACCGCCCATTCATGTTGGCCAGCGCCGGCGTGGACAAGATAGCCAAAGTGTGGGATTGTCGGATGATCAAGGTCGGAGAAGTGGGGAATGTTGGAGGAGCCTGCGAGACGCAGCTGCTGGGGCATGAATACGCCGTCAGATCAGTGCAGTGGAGCCCTCATCGGGCGGATGTACTCGCGACGGCAAGCTATGATATGACCTGCCGAGTGTACGTCCAAATTCAAAACCTTCTCGGGTTCCTGCTAAATGTTTTTGACGCAAATCCAGCTGGAATGTAGCGGCACCGCCTGGGATGCCACAATTGATGTACATCCATGATCCCCATACAGAGTTTGTTGTAGGATGTGCTTGGTCATTGTACGAGGACGGTGTTCTTGCGAGTTGTAGCTGGGATAGTAGATTAAACGTCTTTCGTGTATAATGAGATAGATGTTGCTTGATTTGATACCGCGCCATGAAGACCATTGACCGTACAGTACATGGAGCCAGAGGACATCTTCGCCAGCTCGTTAGGAACGTTATATGACTACCAGCCCATTACCCTCGCTTCCGCTGGCTCAGACTATACCCACGTCTTGAAAGCGCCCCTCGACCCTCACACCAACGAGCCTCTCCGGGTCAGCCTCAAGGCTCCCGACACATCGCCCGCGAACTGGGCCCTGCACGCATCCGACATCTGGGCCTCGTCGGCGTATCTCGCGGATCACCTCGATCGTTTGCGATTGGATGTGGACGATCAGGTCCTTGAGCCCCGATGTCAGGGCACTGACCGGTGGCAACTTCCTGCAGATCAAGACATACACGATGACACCGATCATGCTTCTCCTCCAAGGAGATGCCTGCAATGCTCTGATCAAAAGATCCATCTCCTCGAGCTCGGAGCTGGATCCGGACTTCCAAGCATCGCGATCGCCAAGTCCTTTGGCAGGCGGCTCGCTCTCACCACCGGTCCAAGGAAAAGACCAGTATCAGTGACAGCAAGCGACTATCCAGACGCTCAGCTACTCGAGACACTCTCGGAGAACATAGCCCGGAACTGCGCATCCGCGTCGTGCCACGCGGTGGCCTACGCATGGGGATCAGACCCCGCACCATTGCTTTCGCCACCACGAGGCTATGCGCAGGGATTCGATGTGATCGTCGCTGCAGATACGCTGTGGAACCCCGAGCTGCACGAAGCGTTCGTCCAAACGCTTCAGATGACACTCAAAAAGTCGCCCTCGGCTCGCGTGCATCTCGTCGCGGGACTGCACACGGGGCGCTACACCATCCATGCATTTCTGAACAGCGCCGTCGAGCGCGGGTTCGAGATTGTGAGTGCGACAGAGGAACAGATCAGCGGGTGCGGCACAAGAGAATGGATGTGCTTCGGCGAGATAACGAAGACGCCAAGGAGCGGAGAAGATGGCTAGTCTGGGTTGTTCTAAGATGGGCGAGCGAATCCATTTCATTCATACCAGAATCTACAGAACTACACGCAGTACAAAACATGTTGAAAAAAAATCGAGCATACATAGGCTGATAGTACATAAAATAAAGGCGACGATCGCAAACCGTTCTGAAGCCACTTTGCTGGTTTTCGGGCAGCCGATAAAAGACGATCATTCAGAGCTGAGGAGAATGCATCTCATGGCGAGAGCGAGGCGCAGCGAGCGAACCGAAAGAGAGAATGCTGACAGGTTTACCTCCGTCGCGACTTTCCTGATAGACCGGCCGTTCATATCTCAGCACCACGTATGCACGCATAGAAAAGGTAACTCGCCAGAAACAAAATGACATTGTCTTCAGTAAGGCGCACATCTTCGACGCCCATCGATTCAGTCATCATAGCCGGGACTTCGCGGCTCATCTCGCTGGGCACGAGCAACGACCTCGCGCCGCTCTTGGACCACGCTCGATCGAGCTGCATCGGCGAATCGGGGAAGGGCACGAAGTCTATGAGATTAAGATGAGCAAAGCGCCCGACGTCGCGGTGTCCTCCGTGGTAACCCCCATTCCTGGAGTGGGCATGGACTGGCTCCACCTCCAAGTACAGCACACGACTGCCAACGAGCTGCGGAGCCGTCATGTATCCGAAGCGTGGAACGACGTCCCGGATGAGGCAGTATTGCCCCCAATTGCTCCATGGCACTCTCAGACGCTCGGGTCGCGAGGTCGGCCGGAAATGAGACTCGTTTATGAACAGCCAACTCTGCGGCGCACCGGTCTGGCCGTGCTTCGCCGTGACAAGAGCAATACGATTCAAGGGATCCGGATAGAACAAGGTTTGTGAAGCGGGAGACCAGTCGTTCATGGGAGCCGTATTGGGAACAAGCTCGATCCTGGACTCGCTCCAAACTTGCGGCAGTTCATATTCCCGCTCGACGGTCACCGCATCCAGGCGGTGGATATTATAGATGTCAAGAACGGGCAGTCCGCGACTTTTCTTGGCAACTAAAACATAATTCTCGTTCAAGAACAGGATAGATTGCTCGTCAAGCCACTGCAAATAGCAGAGATTAAGTAAGGCATTCTCTCTAGCGGTAAAATTTCACCAACCCGTGCGTGAAGAGTCTGCCAGTTTAAAATTAAATGCTGTAGTTACCGCCAGAAAATTCTAGCGAGATTGCCATTTTATCGCCGCAGGTGACCATGACCAGACTTCCCAGGCGAGTGGGGCTCCGGGTGCTGAAGTCATAAACTGCCGAGACGGATCTTGGATGCTTTCCAAAGGTCCATAGATCTCGGATATAGAGACGAACGTGGATCTGCCCGTCCTGTGCGCTGGATAAGGTAAGGAAGTTGGGTTAGAGTTTGCTGGGAGCCAACCAATGGCAAGTGCCGTCCCCTACCTGAATACGTGGCTGGTGATGATGAGTCCCTGCGCATAATCTAGGACTACATTCTCGACCTGTGGGGTCGAAAATCTGATGTGACGTGTCCGAGAAGGGGGCGTGCCCGTGCGGAATGCAGGCAGCTCAGTCAAATCGAGGACGAACTGGCCGCCCTCATGGCGTATCTGATGCAAGAAACTTCCCGAAAGGCCGAAGCGCGCATGGCGAGGGATAAGGATCGTGCACTCGTGGCTCCAATTTAATTTGGGCCAGTCCTTGCGGTAGCTCTGCAAGAGCTGGAGCCGCAGATTAGGTGGTCGGCGAGAGTAGGACGCCGGGCCATCCTTCATCCCGGCGATGGCAAGTTCGAATGTATAACGGAGCGGAAGATATTCCATCACGAGATTATAAACCCTCCGCAATGCCTGGGACAAAGACAGCGCGTCAAGCGAAGGTGGGACGTGCGATATATGGGACGCCAACCTTGCAAGCCCTCCACAGTGATTGGGGGTCCAGATAGCCTAAAATCACAACAAGGACATCGTTAGAAACCTTGTAGCGGCGAAGAGTAGTGAGACGATGAGGCATTTTGCTTTCGTTGAGGACTGCCCATGGCGAAGAAGTGAATTTATACCTGAGCTCATCGCAGAAAAGACAAGAAAAAATTATAAAAAAAAGAGATACGGCTGCTGTTGCGCGTCGGCTGAAGGTTCAGCGCGTCATGGCCGGATTAATTTTTTTTATCTGGCGATAGACGAGGAGAAGATTTGTTGGTCGACAGGCGGAATCATTGTGTGCGACGGAGATCTTTTGTGACTGAAGGCGAGTATTCACAGCCATCGGAGGGGCTGTCATGTCAACGGAGTTAACTTAATGTATTAAGTGAAGGAGCGGATGGCGACGCAAGGATAGGAAGGATATGCGGGAGGAGTATCGCGAGCGCGTTGAAGGTGCAACAATAAGAGAACCCGACGTCAGGGATCCATATTCCCGCCTGCGTCGTACGAGAAAGGCAAGTGCGGCCCGGCAGTCGGGATCCTAAACATAATAAAGGGCGCTGACGATTGTATGGACCCCGATCACATCTTGCTGACTCAGCCGATCGCTCAGCCACGTTCCTCCCTTTCCACGCTTGTTCGCATACCGTCGTTATCCTCCACCATGGTCTGCAAGAAATGCGAGTCTGTTCGTCTTTTTGTCTCTAACTATGCTTCTTATAGCTCATTGTTAATGTCCTTAGAAACTATCAAAAGTCGCAGCCCCTGATCCGTTCACGCCCAGTTCGAGCAGCATCAAGGAGGGCACCCGAAAAGTCGGCGAAAACAAGCTCCTCAGCCGCACAGGAGGCGCAAAGAACAGGTTCTCGGTGTGTATCAATGTTCTGGTGTCATGATTTGTCTCCTTTGATTCCTTTACAGCCTTATCAAGGCAAATGTAAGGACTGTAAGCAGCCCACGACGCAAAACAAGGCAAAGTACTGTCATGGTGAGCATCCTTATCTAGTATTGACCACTTGGTTTTGACGCAAATCATCTTCGCAGGCTGTGCATACAAGAAGGGAATCTGTGCTATCTGTGGAAAGAAGATTCTGGACACTTCGGGTTATGTCATGTCGAACAAGTAGAGAGCAGATAAGGGCTCCCCACATACCCACCGCATACCCCGTTTGTATTTTTGCTCGCATAGTGAGTCTTTATCTCTCTTGGAAGTCCTACAGAGGCTGATTGTAATGCAAGGTATCATATATATCAGTAATTACTACAGATCCAGCAAATCCTTGTATATTAATCTCCAACGGGCTTGAAGTGTTTAATGCATATGCGAGTCGGTATGGTTTGAAATGTGTCTCTGCTCATAGATTTCCTCGTCGATGGTGTTGGTTGTCAAGAACCGCCACACGTTGACATGCTTCGTCTGGCCGTAGCGTACCAGACGTCCGACAGCCTGAGTCTCACACGCCGTGTAGATCTCCTGTGTAGGGGCCAGAAGCGGCGACAAAAAGATAGCGTGGTTTGCGGACGTCAGATTCGCACCGCTGGCGCTCTCGTCCATGACGTTCAGCAACAAGACGCGGTCCTTGGTCTCGTTCTGGAACTGTTCAAGATTCTTACTCTTCTGGTGCGCCGTCCCTTGATCTCGAGATACCTGATCTTGTGATACGTGAACGCCTCGGTCACTTTCTTCATCAAGTCCGGGAATTGGACGAAGACGAGAACTCGCTCGTCTCTGGGTATCTGGTTCCTGTTGGGGTGCGATAAGCACACTAATTCCAGTCGTCTTTGAATATACACCCACTTGATGAGGTCGACGACCTTCTCCAGCTTCATGCCAAAGTGCCTGCCCTTCCCGTCTCGAGCTTCATCATCAATGCCCAGAGTTTCAGCCTTGACGATATTCAGCACCCGCGCGGCAGACTTGCAGGCGCCAGATGGAGCGTAGACGCATTCTTCGTTCTCCGCTGCGGCCTTGACGCAGTCTATGCAACCCATGTGTCCACATGAGGATAACACCGCCACCTCTTCGATCGGTAGACCCCTCTGGTTGCAGCCTGGGCAGTCGATCTTTGGCGGATCGTCTCGCTGCTTCTGCAGATCACGGACAACCGTAAAGTAGCGCAGGGAACGGACGCGGCCGACTAGTTCTTTGGTCAAGCGCCTGATTTCGTGCGTCTTTTCGCGATGCTCCCAGACCTGGGCTTTTACCTTCTCCGAAAGAGGGACTTCGTGGTTCTTGCCTTTGGGCTTCGGCGTACTGACGCCCGCCTCGTCAAGGAGTTCGACGATCATCTGAGATGCCTCCTTGTCGTCCACGCCCTCTTCGCCACGCGATATACGGACCCATTCGATGAACATAGATTCCATGCCCGTGTTACCCAGGCTCTTTTCCCTCTTGGCGCCGTCTTTGATGGCTTTGAGGAGGTCAGCCTTGCATTCGTCCAGTTGCCTCTGTCGTTCCTTTACGATGACATCGCAGGCTTTCATAGCGTTCTCATTGGACATCTCCAAGTCAAAGTGCGAACATCGCTTGAGAAGCGCCTCCTCCGCAGTCCTGGATTGTGTCAGTCTCAATGACTTACGTCCGCGGTATGTAATAATCACTCACTTGCTCTCTCCAAGAGATTGCGCCAGCCGTCGTTCTCGATCGCTTTCCGTCTTCTTGCCTCGCTTGATTGTCATATCGAGGGCGCGAAGGTGGTGTTCCAATTCGAGATAGATGGCACGCTCGGCGGCAGGTAGAGCAATCCTCTGAATCTTCTCTGTCCATGGTATCTCGTCGATTTCGGCGATGTTCTGGACTTTGTTTAGCTCAAATCAAGACCAGGTGGGCATTTTACGTACTTGCCGTACGAACTGGTCAAGGAAGGTTTGGCCTAGCTGATGTCGATGTGCGTGCCATTCCAGGCTGTGAACCTCGCGGAAGGAATGAAATTTCTCCACGGCTATTACGGACCATCAGCTGCAATGACTGTGGAGAATGACACCGGACATGCCTGTTTGCTCCTTGCGACGCCTCTTGATTTCAGCCGACTGACCTTCGCCGTCATCGTCGACGCCAAGATGCAGGTTCAGGAAATTCGCAATCGTCTTCAACGCCGCAAAGTCATGAATAGGTGGCGTACCAGACAGGACCCAGAGTCGTTCGGCCGTCAGCTGCGTCACAAGGGAAAGCACTTTTCCGTCCAGGTACGTGTACTCGTCGACGACCTTACGTGTGAAGTGGAACATTTCAAGAGGAGGTGCCTTCATTTGTGTCCAGTCCCGCCGGACCTCCCATGATTGAAGTTTCCAGGGGTCAGATTCGGCTCGCTTTTGCCTCTTGGCCGGGCGCTCGTCGCTGTCGTCCGCCTTGCGCTTGGCGGCCTTACCCTTCTTCTTGGGCGCGTCATCCACGTCCATGTCGTCGTCGCTATCAACAGCCGAGCTGGAAGCTTGAGAAGTCTTTCCGGACGCTTTCTGGCCCTTTGTGGCTGATTTAATCTTGAGCGATCTGGTCGAAACTTCCGTGCTCGCGTCGTCGTCAGAGGTGAAGGGTGGCTCTTCCACTTCGGATTCCGAATTTTCAGTGGGCTCTTCCGAATAATCGGAGGAATCGCTCCCTTTCTTTCTAGCAGCACCTTTCCGGGACTTGATCTGCTTGCGGGAAGACTTTGCACTGGTCTCCTCTTCCTCGTCCTCATCGTCAGAGATGTTTATCCGTAACCTCTTGACATTCCGCTTCGCGCGGCGAGACGAATCCGTGCCCAATTCCTCAGCAGAACCCTCGGCGGCTGAAGAGGACATATGGCCTGTTTTGTGTCGCGCAGGGATGACAACCTCCATGATGAGGCCCGATGGCGTTTTCTTAGCAGGCGCGGCCTTCTTAAGCGCAGCATTAGCTTGGTGCTTCGTGGCTCCTTTCTCTTTCTTCTCGGCTGCCTCACGATAAGATTTGCCCTTCAGTCTCTTCGACTGTGCTAATGCGGCAGCGGCTGCTGCTTCTTGTTCAGCTGCAACGTTATTCAGCAAGACCGATACACGGAAGAGACAAGCCACGCACCTCGCTTCTGAGCGGCCCTGATTTCCTCCATAACGGCGGTAGAACCTTCGTCATGTAGTCTATCCGTCTGCTGCTTCAAGGATTCTAAGCACTCTTTGAGACGGGCATCAAAATGGCGGCCATCCTTGGCTGGCAAGTCCCCGGCAGCGGCGAGAAACTGGAGGTTTTCAAGATAGACATTGCTTTTGAAGATATTCGAAGCGACGACGATAATGTCAGCCTCTTGAACGTCTTCGATAGTGGTGCTATTCAGGTTTGCCACAGTCGATAGCACAAGAACCTTGAACTTGTGCTTTGTGAACTTTGTCACTTCAGAATTCCATTGTCTGGTCAAGTGAGGCGGGACGATGATCAAAGTCCCTTTGACAGCGATCTTTCCAGGAACGCGGCCCACTCTCGAGAACTCCTCTTTGACGCTCCGTGATGCACAATCGATCAGTCCCAAAGTGATCGCAGTTTTTCCGTAGCCGACCTGGTCTGCGAGGACGCCACCCCTGACACGCACGGGGCGTTGCGCCCTACCCTCTGCTCTCCAGCCTAAAGGGCTGAGAATCGCTTCGGAGATTTCCTCTTCAATGAATGGTTCGGCATCGTGCGATTCCTGCCTAAGCATCCACTCTAGAGATCGCAGTTGTTCTTTCCGCAACGGCAAGCTGAAATGCGGGGGTTGAGCGTGCTCTTTGTCCTTCTTATTGCTAAGGATTCGGAACTTTGGTAAATTGATCGCTACGCTGGGCGTGAAATCCGTGTTTATGCGCCATGATAACGATGCGGGCGCAGGTCTGTTCTCGGATGGCAGTCGGGATGACGCACGGTGAAGAAGGGTGGGTATATTGACGCCGACGCGAACAGTGCCGACGCCTTGATCATCAAGCATGAGTTGGGTAATAAACGGGCTAGGGCGTCTCTTCAACCTTCGTTCGTACTCGCCAGCCTGGCCAGGGTCTTCGATCGCAACTACTTTCTTGTTAATTTTAGTCCATTGCAACGTTGGTGCGGTTGGTGCACATCGTTCACAGTTCTTGGACTGACCCTCCGCATTGATGCTTTGCCAGGTATTATAACTATTGTCGAAGTGACGCACTCTTTCCAGAACCCAGGCGAGGGCTTTAAAAATCGATCGCTCGTGCACTTTGTCGACGTCTTTCCATGTACCACGCGGCCACTCGGGCCCGGCTTGACCATGCAGAGGGACACTACAAACGAGAAAGGCGTTTGCAGTTTTGCATGCTTCAGTTGAAACTGATATGCTGATGGAGTGGGATGGCACACTACAGCTGGAACCCTCGCGACAGGATGGCTGGACAATATTAGATGCAAGTCGCACGTAAAGTTCTACAACCTACCTGGAATTTCACTGCTGACGCCGATATCCACCTGATGGGTACCGTACAGGACACTTCTTGTTCTTCGTCCTTGCTCGATTGCCTCCAACGCGAATCCAACTTGCAGATAATCGGACGAGACTCTCCGTATTCGTACCGTCGTTTGCTAATGGAGAATACAAAGCAGTCTTGGGAGTCATCCGTACGATGAGGGTCGAAAAGCATGAAAAGCGGAGGCAGGTCGGAATCTCTAGCGTCGGCGTCCTTCTTGTGCAACGCCCCATTTGCAGTACCGCATTTATCAAGCAAGCGGTAGGTACCGGATATATCGCGGTCCAATTGCCCGGCGCGGTCGTCATCCACTGTTATCTCGAGGCATGAGAAGACAAGTTTATTGCGGAAGTCCTCTCCATTTAGACCGAGTCTCGCTTCCCAAGAGAGGACGAGTTCTCCAATACCCTTGATCTTCAACGGAATGGTGGTAGCGAAGGGCAAGGCAAATTCCCAAATGCCTCTAAGCAATCCTCCGCTGAGTTTGAAGCGACCGACTGGCCACTCCAAGATGCGGCGAATGTCGGCATTGGCAGGCTCCTCGTCGTTGGGATCTGCATACATCCTCCATTCTGGCTGTTTTGGGTGCAGGAGAAGCTCGAGCGTTCCCGCAGCGGAACGGTACACTGCACTCCATATCTCCTGTCGTTTGATTTCGGAAAACCGAAATTCGGAACCAGTGGCTCGAAGAACGGCGTCACACCAATTTGTCCATCGCTTATGCGGGATTGTGACCTTCGATTCTTCCCGCAAGGCATCGAGAAGGTCTTGTTCAACTTCGCTAACAGATATGCACATTGGCAATGCCGACTTCAGCTTCTGAGCAAAGTTCGAGGGTGGTAAACGAGGATTGGCTGCGGTGTCAATCAAGGAAGGATTGTGTTCAGGGCGTCCACCGCATTTTTTGCAGGACGAAGCTCCGCAGTCACTGCAACGGTATAATTCGCGAGTAGTAATGTCCGCGCGTCCTTCACATTCACATAATCTGGCACTCTTCACTGCGTCCTCGAGAAGTTCCGCAAAGGGCAGCGTATCCGTGGTGGTGAGATCTAGGGCTCGACGGGAAAGTTGTTCCTCACCAACGATGCTCCCAGTCGAGTCCTCGGAAGGCACGTTGACATACATCTTGCCGATTTCTTCAGTCGCTTCTGCGATATTGGCCTTGGCCTCGTAAGACTGAATGTCATCGCCCGCCTTAAGTAGTCTCTGGCCCGTCACCAAAGCCGCCAGGATGCACGCGCCAACCACTGTAGTAGACATGGCATTTCCAGCTAAGTCGGCTAATTGGTCTTCGCTTTCGCGAGTCAAAAGCAGCTTGTCTACAGGGAGACCTTGCATAGAGAGGGCTTCCAGGCCCACCATGGGTCCGCCACGGTTTGTGATGTAAGGAATCATTGATGGTGTCAAACATGGGCAGATGCCAACTTTGCTAGAGCCGATGGTGCGATCGACGTTCTGGGAGAGGTTCCAAACGATTCTGCAGATAGTTCAAGCGCCAGGATGAAAAATCAGGTCGATAATCGCATACTTACGTCTTGTACGACGGATCGACACCTTTCACGGCGGATCGAAGCAAGCTGATATCCATCAAGTCCCAAACTCGCTCTACTTGCCCGATACCCCAGTCATTCCAAGCAAAATCTGGGAGCTTACAATATCCACCTACGGCGAGTTCGCTATTAACAGTGCATGCAGTGTAGGATATATTTGCAAGCATACCTTCATCCCAACTTGTCAATGGCCTTTTTGAACCGAGAGACTCTTCGAGTCTAGCACGCTGGTGTCGTGATTCACAGCGACCCCAATCCGTTCTTCCGGTCCGCCGATCGAGAGCATTGAAGCTCTCTTGGATGAGTTTCTGCCGTGCTTGATGGATGCGCGGATCGTCAGAAGGCAAAAGGAAAGCATCTAGGGTAGACGAAGCAGGGCGCTTGAGTTTCGACGTGACCCACTCCTTCCAGTTGTTAGGTATGCTTGACCCCCTCTTATTTACCGCAACAAGATAAACTCGTGTGCGTGTATGAGGAATATAGTAGTGTTTTGTGTCGACTCTTGTAAAGGTAGCACTGTAGCCGTTTTGCTCGAAGTACGTCTGAACCTTGGACCAAGGCGCCGAACAGACATTCTCTAAAATGACGATCGGGGGCCTGTGTTTTGTAACCCATGTCATCATCCCTCGAAATGTCCGTCCAGATTCTCCGTTGGCATCTATATCTTGTTTTTGCGTATTAAGATTCGAATAGTCAACGCAAGACGTTCCAGCGACGAGAAGGTCGACATCCCCCGGCACAGGAGCTAGAGCGCCATATGCTGTATGGCTAGAAGCGAGATAAGTACGACACGCGGATTTTCGATGACCACTCTGCTCACGCTTCGTCTTCTCCCAGCTCGCAAACGTCACGGAAAAGGATAGGTGGCTGGAAATTCCGTTCAATATACGCCTGCTTGAACGGCTCTATCTCGCACGAGAAGACATGTTCTATGTCCAGTACGACGCCGAATTGCTCCTCGATGGATTTCTGTATCATCTCGAGAGCTAGAAGCGGCGACTCAGTTCCAGAACACATCGTCGCGACGCGCAGCTTGCGTCCAGCGATGTGCTCAGTGACATCTTTGATCTGAGGTATCCGACTGACTAGGTTGTCGAAAATGGCGGGGATGTTGTGTATCGGAGGAAGGTCAGAAGAATCTGGCGCAGAGGCTTTAGCTCCTTTCCTCTCTGCGACGGAGTCGTCCATATCGACGTCTGAGCCGTGTGCGCTGGCAGCGGTGTCCGATATGTCCTCTTCATCCGACGCGTCGTCCTTGACTATTTTCTTCTTGCCTCCCCCAAAGAACTGCTTAATTGATTTCTGGCCTTTTGCGAGGCCTTTCGATGGTTTTTCCTTAGTCATGGTAAAAGTGCAGGGAGAAAGGAAAGGGAGGTGGAGTGCCCCAGTAATGTGGCTTTCAGCCAAATGTAGTGTGTCACGATCGCGTTCCGTCACAGTCGAACACGCGTCGCTGACAAACAAGAACCGAACTGAAGCTCTCGTCAACAATGGTATGTTTCGCAGGAGATATACAATCAGTCAGTACTCCAATGTCTAGGTATGTATCTATGAGCATCTAAGGGCATCTAATCGTCAATCCGAGTCTATAATGAAACGCCAAGTCACTCCCTCAAATTGTGCAGTTCGACCAACGATGGAAAAAGGCAACGGAGTGATGGGACAAAGGACAATAGGTCGCGTCCTGGAAGATCACTGACGGTCAGCGCCCTCAGTGAGCGTTGACACACATCAGAGCCCAAGGACCTGTCCAGCGAACCACGCGACACGTCCAAAGGTAACACAAGGCTCACCAACTTGGGGCAATTTTGTGCGAAGCAGAACAATGATCCCAGCGTGATCGCTGGCTCTCCAATTTGCATCCCCGATGAGCCAGAAGCAAGGTCCAGATGAATCAATTCCGGCCACCAGCTTGTCAGTTTGTCTATGTCTTCGTCATTCATTATTGGAGGTAAAGTCATGTCGAAAGTGAGATTTTGAATGAGCTTGAGCTTGGCCAATACTTTGAAATCATTGAAAGTCATTCTTGGGTTTGGTGTCGTCTGCATATCATGATTAACATCGTCTTCGGAGTATAAATCTTCATCGTCTAGTTCTATGTGATGTTCTATTGTGAGATTGCGAAGCGTGTCGTGCGCCTTGTCCACTAGAACGGCGAAGATAGATTGCCAGGATATCGAATCAACCTCGTGATCTTCTATTTCTACCCAAAGCAATGCCAAATCTCTACTCGACATTGCCTCAAGAAGAGGAATAAGGGCGGAGCTGGAAGTCCGCACGCGAAGGGTCCGTAACACAGGAAATGTTGCTGACTGATTGCTACGCAAGTCTCGTAGGTCATCAAGGCGTAAGTGTGCAGCGTGCAATTCAAGCTCCTCGAGGAACGGGAAATGCGCGAAGGACAACAATGCTTGACTGGTCAAAGAATAACCAGTACGAACGGAAAGGATTCGGACATGACGCATGGAGGCAACTGCGTCAGTCAGTCGTTGCGAGAGCATTCCTCGAATACTGACTACTTGCAAATCCGTCGCGACCCGCCTCACTTCCTCGAGATACTCTGCGATATCGCCCAGGCGCAAATTATAGGCGACGTCAACTGTCTTGAATCCGAGATCCAGATTGATGCTAGTCAAGCACGGCGAGAGTCCTAACTGTTTATGAAGTATGGGGAAGGCGATCAAGGAGAACTTGGCTGTTCGGAGGGAAGGAAGAAGACCAGCGCAAGGAGGCATATGCCAGTCTGAAAGAATGGAGATAACTGAAGGATCAAGTGCCACATGACGATCATACTTGATATGCTTCACTCTCTGCGAGTAATAATCGATACGCGTCAGATTTCCTGCCTGGTCTGACGCAGTCACGACCTTACAATGGGCAAAAAGGTCAGCTAATGTCGAACGGTATGACAAAGTACACACATATCGACCGTCACGAAATTGTATGCCCGGAATAAGGTGAAGGAGTGGGTGAAAGGAGGTTAGTGACCACCATAATCGGTCCAAAGCTGGCTCCTTCCACGTTTTACAGCAGCGCGCTGCCGCCGCCAAGGAACTGACGGCATCTTCGGCAAGAAAACTAAAAACATGACGAAGGATCTCGTCAATGACCAAAGCATTATACATTGCTGGCCCCGAAACGATGATAGTAGAACGCGAAAACCGTCATAGGTCAGGGTTGAATTTTATATGTCCGAAGTGGCTTGTCCTGCAAAAAATTTTCATCAAAGATTGTTTGTACCCGTTGTGGCGTCGATGAGGACCATGTAGGTCAGACTCGCACTTGGCGGAAAATGGACTGTTACACTCAGGTTACACTTACATTGTTGAACAATTTAAATGTCGGCTATAGGGTGGTTGAAGGCCATCCAGACTAGAAGCGGAACAACGAATCAAGATGTTACTTCGTATCGAATCTAGGTCAACGGACTTCACATATTCGCTGAGTGAATCATACTGGTATGGCAGATTGGCAATGCAAGAGGTTGGGATATGATGGTGCCAGGAAAGTGTGCATATAACCTCTGGGAGACGAAGGGTGTCAGGTCAATTGCAGGCATGACGGATGCCACCCTTTTTGCGTTGGATTGGGTTTACTGCGTTACTGACAGCAAAGGTATCCTGACTTGCTGGAGTCGATCCTACAGTGTTTTGGCCAGCGATTGATAGGGCGCCATTCGCGGCGGCGGTTTATGAGATGAGTAGTGATAGTAAGATCCACTTGGTATGAATGCTATATCATATTGACATTCGCCACAGAAGGCGTACGTCAGTCCGATGGCGCACGTTCGACCGTCTGATAGCGCTCGTAAAGCTCGCGCTTGCGCTTCGATTCTTGCAGATCTTCCTCCCTTCTATGCGTCTTTTCCCTCCGACGCTCATCGTCGCGAAGAACACCTTGGTACATGTTCTATATGAACGGTGTCAATTGAATGCGGCTGGGGCTCGAACAGGTAACTGACCTCGCGCTCCTGATTCTGCTGGTGGTGCACAGCCCATATCGTGAAAGTCGAGAACAGGATGGCACCGCAGAGGGTCAGCTTCGCTCTCCGGGTGCTCATGGACGTGCCGCGCGAACTTTGGATGTCGGACGCACAGACCACATGGAGGCCAGACCCTTGGTTGACAACAGATGTAAACATCTTCGTCCTCACTCACGGCATTACACACGACGCAGACGACGGCTTTCGACGGGCATACCCCCTTCTCTGGCGAGTCCTATGGCTCCTCTCAATGTGAGTTTGCTTCGTTTAGTATACCAGCTGTTCTTATTGGAGAATACAGGAGTTTGAGTCTGTCCTGAAAGAGGTGGTGCAGGCAAAGCGATTATCTGCCTCAAAGATGGAAAAATTGACCCAGATCGCCTTGAAGTCGATGGAGGCCAGTACTTCCAGTGCTCTTTAGCCGTTAAACCGTCTGTCTTATACAGGGCTCATCTTACAGGAGGACACCCAGCTAGTGTCAATACTCTACCGCACTCACAAGAATCTTCCTCCCGCAGCAAAGGTTTCCAGTCTTTATGTTTTTGATGCTCTGTCACGAGCCGCGAGGCACCAAGTCACCAAACAGGGTCTTACAGGCAATGTCAACAGCCCTGTAGGCAATAGTGCTTCGTTTTTACTCAAAGTCGAGGGTATCCTCGAAGGCTTGTTTCAGGATATGGTCGCCAGCGGAATTCCAGAATCAAAGGTTAGCATCTTTTGTCCGATCCATGACTAACAACGCGGGTCGCAATTCTGGGACTCCATCCGTACATAATTATTTTTCGCAAACTGGCATGCATTTGGACTGGTTACTGTCTCCAAGGCCTTGGATCGTGACCATTAGTCCCTTCCTAGATGTGCCTATCCTCCGAGGCCGCTGCATTTCAGGCGAACCGAAGATTATATATGCTGCTTAAAATCAAACTATCAGATAGTAACCATCCTGACTTGATTATCACCCATCGCAGGAAAAGACCAAGAAAGTCCTTGATATCTGGGTTAAAGGAAGCACGTTCCCGCCGAAGATTTTGTCCCGGTTAGCGGAGGTTATAAATGGGCCGGAAAAAGGTGCATATCGCTGTCCTAATGAGTTCGCTAAGTATTTCCTCTACCTGTGTAATCCAGCCAAATCCTGTCACTCTAAAACGCCTCTTAACATGAGAACACCACTGAAATTTGATTTGGTTTGTTTTGACTCAGTGACCGAAACGAAAGCGTCCGACCCACGAGTGCCAGTCCATCAAAGCGTTACGACGACTCCTCCGCCGACGTCGACGGAACCACCTGGACCTACCGTAGCAGACCCACAGGCTACTTTATTGGCATTACTCGCCCAGGCTGCAAATGCAGCAGTCGCGCAGAATCCTTCGTGAGTTGTCACTATTCTTTTGCATCTGCATCAACCTTCATGGGCACTCCAGGCAAATAACAACAAATACAGCAGGTGGTGGGATCGATGCTGCTCAGCTTGCTTTATTGCAGCAATTAGCGTTAGCACAGACAGCGAGTAGTGCAGCACCTTCACAACAAGCACCTCATGCTCTACTTGTAACACCCGGAACTGGTTTTCCTACTCCTTCATTGCGAAACGAACCCAATGACACACATCCTAAAGACCCCAGAGATGATCGGTTTCATAGCCCAGACCGTGTGAATGCATACGTGAATCAGCATGACGATCGGTCAAACGCCAGAAACTATCATAAAGCGCGTGGGTGGGGTGAAGGTCGAAGATGGGAGGACCGTGACCGGGATCGCTGGAGAGATAGAGACAGAGACCGCAGTCCGCAACGGAAGGGGACCCGGAGCCGTTCAAGAAGTCCTCCAAGTAGATACTCGGGCAGGCGCGATGTAAGACCGTACTCTCCGCCTCGGAGACCCTCGTATGCACCGCCTACTGCACCTCGTGCCCAAAGAGAAAGGTCCCACAGTGGCGACAACGAAAAGGACGAGTTTGGACGCGATCGCAGGGCACGTTCACCGGACTCTGAATCCACTCCACCCCCCGAAAAACCATCCATTCCTTCCCCATCTGCGCCTTCCATTCGGGACGAGCAGACCGGTCCCCCGCCATCTGCGGGTGCAAAAAATTCTCCGACACCGTCATCATCGGCTCCATCAGCCACAGCCAATGCGACTATAACTACGAGCGCGATCGGCACACATCCAATGTCAGGTGGACAAGCCGCCGGACAAGGGCTCGAGAGTTTCGATTTTTCGACTTTCGATTTTACCGCTTCCACATCGTGGGAAGCGCTCGGAAAGATGTGGGAGGTCACTCACGGGCACATACCCTCAACCGAACAGCTCATGCAATTTGTCATGACGGGAGGAGTGGCATACTTCGCCAGCGATCAGTCGAACTCGGGACAGAACTGGTCCAATTCATTCGGTTCTGCCTGGACAGGTTCAGGCGCAAGTCAAGGTTTTTCTCGGGGTCGAGGAGGCCTTCAGCACGGCAATAGCCGAAATGTTCATGACTGGCGCTACGACAGTGACAGCCATCAGGAAACGGATGCTGTTGTTCTTGGAGGGTCACCCAATCCGCACGTCGCTGAAGACAAGCCTGGATCGGCATCACAGTCAGGAGGGGGTCGCATGCAACGCATTGGCGATAAGTGGGTATTCGTCCGGAATCCGGGAGTGGAGGGATCATAACATCACCGCATCGCATTCTGTGTTATCATACATTGTCTATTCCGTCCATTTCCAACGAAGTCAACTGAAATTCGACGTTGTCTGGTCTGCTTTCGTCCGAGCCGTAGACTATCCGTGGATGGCCGGGCAAATGGCGAACGAGAGCATTTGCAGAAAATGGACTGGGCCAAAAGGCCAGATAGCAGACCACGGCCGCTACAAGGCCAATCAGACTGCCTGCAATGATGTCTTCTTTGTGATGTTTCTAGCGGCAAAAGTTCTGAACCTTATCAACTTTTTGCATTGAGTACGAGGCTCACATAATCCTCCAAACGCGTGATAGCCACAAAGGCTGCCCAGGCCAAAGGTATAAGCGTTAAGGACAAATTGGCCAACCTACTGGACGTATAATTTCCGATGGGTCTGGACTTGCCAAAGCACCAGGCAGTGGTATGACCGGCAATCCATAGGGAAAGGAAAGTCATGCCTGCAAATGCGGTCGATGAATGTCCAGATGGAAAGGACTTCCTTCCGCCTATAATAGCGTGGACGGCTCTGGTCACTTGTGAGCAACGTCTCTTTGGAAAATAAAGCTTCCTACCCAGTGCATTTGTGTATATGGTTGTCCCACTTGCAACGGGCCAGAAAATCAGGTCGTAGGCGACCTAGTATAAGCGTCAGAAATGGCTGTTGCAACGTGCCTTCAAGTTGCCACCTACCGACCCTGTTCTTCAGCAGGACGGTCACCAACGTGGAAAGGCCCCTTCAGGTTAGTAAGTAGCGACGATGTATAATTATAATTGATTATAAGCTTATAAGCCTCATCGACGTACGTGCCGGAGACTAGGGCAAGCATTCCATGATGTATTTCCACAAAGGAACGACGGAAGAAACCAGCCACGCATACGATACCCACTGGAACCCAGAATGCGATTATGTGGTTCACAAAGGAGCTTATTCTGACCATACCTCATTAGCAATACACTTAGACAACCGAGTTGGATTAAACTGACTGGTCTTTCCGATGCGGAAAACTGATGAGGGGATCGTGTATATCGAACGCACGCTCGTATACAGGCGTAAAGAAATTCGTCGCTCCTGCGAAAAGCCAGAAGGAAATGGCCACGGCCCTGTCGGCGTGTGTTGAACTTCAGTTTATTAGCTGCGAATAAAATCTGAATGAGCACGAACCAATCTATCGCATAAGATCTATCTGCCCAGTATAAAGCATCCTCTCCAAAGTACTGTTGGATCTTCCTGCGAAGGGGGATCTTGACCATGGGAGTAGCAGAAACCAGATGCAAGGCCTGTATCCACGAGCAATGCTGCAAATCATCACGTGACAGTTTCATCTCACCGTCCCATTGCTATTGAGTCGCGAACATTCCGCAAATCTCAAAGCGAATCCCAAATAAAAATGGACAGCGATGAAGATGTTAATATGGGAGACGCGGAGCCTTGGACTGGCCTCGCGAAAGGCAAAGGAAAGGCTACCGATGAGGATATGGCCTACGACATCGAAAACCTGCCATGGTGAGTGTTATGTCTTTCAAGCGCGTTCTTTCATATGATTGTGTGCCATAAAGGGTCGAAAAGTACCGTCCCGTAACACTAAAGGACGTAGTTTCACATAAAGATATCATAAGCACTAGTAAGTTCTAGGATGCTACTCCCAATCACAAAACCCTGAAGCATGTACGTGAAGTCGAACGTTTTATTGAAAAAAATCGTCTCCCCCACCTCCTTTTCTACGGACCACCTGGAACCGGAAAGACCTCGACAATTTTGGCTGTGGCGAGGCGTATATATGGACCTGGGTATCGAAAGCAAATCTTGGAGGTGAAGCCCACAGCAAGCTCCTCTCTATGCACCATTTCATACTTATTTAGCTCAACGCATCCGATGAACGAGGTATTGATGTTGTCCGAGAACAAATTAAGCTTTTTGCGGAAACCAGAACCCTATTCTCGAAGGGCTACAAACTCATCATTCTGGACGAGGCGGACATGATGACGCAGCAGGCTCAAGCCGCACTTAGACGAGTCATTGAGCAATATACCAGAAACGTCCGATTCTGCATCATCTGCAACTACGTCAACAAAATCATTCCCGCCATTCAGAGTCGCTGCACTAGGTTCAGGTTTTCTCCACTACCCACTGCTGAAGTCGAAACGAGAGTGGATAGCGTTGTCGAGGCAGAAAAGTGAGTATCCCCCTTTCATACCCTGAAATAATGGTTCACCTTCGATACCCTGCCAGGGTCAACCTCACTGAAGAAGGCAAGAAGGCACTGCTCAAGCTATCGCGGGGCGATATGCGACGCGCTCTTAATGTACTGCAAGCGTGTCATGCTGCGTATGAGATCACTGGCGAGGTGGAAATCTACAACTGCACTGGCAATCCTCAACCGTCTGATATCGAAACTATCGTGAACTCCATGTTTTCGGATGAATTTACCACGTCATACCAAAGTAAGGAATTTAGCCTTTATTATCTCTGCGATATTCTTATACATCCTTGCAGAAATTTCCACTATTAAGACAGAGCGTGGCCTCGCACTGCAGGACCTCGTAGCGGGTGCTTACGAGTATTTAGAAACGATTGATCTAAAGCCGCATGCACGCGTCTATATCTTGGATTATTTGGCCACGATAGAGTATGTTTTCTGCGGTATCTCCGTCTATTTTCTTTATGCTCAAAAAAGATCGAGACATCGGCTTTCGACAGGAGCGAGCGAGAAAATACAATTGTCAGCACTGTTGGGTGCATTCAAGAACACGGTCGAACTGTCGGCCAAGAGCATTTGACCGAATATGTGGATTCAGTCACTACGCGACGCTCACCCTGCGTCCTTGCCATCTCAAGATGAGATTTTCATTTCTTGTTTACTCTGCCCTGCGCTGTATTTCGGTAGTGGCAACTTGATCGTGCCGGATCGAATTCATTGACCATTGGTTGTGGTCAAGTTTAATGCAACAACCAGGTCACTGTCTTCTCCTGTATCAATCTTCGGTAATTTAACTCGGATGATATACATAAGCGGCCTCGAGAACTGGGAAGGGACTCTTCGTACTTTCGTCGTCTCATTCTGCCCGACATCGCCCCATAACTTGCTTTGCCGCCTCGAATTCTTCAGGCTCAGTTGTGCCATGCTTGGTACCATCTTTCGAGGAGACGACTCATTTCGTCGTAAAAGACGGTTAGAATATACGGCAGAAAGTTGGAATTCAATCGTGCTCTTGGGCATTTATCGCTCGCTCGTACCGGTTAGCCTTGACTCGCGCATCACCGCCACGCTGCCATTCACGATTCGCGGTAGGTCCTGTTTTGTACTTTAGTGAGTTTTTCGCGCAACTCGGTCCGCTGGGATTGAGGGGACAACTGCGCAACTCATCAGACTTCCTCGGCAGAACAGAGCGAGCCGTTCTGCGAAGCGAAGTGAACGGCGCTGTCGCCCTCAACTCTGGTCGAGCTGAGCAGAACTTCTAAGATATATTCTTGAGGCATTTCTCGTTTCATGTGTTGTTAGTACATCACCTGCCAGTGCATACCGGTGCAAACCCTGATGCTGCAAGGTTTAAATTGTTCGGATAACTGCATCGTTGGCTTAAGGCATACTTTGCAAGACACCAGGACACCTAGTCACACCTCGTGTGGTGACTTCAGTGTGGATGTCATGGTGATAGAACGTCAAGTGGTGCTGATGTCCAATCGCAGGCGTGTAAAATAATCGATGGTTCCTATCGTCATGCACGAGGCGCAAATCATGCAGGGGATCGCATTAGAAGAGCTTACGCACACCGAAAGGTGTATCCTGTCTAAGTCAATTAAGAACGTTAGCCTCCAGCCCAGCTCAAACTTGCACCCTCCGTTTCTTCAGATCGCTGACCGCGCATCCAAACTCGCCTTGAGGTGGCATGCGGCAACTTCCTATCATCTCAGTCGACTGCGTCGGAGTGTGGCTGTCTCTCTGTATTTCCGGAGAGATCGTCACATGAGTGATTCCGTACGCTTCGAAGCAATGCTGGAGGTATTGTTCAGTCTTTTCCCATTGCTCGAGCGACGTGCCCAGAGGCACGCAGACGTGTAGGGACGCTAAAATGACGCTGAAGACGAATCTGAGACGGACCTAGTCTATAATAAAAATGAAAAAATGCGTACGACTGCGATAGATGCCACACATGCAAGTCGTGGAGGGACGTGACGTCCGGGATCTGTAATGCAACGGTGTATAAACGCGAGTCCAAATTGCGCAGGTGAAAGGCGTACTGATAGGAGGTCGTCTTTGACTTTCTCCAGATCGATGTACAACGGAGCTGCTTCGAGCAGTATTCGGGCCGACTTCATCGCTGCACGCAAATGCCCAGAGATTGGTAAGGTCTGGAATTGGAGACGAGTGCTCGGCGTTTCGCTAATACTCACTCATAGGTATGGCACTGCCAAAAATGATGAAGCTGATCGCCAGCGACACGGCCGGATCCGCATAGAAGCGACCGGGAGAACGAACCTTCCAGATAATGATGGCAGCTATGATGACTGCGACGTCTGCTGGTGGGTAAGAACGAGGCGACACGGAGCAAGACGTTGAGCTGACTATTGATAGCGTCGCCAAACAGGTGGACTAATACGCCAGCAAGATTCAGGTTGTGTTGGGGTATCGGTTTCGGCGGGTCCAAGGTATGATTATGTTGCGCGTGCTGCAATCGGTTTCGGCATGGCTGGTGCACGGAGGGCTTTCAGCCTGAGATGGATCTTTTGACTTACAATACTATCATTCAGTGTCGCCGTGTCGCCTTCGTCACGTATCGCGAGACTGATGGTGTCGTTGCCATGTCCGTGTCCACCGTGGTCTGCCCAAAAACTGAGGCTAAAGAGCTTGCGGCGAGGAAGAATAAGGCGTTTCCTACCATGGACGACCAAGGCGCTAGTTATATTTAGTGCCAGCCCAACGCAACCGATGATAAGAACGAGCTTTGGAGATTCAATTTGTTCGATATGGACAAAGCGCTCTATGGATTGCAAGAGGATCGAGAGTGCCAGCGCCAGAAGGAATACGCCATTGAAGAAGGCCCCTACCCAAAAAAAAAAAAACAGCGAGCATAAGCGGATTTCAGGCCTAATGCCTCGTCTTCCGTACCGACTAGCTCGGCGCGATGAAAAGCGAACGTGAAATTGACGTTCTTCGAAAAAATTGATCATTTGATCGGAGGAATATTAAACCGGTACGCGTACATGCTGGCCTTTCTCATGGAGCTGCAGTGAGGTTAGTGTATCACATTACGTTGCGTCGCGGAATGGACACACTTGCGCTGCAACAAAGGCGATAGCACTGTCCGAAAAAGCACGTTCCGAAATTGCAGAAGACACAACGTAAGGAAGAATACATACTACGCCACAATATCCTTTATTTTGAATAGAGTAGATTCTCAGCATCGGAACGCTGGATACCGTCGTAACATACATTCAGATAGTGAAACTAGTATTAGCGAAAACGACAAGATCGATGTTAGCTGATGCTCCGAAACAGTGAGAAGGTCAGTTCACTCACAGCATCGGCAATGAGCGCTAGACTCTTTGTGCGAAAACCGACTGGAGAAAGAGGATGAACGATGAGCTGGTGCGTATTGCGGAAGAAAGGGCTAACATGCCCACGAGTTCAGCCACGAAGAAGACTAGACTGATGCATAGGACGACGCCAATCTTCGTCCTATTTTTCATGGTAATGTGAAAGATGCGTCGGGAAATGCGTGGTCGCATTGTCACTGCGGTTATTCGGAACACACCAGGCTGATGCACGCCACATAGACGCCGGTACGGATTCAATAGAAGTGGCAGAAAATTACACAATGAGCACGTTGATACACTAATCGGGAACACCGAAATAGCTATGAGCACGGCGAACTCTGCTACGCCATGCTTCCTTGGAGCCCCGAGTTCCATCACATCTGTCCGAGACAAGCTACCTTGGGTGCGCAAAAACCAGCCTTCTCGGATGTGGAAGATCATGCGGAAAAAATGCCAGAAGGGTATCTAGCTTCTATTTTGATGGAGCAGGCTTTGGATATGGAAGGACATTTTTCCCCTATGTACGAAATTGGCGAAGCCAAGTCGAGAATCCATTTCGTCGATGGTGCTACACGGAAGTAGTCAGATTAAATGACCAACGAGCAAGGTTGTAGGTGGACATAAACGTACTGCTTTTTCATCTCGCTGGCCCACGTTATTTCTCGCAAGGGTGGCGCGTTCAGTGAACTGCCTATTATTCCCAGCAGCATGGCCAGAATCGTCTCGAGCACAATCTGGACGTGGCATATGAATCACACAACTCCAGGGAGGATATCAAGTGCTCGTACATCTTGGGCAACGCTCCCTCCGGCTTCCCGAGGGCTTTCAGATGGGACATATCTGTGGGACCATGCAGACGCGGGTTAAGAAACCAAGCACGATGCGTGAGAGGCCTGAGGAAACGGGCTGACGTTCATAGGTGGAAAATGCGGCTAAGGGAGGATGGGTGCTTCATCACGCTGAGAAAGACTGAGAAAGACTGCGACAGGGAGGCTTACCATGAATGATGGCGAGAGTGGCGACTATGAGCAGGACGCGGCCGAGCATGGCGTGGGTTGGACGTTGAAGTGAAAGCGGACTTTGTTTGCCCAAGCGAACAACGACGATGGATCAGGTCAGTCAACTCCCGACGCCAACCGCCTTTCCTTCGCTCTCTGATGCAACAACTCGCAGGATTCCTTCAGGCGCTTGTTGCAGACACCCAGCCCAGCCCAGCCTGCAGGTTCGACGCTGCCTCTTGTAGCCAAGTCCGGCTCGTACGTATCTCACAGCGTACTACTGCTTGATCGTTCCGACTGAAACACACTCTCTTCAAGCCAAGCCAAGCTAATCAGCGCGTCAGAGCCAGCTTTCAAGCCTCGCAAGGTCAAAAAGTCGACAGCCTCACAATACCGCGATCGTGCGGCGGAACGTCGAACCGGCGAGGGTAACGACTTTGCCGAGGTCCGCTGGTTATTTTTCTGTCTCGTGTAGCTTACACTCATTTAAGAAAGGCTGAAGCACTGCTCGAGGACTTTGAAAAACGAAATGCCGATACTACAGACAAGGCAGCGGTACATGCATCCCGTTCCAGTTCACGTTCTCTTATAGTGAAACTTATTACTCTCCCCGTCTCAGGTCGAACAGCAGCGCCGCTATCTAGGCGGAGACGGCGAGCACTCTATCCTCGTCAAGGGCCTCGACTTTGCGTTGCTCGAACAGAACAAAGCCCGCGCAGCTGCACAGTCCACTGAAGACGATGAGTCGCTCGAACAGGCGTTTAGAGAAGCCGTAATACCCGAACCCGCCGACACCGTGCCCAAGAAACGCACACGGGAAGACATCCTCCGCGAGCTCAAGGAGAAGCGAGGGCAGAACGGCGACGCAGGGGGAAATGGTGCAGGGCTGCCGCCCAAGACTGCAGATGAGGAGGCGCGAGGGCTGGAGGACGCAAAGAAGAAGGGCAAGTTCAGGCCGATAGGGTTCAAGCCTATCGGCTCGTCGGAGGACACGACAAAAAAGAAGAAGAAAGCGAATGGTGGCGCAGCCAATGGAGCGAAGGACCCAGGGCGGAAGAAAAAGCGGCGGAAAATCGCACCAGAGGACGCGAAGGCAACGATGCATCCACTGCACCACCACCAGCCACACCATCTACGAGCGCGAGCGCCACAGTGCAAGCAAAACCTGAGCCGGCGCCGCTGCCGGCGGACTTTGACATTTTTGAAGGGCGGGAGAATACCATGGTGTTGATCTAGGAGACGACGAGAGTGAAAGCGGGGAGGAAAAGGAAGATAGAGTGCGGCCGAGTCGCGCAGCGGAGGACGAAAGCGCGGACTCGTCCTCCTTCGCGCCGCGTCGCTGGGTGCCAACGGACGAACCGGAAGAGCCTCCCGAGACGCAGAAACGGGCCGCGTCTACACCTTTAGCCTCTGCAGATGAGAACAAGCGGTCCGCATCTCCATCGAAGCGGGAAGAGCGGACGGAGGAGGTCATGGAGGAAGGTCAATCTATGCGACTGCAACCGCTCGCAAGCTCTGCAGTGCCTTCGATCAAGGACCTGCTGGCGCTAAACGACGCAGCGGAGGTGGAAGAAAAGCGGAGGAAACGGAAAGAGAAACGGAAAGCATCTCAAGGCGGCACCAATGCTACAGACGCCAAAATCAATAGAGATTACCAAAGGTACCTCCTTCCCCAACCACGCGGATCATGGGGGAAACTCATGTACGCTTTTCTTGAAACAGGTTGAAGAGTTACACCGAAAAGACAGCGGGAGCGTCAAATTCTTGACGTATGCATTTGATCATGTAGTGCAAGTATATAACATATGTGCATCGATAGCCATGGATATGATAAATGGAATACAATATTCAATGTTAGCGCATAGCCTCTGGATGCCCTTTTAAAAGCCTATTGATCATATTTGTCCGTAAAGGTGTATCAGCGAACAGAGCGCGAACCAGCTGGACGAGCTCCTCGACGTTAAAGTCCACGAGAGCGCCCTGATCAAAAAGCTCCGAGATATCTGCCATTGACGCCTCCTGAGGATGGGAATACAATGGACGGTCAGCAACGTACAACTGAAGCTGAAGGGAAAAAAGACGTACCAGCAGGTCTGAAAGATACGAAAACTTCAGCCATGAGGGAACGTAGCCGACAATGAAAGGAAGCTAGTGTACACAGTCAAGCGAGCCGATACATCTCAGTGGCTGAAAGCTGCTGACCTGTTTCGGGTCTTCGACAAAGAGACCCTCCAACGCATTGAATATCCTACAGAGCTCACTCAGCCTATGCGACTCGACTTCCGGTATATCTGGCAAAGCGAGCACATCCTCCAAGATTCTCGACAAAGCAGCTTCGATCACCATCCCGATGGCAGTGTAGTACTTGCCTTTCGGAAGGATGCCCTGGACAAAGCAGCGCCGATCCTCAGCCGGAGAACTCGGAATAGAGGGAGAGAAAGAAACGGACCTTGAGTTTCTGCGCCAGTCGCCGTATCTCCTGCAGACACCCGTTGATGGCCTCCTCGCACTCGTCGTACCTGTCCTGATCGCTAGTGTCCGTGAAGCCTCGGGCTCCATCCACGATTATCCGATCGACCATCTGCTTTTGTTGTTCCTGCAGGCGCATAATGTCACAACGATTCGCCACTGCAAGAGCAGGGTTATACATACCACCACATCTTGAAACCAACTGTCGCTCAACACCTTGAAGTGGCGTCCACACTCAGAAAACTTGTCTTTCACTGCGCCGAGGTGCGCGGAGGGCACGCTCTTCCCAGCCGCTCAACCTCAATGTGCATATAACGACAGTCGTTCGAGAACTGCATGCCGCGCTCCGGCAGTTTCAGGTCGTCTGCAAATTTGACAGGGTACAACGCACGGTACATGTCTAGCACAGACGGAGCGGTCTGGAAGATGACAGTGCCAAGTGAGGAGTCTGACGCAGGGAAGAGCTTCGAGGAAGAAAATTGTATGCCTTCGCTCAGGACGTCCTCTACAATGCGAATGACCTGCTTGATACGCCCTGTGACTGCATAAGATTCCTTCACCACGTTCGGCGCCAGTTTCGACGGCTTCTTCCTCACTGAGGAGCCCAACTTGGCTGTAGGCTGGGAGGGCTGAAGTTGTGGCGGAATCGCCGAAGGACGGCTTTCAGATGGAGATGATGTAGTCCCATCCTGCTGCTTCTTGCCCTTAGACAACGCTTTCTCTAGGCGACTCGCCACTTTTGGATAGGCAACTTTCGGCACCGGGGGTGAAGGTGGCGGCTGAGGCTCTGACGAGCTCGGCATCAAAGGCTCATCTCCCCACGGGTCATCCCACGCAGTTTCTTCTGTGGGCAAGTCTTCTTCCTGATCGTTCCAGCCCCATGCCTCAGACGAATCAGGCTCTTCCTGGCCTTCTTCGTCAGCTCCAGCCGGCGGCTCCATCACTTCTGCTTCCGTATCCGCGTTCTCCTCTGCCGCGGCGTCGTCATCAAAACCCCAACTATCCTCCACCGCGTCAAACGAGCTCCCTGTTCCCGAATCGGCATCGTCAAGACCCCACGCGTCTTTTTTCTCTTCATCCTTTGCCTGCACAGGCACGACAGACGACTCCTTTGGTGCGCCGATGTTGACCTCAACCTCGGCGCGGAACGTTGCCGTCAGGCTTTCGGCAGCCACGATGACAACACGCGCGCTGTCAAGGATCTGGCAGCGTCTTTGGCGCTCATAATGCCCGCTGACGCCGTCCGCCCAAGCTTTCACGGGTAGGTCATTGGCATCATTACCCAGCAGGCCAATGACAATCTCCTGTTCAAACGCCACGGCCCGCTTCACAAGGTCTAAAAAAGGCGGCAAAGCCCGTACGATGGCGGGAGGAGCGGAATTAGAACGTGGTTCAGTAGACCCGTTGTGATGGGCTTGCAGAGCGACCTGCTGAAGAAAGATCGATGGGCGGGCGGAAGCGAAGGGAAGAAGTACGTAGAGAGGAAATGCAGGGCTATCGACAAGTTGTCGAGCTTGGTTGCATGAGGGGTATCATTTGGCGGCGCCGGCGTATGCGATATCCTATGTTCCGTAATGCCGGACAAATCCGTGGCGACGGACGCGGGCTGTATGAGCAGATAGTCGACGAAATGAGTCGTAAGATCCCGTCTCAACGTGGAAAGGTGACTGTTTAGCGAATCTGGAGTCAAAGACGACAAGACCGCTGACAGTGACAGTACCGTATCGGATTGCCGCACTGCGCTCACTGGGTTAGCCAGATATGCGATGAGATGCACATCGAAAATCCACCTTGAATGGAAGGATATATGATGAGATTGTTGCTTGAAATGACGATAGATCTCGAATATGCGTCACTGAGTTGTTCCTCTGCGCGTGCTTTGGCCGCTCTCAGTCTGCGCTATAGGTTGATGTGTCACTCTGCGATACAGTGCACAAGAATGTTCATCCACTCGACTCACCTTTGTATCCGACATCACCTTGGTCTCATTCAAATGCCTAGGCACAGAGTCCACCAGTTTCTGCACGCGCTTCCCTTCCTCAACGGCTTCAGGCAGCTCCCCAGCATCAACCAAACTCTCCAACGCCCAAATTCCATCTCTGCATTGCAGCAGCAGCGAAAGCGCGTCGAGCTTGACGCTCGAATCCAACGCCTCCTGCGCCAGCGCGGCGTGTTTTGTGAGCTGGTGGAGGAACGTCGGAATGATTCCCGTCTATGAATGAACGGGCGCGTCTGAGCGTTGCCCTAGCTGAGAAAAATAAAGCATGTCATCCTTACTTCCGAGTTTGTGACTGACTCGTTTAGCGAATCGACGTTGGACGTCAGCGTCTTGTAGCGCTCTTGCACGGACTGCGACGACGCAAGCTGTCGCTCGAACTGCGGCCAGTCAGCTTGTATGCGCTGCTCTATCCTCTCCTATTACATTTACAAAGCAGATGGAATTCGGTTCAGAACGTATCGTTCAACAGAGAGGAAGGAAAGTCAAGTGCCGACTTTGGTTGCTTGTATGGACTGGTCGAGCTCAGCAAGCCATGACCTGGCCAGCTCGGAATTTAGGGTCTTGGTCGTCGCAGAATCGATTTTTGAGAGAATCTTAGACGACACATCCTGAGGCGTGGCTCTCCTTGGAAGATGGGAGGGTATAGGAAAAGCCATGTCAGAGTCCATTGCTGGGTGCAGACCCTGAAATTACGATTGAACACGTGCAAACAGCGTCATAAACTCAAGCACTGGATTATGATACAAATGGAACCCGTTTATTGCAAATGTCTTTACTTCTTTTCCACAACCACGAGAGAAAGAAAAAAGAAAAAAAAAAAAAGAATCTGTACTGGCTCTACTACATACCTTTCGCTCTTCCCATATCGTCATTGACGCGGTGAAGGAGAAAACCGATCGAATGAAACTGATGAAAGGAGCGGCGCAAGCGGGGAGGATGGGCACAGCAGGGAAGTAGCATGAACGCGGCACGACACATATATAAAGGGAAATGGACGGTTGAGAACATGGAAACGGACCGAGGGAGAGAAGAGCGATTAAAAGGATGTAAATGTACACTTGCGACGTGAGTGTCTCTGTTGTAAAGAGGGAACGGAGATAAAACGGTGGTGTATGCTCGTCTACGCGTTGCGATGCCAGAGATAACTGTCCCAGTTGAGGTAAGGTCACTCGTCGGACGGATCGAGAAACGGAGAGAGGAAAACCGAAGAGGTATGTAGAGAGGTCAGAATAACACACGAGAGGCCAGGCATCATGCTGCGCTATACAAGAAGAGGTTGTTTGTCGCCGCAATCTGGAGGTGCGGAATCAGCATCAAGGATGGTACAGAACAAGGCAAAGCCGAAACTGACAGCAATGGTGTTTTCACGTGGGTGCCAGCTGGCGTGGAGTATCTTCTTGTTAAAATCGTAGGTATCGAGCTGCAGGGGGTCTCTGAGGCCCGCGGGACGGGGGCCGTTCTTTGCACCGGGTTTGCCTGGGAGTGGTCCGCCGATTTTTTTGGCCTTGAAAGCGGACTTGTCGGCTTGGAGAAGGACATCGTTGAGAGTGTCTGTGTCGTATATTCGGAAGTAATTGTGATATGAGCCAGTGAGAACATGCCTGAAAGTAATATTAGTTATTTGTACATATTTTAGTTTGATGACGTACTTGTCGTCGCCACCCCAAACACACTCGAATTTGTCAAAGATGCAGTCATTTTCGTACAAATCGCACAATTTACCCCGCAAGTGGTCGTGGATCGGGATCGTCTTCACAGGCCGCGATTCCATATTCACATCCCAAATCTTCAGCGACAAATAGTCTCGCGATAGAATGTACCGCCCGTCGTGACTGAATTTCACGTCCGAAATCGATGAGATGATTTCAGAGAAGAAAGATCGCGAGCTGGGATCTTCTTCCTCTTCAAAACCTGTGCGTGCGTCAGCGGTGGCGCCACCTCCTCAATAGCCAGCTTACATTTCGCATGACGATCGCACAACGCAGAATCGCGCATGTCCGCGAGCTTAATGTTGCTCTTCGAGCTCGAATACATGAACAAATTGCATTGCGTCGGGTGAAACTCGGTCGCAGTGATGACTTCCGTCAACTCTTCCATGTTCACCGGCTTGATGTCGACAATGTCTATCGTTAGCAAGGCGGGCGGCCATCAGCAACGCGGCGGTGATCACGCTCAACAGTCACTTACTAAAGCTTTGATCACTTATGCTGAGGTTCCACAGGTTGATCCGGAGGTCATCTGCTGATATATATGTTTCTTGGTCCGAATTGACGGAGATGGAGTGTATGTGGTAAGCGTGAGCGTTGGAGTATACCTTGCGCGGCACTGCCGCAATGATGTTTTCTTGCGGGGACATGCGCGGCAGCCTGAGATGGCTTGGATGTGTGGGTGGCGGCAGTTGGCGTGTTCCATCAAAATGATTCGATTCCGATACGACGCGCAACGACTTCTCGAACACCTTCCACAGTTTGATCGTTTTATCTGACGTGCAGATTTGAGATGCTCATCGGCATGGAGACAAACAGAAGCGGTAGGCATACCGTTCGTCGAGAGCAAAAAATGCGCAGAGTTCTGCCGCCTGCACCACTTTATCTTGTTTATCTTTTCTTCAATCTCCAGCGACTTTAAATAATCAAACTCGGGTTCATGGGACTGGAACTCTGTGTAGAACTTGTATTCGCAGCCCTTTTTCTACAGCATGGCGTGATCGTGCGATCGAGCGGGTGAAGGCGAGACGCGAAGCGAACAGGCAGAACGAAGAGAGGATGCGTCGCAAAAGAAATGTCATCAGACCACGATTAAATTGAGGCCCAGAAGGGAACAAGGGAGGAGGCGATCAAGTGAGCAGAAAGGGCAAGACTGACCGATTCGTTCCGTTCAAAGAGAACGACGCGACCACCCTTGTCCCCAGTGGCCAGATAATTGCCGGTAGAGTCGAATTCCACGGTGGAAATGATATCGGCTGATCACAAAGAAACGGAAGCCGTGAGGCTTGGCAACAAACGACAACTCCTCCACACTATCGGCTGATAAGTGGAGAAGCGCGCACAGAGGACCGACCTTCTGTGATGTCCTCTACTTCCCCCTTGTCGCCGAAGCACTGCGCAAAGCGCCATCCTCCTGAGCCTGAAGGGTCCTCCATAGTTGTCGAGTGGTTGGTGTTGTGCACGGTCACGCTGTGTGGAGAGAGAGATTGTAGGGTTCTGTGGCGCGAGCTGGAACTGATTTGTACGATGTGTGGAGATTGGGCGATTAGGTCGCTTGGCTAGAGACGGTGGGTATCGCAGCTAGACCGGAGCGAATCAGGCAGGACGATGGTGGATTCAAGTCAAGACACGAGTACGGCGACAAGGATTATTGCTGAGCTCAGCCTAAAACTCAAGCCAACCACACGGAGACCACACGCTATTATGTAATCAGACCCCTTTGTTTGGTCGTCGACCTCCCGACATTTCCCTCAACTCATCTCACTACACATCCTCCAAACTCGAAATACAATGGCCATCGCACCTATCACTGGAATGCTTCGCAGGCGGTTCTTCCTTGACCTCTCTTGCGCACTTGGAATCGGTGCCTCTTTGAGCTACTCGTATTGGTGAGCACGACCACAAAAAAAGAGTGCCCTTGTTCATTTGTTCTTGTCTAGGTATGGCGTGCATCTCAAAGGCCGTGAGTCATCAGCACCGCCAAGCATCTCCATTGTTTGAATAATACATCTCTGACTTGATAATTGCAGTTGAGACCCAGGAGAACTACTACATGAAACTCGAGAGGGAGAGGGCAGCAGCGCGCGCGTCTTCGTAGCGGTGGAAAAGTCGAGTCAACCCGCTTGTTAAAGAATTCCAGAGCACTCTAGAACTCAGCCTTGTTTTATCATTCCATCTGAACCAGACCAAAGACCACTAAGAAGCGAAGCACAAACTAAGTGAACAGGCATATAGATATCCACATCCTGACCAAGAAAAAGAAATAAGTTAGACCAGTCCGTCTATTGCTTCAACAGCTGCAAGCGCTTGAGTTCCTCGCAGCTCGGTATCACTTCGCTCTCTATCTTCTTGACCTTTTCCCAGTCTGTGCCTATCCCAAACAGGCCCATCTCACGTTCCTTCAAGCGCTCCTTCCGATCCATGCCTAATTGACATTGAGTGTAGAGTTCCTGTGTGTAGACCCGCTCCACCGTGTCTTCAAACTTCTTGACCGCTGGTCCGCGTTTCGTCTTCGCCTTCTTGCCCTCCTTTGTCTTGTCGAGGACATCCACACCCTCTCGTGCGAGCTCCACACCAATGACGGGGTGGCTCATAAATTCGGCAGAGTTGACGTGGTATTTGATTCCGAGGTTTTCTGTTTGTCGTTCCACACTGTATCTTGCAGTGTTTTGAAATGTGAAACGAGGATCCGGAACGGGTGGGCTGGAAAAGAGGCTGGGAAGTGCAGACAACAGCGAGAATCCAAACAAGACTATGAGAGGGAGCAGCTGCAAAAGCAGTGATCGAGAAGCGTCGGCGTTCCCATTCGCGCGAGCTTGGAAAGTTGGGCCTCTCATGTGCGTCGTTCGAAAACCGCCAGGACCAAAAGAAGCCGTAAACACTGTACATACACCTATGAGTGAATTTCACCAGATCCAGCTATCAACGACTCGCCTGGCCCTCCAAATCCCGTATCGAAAACAGCACCTGGTCCGCCGAAAAACATGTTGAACAGTCCTTCTGGACTGATCTCGCCTTCAAACCCGTTCGCCGCAAACGGGCTTCCGCCAAAGCCTGATGCCGATCTGGATGACATTCCGCTGAATCTGTCTTCCGGGTCACCCCCACTTTGATCATACGCAGCACGTTTTTGTGGATCTGCAGAAAGTTTGAGTTGCTGTGGGACAAGGTGTCTGACTGACTAGCCTGATAGAACCTGGAACGCCTTGGAAACAACTATTGAAAAAGAATCTCTCAGCGGACTGAATGTAGCATCATATAGAAAACACGTACGTTTGAAAGCCTCGTCGGCGCCTGGTGCACCGTTCTTGTCCGGATGCAAAGCCAATGCTAGCTGAAATGAAGAGATTATTTTCTGCGTCGGCAAGCTTAACACAAGAATCAACGCACCTTTCTATATGCCTTCTTGATCTCTACCTCCTCACAATCCCGCTTCACGGCCAATATCTCGTAATACTCCGTAGTCTTACACCTTATGACCCTCTGCACAACTTCCCTCTGCTCTACTGTATACTCCCTCTTCTCCCCGTTGAGCCCCCCTGCTGTGCCATTAGTTCGCGCGTTCGTGTCGTCCTTGGTGGCATGTCGGTGCTTGGCGCCCGAGGCAGACAGGTGCTCCTCCGCACCGGTGGATCTCGATGACGTCGACGACGAAGACTCAGAAGACGATGGCGCAGCGTTGATGGAGGCCAGCAGCTTGTGCGCCTCCTGCGTTTCAAAGAGAGAGATGGACTTTTGGCAGAACTTGCGTGCGGAGGGTATATTGCCTGCCTCGAGGTGTTTCCGCGCGATTGCCAGACATCTCAAAGCCTCGTCTTTGTTGCTCTCCATGCGAGATGAAATCCGACCCAACCTGGTGGAGAAAAGAATGAAACGATGAGGAGGAGAGGGCAGTCCGAGGTGCTCGCCAGTGACAGCAGCCGCGGTGACAGGGGAATTCGTGTCCAGTTATGTCAGCGCGTGATCAAGCTCACTCAGGTTCATGCAACCACCACTATCGCAGACCGAGCAGGAGTCCGCTGAGCTCGCCCGCTTTCGTGAAGAATGGAAAGCTGAAGTCAGGCGACGCAGAGACGAGGCCAAAGCAGGCCCAAGAGCCTCGTCGTTAGCGTCCACTCAGGTCCCCAGCGCATCGCAGACTCAGGCTGCTGACCTGCTGCCTCAACCAACTATCCCTCAGGTCAATCCGACCGCGACCGTGCGCACGCCATCGGCCGTCGCCCACATTTCGTCTGCGTCCGCTCATCTAGCGCCAAGTAAGCTTTCTCCCAATTTAAGCTCAGCTCTCGCAGCCTACCGTCGTGCTACCGAGCTTGAGCAGAGCGGCGAGCTGGACGATGCGCTCTATCTTTACCGTCAAGCGTTCCGCATGGTTTGTCTCATCCGACTCGATATCACGGTCCACCACCTTGTCTAACCAATGTCACCTTACAAGGACGCTCACGTTGATCGCGCTTACCATAGAGAGGAACTGCTCCGTGCGTCTCTGAACGAGGTTCAGAAGGCTTCGCAAGATGGAATTAAGAAGCTGGCGGATGACTTTTCTACGTCGCTGTCGCTTGCAACCACAGCTCCCACACCAGCAACTGCAACTGTTGCCGGAACCCTTGCAAAAGTCATTTCTGAATTCCCTTCTGGCCTCGATTTCGAGCCTGAGATTGACAATCAACCGGTACATTTACGCAAACTCCCGGAAGAGTTGCTGCTCAAGGTTCTGCGGGAGCTTGATCCCACTTCGCTGGAGCGATTTGCGCTTGTCAGTCGCAAATCTAGAGTGGTGACGCTGGATCCAACGACATGGAAGTACGTTTTTGTGTTCATTTATTTTCCGCGTCGTGGCACATGCTTACGGAGCTAACGTAAGGATCTTTGTCGCGAACACGTACAAGCCTCCTCAAATCTCTGATTTAGAGCAGCTGGAGGTCTTGGTAAAACATTACCATTCGGATTTCCGGCGGTTCTATATCATGCAGCCTCGAGTCAGATTGGATGGTGTTTATATTGCGACATGCCACTACGTGTAAGATGCGATGCATATCCTCCTCTTCAGCCGATACTAACTGTGATTACAGGAGGCCGGGCCTGAGCGAAAACTCCTGGGTCAATGTATGTTTTCAAACCCTCTCGTCACGTATGTGCTTACCTACATAAAACTAGATAAGTCATCTCATCACATATCACCGCTATCTGTACGTAGATGCGTCGTGGGTTTACTCGTGTCTTTTGGCCCTAAACCACGTCTAGTCGATTCTTTCCAAATGGCCAAGTCCTGTCCCTTCTCGCCAATGAAGAAGTGACGCCTCAGACGGTCATATCCCTTCTGAAGCCGACTCTTCGCATGAAGGTATCGCTCACCGTCCGTACTTTCATCTTCTCAACAACTGAACTGTCACAGGGTCTGTTCATCGGCACGTGGCACCTGTCTGGGACGACTATATACCTCTCCAACCTTGTCGACGCCAGCGGACGCTTCCCTCTGCCGCCCGCATATGACGATGCATATCACGACAAACCACCAATACCACCGCAGGCCACCTCAGAAGGCAACCGCTATATATTTACGATGACACTCAGCGTACAGTCGCGCCCGCTCGGCCGCTGGAACAAGCTGAGCATACAGTCATACGAGTCCATCAAGCTCGATACGAGAGACGCCACCCAGGTTCCGCTGAAGCATGAGAGACCCTTTTGGTTCTCCAAGGTCCGCTCATATTTGCCTTAGATTTCGATACACGATATGTTTAAATGTGCATTGTGATTTGATGTTCTTCATGCCGAAATTCCTTGCTGTTTTGCTTTTTTAAGCCATGTAGATGCAAGACTTCGGAAATGCAAGACTTCGGCATGAGAGTGGTCGGCAATCGTCAACACCAGCTAGTGAACGCTGAAACCATCATAACTGACATGAAGGGTGGGGGGATCCCCTTAGGCTATGTCACAATCTATGATCGACACGCGTTCGCGAGATGAATATACGCATGGTTTGAGTTGAAGTGTTCGCAAGATCCGTATGGCTTGATGCAACTCGTAGTTCATCTCGTGCGTTATCTGTCGTAAAGGCAACCTGTTCTTGATCATTACCGCCATTAGGGGGTGCGGGTGGCCTTGTTCTATGGACATGATTAAAAGAGACTAGATTAAGAATAAAAACGATTACGCTAATATTACACTACAGAATGATAGCGATAGAGCGAGAAAGCGAAAGAGAACCAACCTAGGACAGTGAACTCAATATGTGACATAGGCCACACAAAGCAATGGAAACCCGGCATATAATCCGAACCAGAAAACGACGTTTCCCAACATTTTATTGCGCTTCACCACAGGGACCCGGCTTAGAAGAATAAGAGGGATCTGGACGAGCTGCATTATGAATAAGTACATTCTGCCAAATGTCCGCATGTGTCAGCATATTCAGGATCAAAAGCGAGAGGAACAGACCTGAATTTCTGTGTCACGATGAGCATGACGAGCTCGTGCACGCAGGCGCTGAGGAGGAAGGTCAAAGTCATGGCCCACGTCTTTGAAAGGCCATAGCCAAGGACCGTGGGTGCGTAGACGTGACGCAGTAAGAAGGCATGCACTGGCTTATTCCACTTGCGAGAAAACTCATCCCATGAAGTGGAGTTCCACCTGGCATTTAAAATCAGTCATAAGGGTTATCGTAAGTTAGACGGCTAGTCATACTAGAAGAATGGTCAGCAGGTACACGGTAAAGTGCCGGCTAGAGGGACACTAACCCAGTCCTCGTAGAATTGCCGGTCAGCGAAACTGTGAAAACGGTTAACAGATGGCGCATTCCACGAATATAACGAAGACCCACTATGACAACTCCGCAAACGCATTGCAGATGCACTCTGAACGATTCTGGGTCAGTGCGAGACAGAAAGAAAGCGCAAAGCCATGCTCACCGAAAATAATGAAAAACAGCAATAGATATGCAATCATGAACGGAAGAGCGAGATCAAGTAGAGAGCGGGCGACGGATTGACCATTAGTAGGAATATACGGCATAATGAAAGTTTCGGTGACGGTATAGAGAAGCGCGAAAGTGCCAAATGTGGCGACCTACACGACTCCAGGTGAAGATCCATTGGTAAAAGCACAAGGAAACCAGTCTCACAGTCTTTTCGAAAACATAGATTGGTCGAATGCTAGCCCGCCATAGAATAAGCGTGAATTAGTCGCGTTCACATGGAGATTCTTACCGATCGGTTCTCGGATATTCGAGTTCATAGACGAGAGTGGGGAAGAGGTAATATAGGACAAAGTTCTTCACTGTGATATTGTGCGGCCACGTCACATACTCCGGACCTGGGCTGGTAAGCTCGGACCGGAAATCAGAGTAGTCCTTCGCCAAAGCTGCAATTTGTGGGTCTGGATGGTCAGTCAGCGGATGGGGCGGGAAATGTACGACGGCCCGTCCTCGTCCTCAAGTGTCGTGTTCTCTATGGGCTGGCCGCCTTCTTGGGTCTCGACAACGCTGAGGTTGCCCTTCGTTATCGACGACACCGCCGTGAGGCGCCTGCGCAAGGCGTTGGCTGTGGGGATATCAGCGTAGGATTTGGTGGCACCGGGAGGGGCTTCTCTGATTTCGGACGTCGATTTTCTATTCCCATTGCCGTTCCCATTCCCTTTGTCTTTGGATTCTGCTGTTTCTCGCGCTGTGCGGACAGCCTCAGCATCTTCGAGTGCTTTTTCCCAGCCGCCGACTCTGCGGGTTGCATTGTGGAGCTCGACGAGGAGTTCGTCTGATTGGATGGTTGCGTTCTGAAGCGTGCCGTTCACGGTCATGTACGAGTGGATCTTCATAATGAGGACCTGTAGTAATTTAGGATGAGAATTACGTCAATGATGATGGACGTCAACGCTGGACGAACAAGAGTGTGTAGGGTGAAGAATCCGGACTGAACCCAGGGCCAATGCCTGTAGGTGCTGTGAGTCCAAAAGCGAGGCAGAAAGTTGTCAAGTGTTGTTACCTGTCGAAAGTCCATTTGATCGCGACGAACAGGACCAAGGTTTGGAAAATATGCTGAATGACCATTCCTGTGTAGAAGTATTCGAACCAGCGGTTCTTCAGGGCAGTAGCAAAAGATATAGAGAACAATGCTGTTGCGAGGATGAGGACGGCATCACTAAGGGCGAGAGTGATGGCGTCTTGGGAGAACATGGATGCTAGCCCAAGTTCGAGTGGCCGACCACTGGATTCGATGCCAGTAACGTATATGCGGATCGCCCATATAAAAATGGAGATCCAGAATAACGAGAAGAACCCCTGCGGCGACGAACCGTAAGGAAAAAGGACGCCCGACATAAGAACGAGAGCGTGCACGCACTCGGAACTCGTTCATCCCGGACGACTCATTTCCGATGTCAAAATGGGATTTTCGTGGCGTAAAGGTGACCAAAGCTCGCAACCTCTTGGTCGTCTTTGAGCGGAACGGTTGGGAGATGTACAAGGTTCCCTCGGACGTGGCAAACTGGCCGCTGCCCGCGTCGAGAGTCGCAGGCTTGGCCTGCACGTCCGTTTCTGTCATTGACTATGGGTGGTCCGTGGTGAAGATGGACTTGGTGCGTCTTGGAAGGTTGCCAGGTTTAAAGCGAATGTGTTGGGTTTGTCAGAAGGGAAGGACGACGATGATGAATTTAATACATTTGACCAGATCATTATACGTCATCAAAGGTATGTATGTCCTTTTCAAAACATCAGCCTAGTGGGAGAACAAATCCAGGCAGATGATCTGCAAGCACAGTTTACTCTCGCCGTGCAGTTTAACCCACAAGCATACCAAGCCAATGCAAGACGTAGATATCCACGGCAATGATTCATGTGCGACTTTTTGCAAATTTCTCACCCTTTTATACCGAAAAATTGTTGTATCTTGTTTAACCCGAAAGCCTTTGTAGAGGCAGATCACGTGGTTAATATACAAGTGCACAAGTGTGTTTCTTGGCCTCTTCTTTACAGCCTCCATGTCGGCCAGACGGATAGCCGACAAGCCTGCAAATATACCATCGAACGCGTCATTTATAGAGTTTGAGAGGTCCGATGGCGATTCCCGCACTTGGCCCACGAACACGACCCGCTCCGTCGATGCCGACGGTCAGCTCAACTTTATGGACCCCGTCGACATTGACGCAGGCCCCGCGGTCAGATGGAGGCTGAATCTTGCGCAAGGCGCATCTGTCGCGTTGAACCTTCCTTGTGAGACATGATTTTGCAAACACCAAGCCTGCATGTATTGATCTTCCTTAGCCGGTCCTACTTATGTACTGAGAGACTGGCCCTCCGGATATCGATTGTTCGACCATAACAAGGGACCAGCAGATAATCCACGTCACGACCTGTATCTATTTGGTACGACCGGGTGGCGGCTGTCTGAATTTATCTGACGCAACTTTTTTTTTTTTTTTCCCGCACAGGAGGCAAAGCCCGTTTTCGATCCGTCAACGAATTCCTTCCTCACATCATATGGCTCCTACAAGATCCCACGATGGATTCTGCAAATTGTCAATGCAAGTACTGTTCGAAAAAGCCGCAAAAGGAGGTCACAGCTGCGCTTCCGAATGTGCTCATCTTTGGTGCTGGCTCCGGTTCGCAATCTCCGGGACCCAGCCGTTCAAAACCTCGCGACAAGATCAGAGGCATGCGCGAGACCGCACTTCAAAACGCAGAGCGGAATGCACATGTCTTCGCTGCGGTACAGAAGGCTCCCAAACCACTGTCAAAGAAAGCACCGAATGTCGCTGATCAGGTTATGCTCGTCGAGCGCAACGCGGACCTCAGAGCGACGCATTCAAGAACAGGTTTGAAGCTGAAAAGATGGTTTAGGTCAGGGGAATTGGTGTGGTGCGCTCTTGACCCGCCTGTACCTGGCTTAGGTCCCAAAGCTGCTATCAAATTCTGGCCTGGGATTGTGGATGAAACCAACCTGCGGACGGAGCCGATTCATGTCGATGGGACATCAAATGGCACTCCTATTACTTCCCCATCGAGGAGCAATCCTACCAACGATGAAGACGTCATGTTTGAGACCCGCAATTCTGTTCCATGGTCAATACGCCAGTCCACGGTTTATAAAATACGGCTTCTTGGTGTCTCACAGACACATCTGGCGCCTGACGACCGGGTCCTACCATATCAAGCATATGTCTTACCAAACGACCTCATTGCGGAATTGCAAGCTTTTCCGCCTCAAAGTTTGAATTTTGATCGACATAAGCTATCAAGTTTCCATCCATATCCTGGAGGAGCTCCACCTGCTTTCGCAGACGCTATTGCACCTTATGCCTTTGCCGTCCAAATAGGCTCAGCGCTGTCCGGATTCTGGAGCCTCACGGATGAATGGGCGTTTGTATACACCATGCCTGCTCCTCGTCTTCAGAAGCGTCTTTCAGCTCCAGCACCTGTACCTTCACCGCCACCTCCCTCTACCAGCCAGCCCGCCGCCAATGGCATGCCAGCACATGCTCCCGCTCCACCTCCAACCGATACGGGCCCGATTTCCCTCAAAGCTGCAATCGAAGCTGCCAGTCGCCACAACACTTCACATATGACATCTGCTAGCGCACCGCAGCCGTACCCCGCTTCAGGCTCAAAGCCTAATATGCCGTCGTCGGACGTCGAGAGGCTGTCTACGCGGTTGCTTGGCCGACAGTATTTATCGGATGCCTCAGTGCCGCCGGTTCAACGCACTCAACTGCGGTTCCAAGGCTTGTGGTGGGGTGCCGAACGGATATGGATAGATGAGTTTGTTCGACTCAAGATTCCTCGTCGGTGCTTGGCGCCCGCAGGAGCCGAGCACATTCTCTCTCCATCTGGTCCTGGGAACGAGTCGAAAAATTCTTGGCTTGCACAAGGGCGGGATCCATCACAAGTTGGAGCTGGGTCTCGGAGTGTGTTTATGAGGTTGGACGGCTTGTTCGTCGTGGACGCCGTGCAGCCTGACGGGTTTACGAAAAAGGAATGCAGGGCATGCGGGATGCTGTATGAACTCGCCGATCTGGACTGGGAAGAGCCAAACCAAGAAACTCCAACGACACAGCCTATTGCTTCCACATCGCAACCAGCACGCACGACTCCGCCTCCTGATGAGCTTTCTGGGGATGCAGCCTACGCGTGTCCGAGCAAGCAGTTGTCGCATCCGTCGTCGACACCCTACTTCCCTCCCGAAGCGCCAGAAGGTTATCGATTTCGGCCAATACTACAGGAAGGGTACGAGGCGGTAGTTTCCCTGAGCTTGATCGCCGGCCGGTACTATCCTCGGATTCTGTCACATCCGTTGCTCGCCGACGAGGTGCACAAAGCGATTTCCAACCCGGTCCTCATGGAAGCGAATAATTTGTGGGCATTAGAGGGCCTCTACCCGGGGTTCTATAATGCGGTAGATCCGACGATCTACAAGCCGTCGAGGACGAAGATGCTAGAGGATGCAGACAAGCAGGCGATGAATGATTTGGAGGAGTACACGCGGGAGAAGCTGAGAGAGATGATACCGGTGGACGGGTTGGCGATTGTGGACGAGTCTGCGCAAGGAGAGACGATGGTAGTCGACTAGATTACAGTACCATTTTTTGTAGACACTTGATTAATTGTTGTATGAAATGAGACAAACATCCACCAACTCTCATTCCACACCTTCCCATCTCTGCCTTTTGGACTGGAACCAGGAGCAGCGCTCATCATCAGCAACGCTCGCGAGGAACCGTCGGCGTCGCGCTCGTCCACGCCCGCGACCTATATACCCAACCGTTCTCGCACTCTAGTTCGCACAGCGGCAGTGACTTCGGCGGTTCCTCCAACCGCCACCCACAAGCCCATCAAGGCCCACCGTCCTTTCATTCCCCTCTTTGCCTCCTCGCTCTTTCCTTTTCTCCACTCTTAATCATGATTTCCTCTCTCGTGTCCTTATCGAAGCGCTCGGGCATGAACTCCTCGTCTGAGACGAGCCTTGGCGACGCCGCCATCTCACCGTCGGTCGGCAGTGCGAGCAGCTACTCCAACGCCAACTCGGCCTCATCATCCAAGGTGTCGCTGGATCAGGACGACGAAGGTATGCAGCTCTTTGCGGTGCGTGGGCATGTACATCGGGAGAAACTTACTACTTCAAAGAGAACGTCACCATCACACCTGGCCATCCGCTCAGCAAACGCCCTGGGAAGCAGAAGAGCCAAGAGTCAGTCTCTTCATTAACGAGCCCGCCCGAGTCCGCTGATCTTGTCCGCACAGTGATTCAAACGATTTGCGTCTGCTCGCGATCTCTACACACATGACGGAGCTTTCTTACGCCATATCAGACATACAGACGCGTATATTCGGTAGGTAACAGAGCTCTATATCATCTCTGGACAGGGTTGGCTTATCTGCTTTATGACGCGCGCAGAGATTCAAGAGTTGCGTCATAAATCGCAGTCTTCCTCAGACATGACGAGCACGACGAGCGTCATTGATCAATCTCTCATGAACCTGGATGAGAAGCTGGATTCCGTAGAAAAAGGAATGAAGGCCGTCAACGAATCGCTGGAACCGCTGCTCCAAAGTGCGATGACTCCAACGCTGTCAGAGAACGGCAGCATGGACCAGACGGCTGTTCTCCTGCGAAAACACGCGGCGCTAGTGTCGGAGTGGGAAGCGGTCCAGGACGAGAGTGACGTTCTGAGGGAGGAACTGAAGGAAGACAAATGGTTAACCGTGTTCAGGACAGTCACAGATCAGGCAGACGGAATGATGTCCAGCTTGGAGAAAGCCGTCAATCGCTGTCAGGTGCGTGCGCTCTTGTATCGGGCCTCGTTTGGGACGAAACGGTTATATTGTTCAGGAATTCATCTTCCAAGTCCACCGACGTGGCGGAGATGACTCACATCGAATCTTCTCGTCGCCAAGCTCGCAGCGCATCGATAAGCCGATTGTC
The DNA here is from genome assembly GCA_011319805.1 of Macrocybe gigantea. Taxonomy (NCBI): domain Eukaryota; kingdom Fungi; phylum Basidiomycota; class Agaricomycetes; order Agaricales; family Callistosporiaceae; genus Macrocybe; species Macrocybe gigantea. The sequence continues at coordinate 229,433 of SJRY01000276.1, forward strand.
GTCAGCTATGAGGTGTATACACAATTGCTGGAGTCTTTCGAAGCGAAGAAAAAGTATGATCGAATGATCCGCTGAGCGTTCCAGTCCTCTAACCGCCCCTTACGTCGACAGGCACTATATGCCTGCCACTTCAAAGGTGTTGTCCATCATTGACAAAGGCGTCCGTGACCGTGTCACGAAAAACGGAGAGACCCTGCGGCGACATGCTGAATCTGCGCAACGATGGCGGAATTTGAAGGAGCGAATAGCAAGGACGGATGTTGAAATGGAAGGTGTGCGTAAGTTTCTTCTCTACGGAGACGCCACCCCGAGCGAGAATGGATCTAGTACGTCTGGTACCATGTCCACCAGAAACGGGTACCTCGACACACCCCCGAGCGGGTCGAAAGCGTCTGGTACACTCTCTCGCTCGATATCCCCGCTTCGCAAATTTGCTCGAAAGATCACGGGGTCGAATAAGCCGGCTCCCGTCACACCTCTTAATGTGAATAAAAACGGTACCCGCGCGCCGTCGTCGGAGCCTATTCAGGCTATGCGGCGGCAACGGACATCACTGTTCACGCCAACCCGAGACGGACTACCTCTGACGCCCATGACTCCAGACAGACCGCAGCACAGACACAGTCAGAGCTTCACCCCCGATTCTTCCCCTCGACCGGTCAGAGTTGATGCCACGATCAAAGCCCGCTCTGGGGCTCCCAAGCAGCCGTGGAACAGTTCTACTAAGATACAAACAGAGGATCGGAATTCAACAATCAAGAGCACTCCACCAAGGCGGCCTCCGTCCGCTGCTGGCCTATATGGGCAAAGTGAAAACATACCTCCCGTTCCGCCTCTCGCCACTCCTTATAGACGAAGTGCTTCCCGGGCGTCGATGGCATCCTCGCGCCCTTGGTCCCCTATAACATCATCCATCTCTACATCTCAGTCCTCTCAACAGTTTCATTTCCATACTATGAGACCGCCTTCCAGAGCTCGAACGCCGTCACGACCAGTCACGCCTGGCATCAGCAACACGCCACGACCGCGTCCGAAAACGCCCAGTCACATACCGATGCCATCGAAACAGCAGTCCCTGACGCCGAGTAAGTCAGAGAAAAGCGGGGAAGAGGAAAACGGAGCGCGGCCGTTCTCGCCAGCCTTTTCCGTTTCTGGAATGAGTGTGACCTCGTCCGGGTTTGCGCATCCGCCTCGACCGCCAAGCCGGTCGATGATACCCGTCCCTAGCGTGCACCTGTCGTCGCCTTCGCGCCCGTCGTCCGTGATGTCGGATTACAGCCGCGTGGGCGAGTCCTCGTTTAGGGCGTCAGCGATGCGCGCCCAGACGCCGGAGCACACGCTGCGGGCGCGAGTGCAACAGATGCCAATTTTCTATGGAACGAGCGGCCGTTCCGTATCGGGACGTCAGTCGCTCGGTACGACAAAATTGCCTCCGTCGAGTTTTAAGGACGGCACAGCAAGCCGGACGCCGTCGAGGCCCGGATCCCGCGCGGGCGCATACACCCCGTCGATGGATAGTCTGCCCTTGCATGAGTATGTGCCGGATAACTCGAAGGATCCGCTAGAGGTCGAGCTGGCGGCGATTGTGAATTCCATCGCCCATGGGCTGCTGATTGAGAGAGTGGATCCCCCACTGCGAAAGATCCCCAAGGAGGGCGAAGAGATCAAGGCGCAGTACGCCTTTACCAACGCGCTGAGCCGAAAAGTTGTTACGTGCCGACTGACAACATTGACAAGGCCTGGAAAGGCAGCTTCTGACGCAACAACGAAGAAGGTGATGTGTCGCGTTGGAGGAGGTGAGTGCTTGTGTTGCTGTGCCTTTCCACGTTACATATAAGCTGACGTACGGAATGGTAGGTTGGCAGGACCTCAGCCATTATATTCTCAATCGGCAAGCCGGCCTTTGACAGGGCGGCTAACAGCTTTCAGGAAGTCGTGCATGCATCGGTATACCTAGACGATACCATTCAAGTGCATGGATTCAACGTTGTCTGTTTTTGTTCAACCAGATCATTATCCCATTTTCTATATCTGTATTCCACAACACATGTCCATGACTACCCATCGTCGCGTTCTGCTATGCAATTAGTACTACACTATGACTTTAATCTAAACGTTGTTCTGGCCGGAGCTTGATCGCGTCCGAGAATGGCGAGAAGGGTGGAGATAGAGCTGGCCGCTATCGACGAGGCTCCAGAAAGGAGGCGATGCACGCTGTGGACCTGGAGCGCGATCTGGCTTCCACGCTGCAACCTCACGTCACAGGTAATTGCGTTTTGGATAAACCCAGTGATCCATGCCCCTCCCTCGTGAATATATAAGACCCGCAGGCCCTAATCTTGACTCCTTTCCTTATCTCCCGTCGTTCCAACTAGTTTATCGTCTGCCCATGCCCGAGTCGCCCAAGAGCGAGAAGCGCTCGAGCCCAGCGAGGCAGCTCGGAAAGTCCATCAAGCGTAAAGTTGGCAGCCTGTTCCATCATCATGTGACGCCTCCCCGGCAGCCCGGCGCGGCTAGCCGAGCCGTCGTTCTCGTTTCGTCTGCCGCCACCACTCCTTCAACCACCCTCTTCGCCGCCGTCGTCCACGACGCGCCCCCTTCTCCTTGTTCTCATCGTGGGTCCCATCGCACAGAGCACAGTGAAGACACACTCGCTTCGTCCTCTGGTTCTCGAACGAGACTCAAATCCCTGTTGTTCCGTCGATCCCGCGACACCATGTCTTCATCGCACTCCTCCCACCCGTCCACCGCCGAATCGTCCGTTTCTCCGGCATCGCACACGACGTCACTTCCTCACGAGGAGCGAGATCGGGAGATCGAGGAACGGACACAGCCTCTCCTATCGGAACCCTCGCCGCCGCCGCCGCAGCAGCCACCTCTGGTTGGAGCAGTCGCTGTCCAGCCTGACCCCACTCCACAGCCTCCAACGTCGTCATCATTGCCGGAGCCCATGCCCAGCAGCCCTCCGACGGCGTTTGTGGAACCAGAGGTGCCTGATCCTTTCCTCATCGATGATGAGGAAGGTGGCCGTTCCGATGACGACAAGAACGACGTTGACCGCCAGACATCTCCTACTGTTTCCGAATCCCAACAAACGATTATGCCTTCACATGAAATCGCGCTAACACCTGTAGAAATTGAAGAAGCCCCTGTACAACCATCACCTTTGCCTAAGGCAACCGACAAAGACGTTCCCCCGCCCCGCCGCAGAGCGACTCGGACGAGGAAGAGGCTCCGGACCTCTATGTGCCTAAGCTTGTTATTCCCACCATGTTTCTCCCAGTCCCCAATGTACGCCTTGCTTTTTCCTCAAATTATTTAACCTGGTGGCTGTCCAGACCTTTAATGTATTATATGTATGTTGCTAGACAGATCCGTTGACTACGCTCCTCACCAAATATATTTATCCTCCTGAAAAACGGCCTGTACGAGATGTAACTGGCGATTGGAAACAGAACGATTTCCACAACATGGTTGTGAGTTGCGTTTCCTAAGCATGACCTTGTGGTCCTTGTGTTGAGCGCTTTCGTACAATGATTTAGATGAACAATAGTTGGAGGGCGCTGGCGAAAATGGCCCGAGATCGCATCGTTGCGTCCCATCCGGCTGATCTATCAAGCGTCCTAAGTGTAGGTTATGGTTATGCTCTGTTCGCCCAGGATCTTTGCATTGAAAATATATTCTCTCAGCTCTGGTACCTGCGTCTTGCCAGTCTCGCTCGTCTGCGGCTTTTCAACCAGACCACAGCCGAATGCGGCAATCTGTTCGACGTCCTTGAGGGCATCGAGCCGCCAGAGGCGCGCGACTGGGTCTTCGATCGCGTCCTTCCCTTTGAGCTCGAGGTCATGCAGGCACGCCTCAAGTACTGGACTAACGACCCGATGGGCTACCTCGACGCGCTCAACGCGCTGCTCAAGAAGTGCAAATCCAAGGCGCGTGCCGCGCGTGCGGACACCATGGCCGCATCCATGTGGAAGGAAAGGGGCTCCCGCGTGTGCTTGATCATCGCGTCGCAGATGGTCGAGATGAAGGTGCGGCCGGCCGGACTGCACTTGCTCTCCCTCCCATTGAGCTCAGCTTGACGCTTGAATATAGGAATATATGGCCGCGGTGCACCTGCTCGAGCCGCTTTGCGGCCAGGGCGAGACCATCTCGACCGCCGCGCTGCGGTCCTCAATCGGCCGGATATACCTCCAGTGCGGCGACACGTCGATGGCGGAGAAACACTTTGCCATTGTCGCCGCGGAACCCGGTGCCGACCAGACACTCAAAGACATGAACGCGGCGCTGCTGGCAATGGCGCAGGGCCAGTGGGCCGCCGCGGGCGATATCCTCGAAGCGATGCTGCAGAGTGACAGCGCCAATTTCGCGGTAAGCATCGCGTCTTCTCATCGATCAACCTTTTGACAATGAAAAAACGAAGGCCGTCAATAATCTCGCCGTAGCGCTTCTCGGGCAAGGCAAAGTCAAACAGGTTTGGCACTTGCCGTTTGACGAGAAATCTTCTCTGACAATCGCCATTCCCGTGTAGGGTGTCGAAGTTCTCGAAACCGCTCTGGGGTATCGCCTTCAACGGTGGTCGTCGCAGAGCCTTTTTTGTTTAATCTCTGTATGTATCAACGTCAATTCAATTCACTGGCATATGTATGCTCTTTTTAATCGCCGCGGACAGCGACCCTTTACGAGCTGCACTCCGCCACCGCTCTTGAGAACAAGCAAAACCTGCTCATTGAAGTGGCGAAATGGAGCGGAGACGGTCTGAGAGTCAGTTGCTTAAAATTACCCACAAATTAGCTTGCGTCCGACAAAAGCACTTGTAAAAATATGTACGAGTTAATGTCTTTGCTTCCTGGTATAATAGTTTATAAGGGTAATGAGGAACATTAAGCATCGTGAATTCTATTTATGTACTTGTCAATGCCATTGTGTAGATATTCCAAGAGTTAGTTTCGGACGGGGCCGTTCAGTAGACGCCAGGAACAAATTTCCACTTGACGACCTCACAGTAGCGGTCCCAATCTTTTCCATATTTTATCGAGCAGCTGTATGAAATCTATCTTAGTAATATGGCGGATTGAAATTGGAGCCGCTGCTGCGTACCGCTCGAAGTCACGAGAGCAACGGTGAATAAGGACGGCAATGAAGAAGACCGAGTAGAAGTAAGGGATGACCGAGCAAGGACCTTGAACGGCGCCCCACATGAAGCTCATGATCCAATCCGCGACATAATTCTGACGTTTCGAATAAGCATCGTAGCACTGGAACAGACTATATGGACTGTATGGGCACTTACTGGTTTGCGAGAGTAAGCCCACCAGCCGCTGGTGAGGAGGCGATTACTATTCAATAGGTCATCAATACGCCAGGATAGACTTTACAGCGACAGGAATAAGGAAGTCATACCCATGTTCAGTTTGAATGTATGTAGGATTCTTCACATGATTACCGGAAGTTGGGGGAATGTCTTGCGGAATTTCATGATACCCTGCGTTTCAAGCTTGAAATGGCTCTTCTGTGCCATAGCCGTATCCCAGCTAAAGAGAAATATCAGTGATTGAAGTAGATAGGGTTATAATAAATCGGCACTGACACATAATACGCGGTGAGAAGGACGGAATACATGATGACATAAGTCAATGTAGAGAAACGGTATGTGGAAGGATCATGGGACGCCATATAGACAACAGAATACACATATGACTGAGGGGCACATGGCTTGAGAAAACTTTCGAGAGGCAAATATAATTGGAAAGCTTACAAAGGGCACTCCAGCGAAGTTCCAAAAGATAACGAGGAAACCCCATCTACAGGTTGTTGAGTATCGGTCGAACAAGCCGAATCTTATCTTACTTCTCGTGGTACATGTCCCATGTCTGAGGAATAAGCTCCTCTCCTTTAGCGCTGATAGGTTTGAACTTCATCAGCATGAGGGTCATTTGACACCCAAATCGAACACACCAAGCATTCAAGTATAAAGCTGTCGCAAGGATCATGAAAGCCATATTCTGCCTTGGGAATCAGGATACGACCAGAAATATCTTCGGTTCAGAGAACTCACGGGCGTGACGTAACCATAGGTTTCGTACTGTTTGCAACCACCAGAGACGGCCAAGAAGAAAACGATAACCCATGGAATACGAACTTCGGCCCACATCTTGAGATCGATTCGGCCAATGCGGGGTTCAAAGCAGCACCCATGAAGAAATCGTAGGCGAAATTTCCAGACATGCGAATCTGGGTCCCAGTAGCGACCGCGTAGAAGTATGTGATGAAAGAGACACTCCAGCCATAGATCATGCCGACGGACATCAGGTGTCCATAGTTATCGATGATTTCCGTCAAGCGGAAGATACCAGTGTAATGCAGCGTAGCAGAGGTTGCCAGCGTCACGTACAAACAACTCAAGGCGTTGCAGTTGTACATGAGAGTCTTATAACCCAGAGATGGAACGGGGAGGCCTTCTTGCTGGTATCCAGTAATCAATTGTGCAATGAGAAGCTGGAAGAAGAAATTTCCGCTGTACACCTTCCATGCATACCAGTTTGGGCTGGCGTCCTGTGAAACAGTGAGCGCTTCGGTATACCGCTGTAGGAACGCGTATCAAACACATACCTTTTGTATGTGACCCCACATACGAAGCAAGAACGGCTTGACATCGTCCATAGAGTCGGGGTATACCAGCTTTCCGTCATAGAACCAGAGGCAGATCCATAAGTAATACATGAGAATCGGGAAAAATGTCATGATGGCGGCAACACCCCACGGTCCTCCAAACTCGTAGCTGGAAGGGAAGTAGAAGACACCAATAAACGCGCGCGTGGAGAAAAAAACACGAACGATTCATGTTGGTCCAGTCGCCTGTCTGTTTCCCTACCCTTTTCAGTAATGACAAGTTTTGATGTCTGCCCATTAGCGCCATTGCCATTGATCCCATCGGTTTTGGCTCTCTGCCGGAGGCCTTCCTTTCCAGCGTCGTGGGCGACCATGATGTGGAAGCAAAGAGAAGCGACGACGCGAAAATTAAACACGTCCCTTAAAATCGGACCACAAAGTCTCTAGTTTATTACGTAACCAGGTCATCGGACGGTATAGTGCTTTCCCGACAAGATTATGTAGCTTCGTGGATGAAAAAACAGGCAGAACGAGTTCTTTCATGGCTTCTGGGCTTTGAGGATTGGCAAAGGAATTGAACCTGGGGTCTCGAACAAGAAGTTGTCGAGAATGTATGTCCTCATATGGGTAGGAGCAAATAGGGACAAATATTATCATGTAATCCTCTCCATGAGCATGTGCATTCTCTTCGCCTACGACCACTGTCAGAATGACTTCCTCTGTATTTTACAGATTTAAATCGCAAAAGGACGAGTCGCGAATAACATTCGATGGTACTGGAATCTCGGTATTTGATCTGAAGCGCGACATTATTCTAGCAAACAATATGCAAAAAGCCAACGATTTTGATCTATATGTGTACGATGCAGCGTCTATGCAAGGTTTGTTGGACAATGAAGGTGCAATGTACCCATTTTGAGCCCTAACAATTGGTCAGAATACAAGGATGATTCGTTCATAATACCGCGCTCTTCCTCTATTATCGTGAAGCGTATGCCTTCTGTGCGTCCTGGGAAGAGCAAGGTTCAGATGTACGTTGCTGGCTCTATGAACGCCGCGCCGCAGTCGGAGCCAGTGGTAAAGTCTGGGGCTCTCGGTGGCTCGGCTACATGGCACCGAGGCGCTATGTCGAAACGCTTTGATATCAAGGAAGAATCCTCAACTGTGACACCACCAGTGGTACGTCGTCATAGGACTTCTCTGCAGACAGTTTGTTAATGCGGTAGCAGCCTACGACAACGACTGTCACATCATCCATAACGCAAGAAGATGAGGCCGCAGCGATGGCGGCCATGTTCCAGGCACAGACGGCCAACTGGGAGGAAACCCAGGAAAAGATGTCTCAGTTAGTATTGACCCCTGCGGGTTTTTGTCACTGTAGTAGTTCATCCTCTAATGATCATCGCCCCTTACCTTCCCGCTGCCCGTTTCTCATCCACTTCATTGCATAGTGCAACTCGCATCTATACCAATTCTCGTGGTACAGGATTTCCGCGAGGCGGAAAACCATACGCACATCCTGCTCAACCTGAGCGACCTTTGCCACCCAGTTATGTTTGCTATCGTTGCGGCCAAAAAGGTGCGCCCTTATCCTATACACATCGAGGCCTCCAGCCCTCAACTTTTTGCAGGTCACTGGATTCAGGACTGTCCTACAAATAACGACCGTGAATTCGATCACAGGCCACGCATCAAGCGGACGACCGGTATTCCTCGCAGCATGCTCAAGGCAGTCGAAAATCCAAATGGCGCTGAGCTGGGGCAAGGTATCATGGTCACTCCCGAGGGTGGTTATGTCGTTGCACAACCTGATCTGTTTGTATGGTCTCTGCCTTCTTTGAACCATATTCACCGTTCCCATTATCAGAGCATCCTGGCAAAAACAAACATCTCGAGCGAAGGGGCTCACTGTAGCCGACGTACGGGAACGTACACCAACGGACCCGTCACTCACCTGTCATATCGACAACAAACTATTTCGTGATGCTGTCAAGACACCTTGCTGTGGCACCAACTATTGTGAAGAGTGCATCCAAACGCATCTCCTCGAACGAGACTTCATCTGTCCTAATTGTGGAAAGAAAATTGCCTCGTTAGACAAGCTTATTGTCGATAAGCCGATGCGCACTAAGGTGACGGATTATATCGAAAAGGTAATTGAAGATAGCAAGAGGGAAGAATCGGCCTCAGCAAATGCAGACCAGGTAAAAAGAACTGTCACATCTTAGTCAATCTCAGGCTCAGACCGTCGTTCTAGGGCGGCGACATAAATGACCAAGCAAACCAAGAACAAGACATATACTCCGACCAGCAGCCAGATCTCAGCATGGACATGCAAATGCTCGAGGACAGCATCCCACAGCTGCAAGCCCAAATCTCGCAAATCTCCCTGATGCTGCAAAACCAGTCTCTTCCAAACCAAGTCCGGCAGACGACGGAGCTCCAGTATCAACAACTGCAGATGCAGCTGCAGCAAGCCCAAACCATGGCGGCGGCCCTGGCTGCGGCTACGACGTTCCAGCAGCAGCAGCAACAACAACAGCAGCAGCAGCAGTCGCAGGGTGGCGCTAGCATGGGTTTCGGGTTCCAGCAGGGCAATTGGAGTAACCAGTTTGCGAACCAACAACAGGCGCCGCAGGACTCGGCCTATCAACGATTGCCTGTCAACAATCGCCGCAGAAACGTCAAAAGAGAACGTCCCTCGGATTTTTTGGAGGTTGGTGGTGAGAGTGACAGCAAGACCCCAAGGTATTGGGAGTGATCGAAACGGATGCATGCTCTTCTTTGCGCCGGTATATTATTGGGTCAATAAATAGACAGCCAAAATGTATAACTAATGGTTAATGAGACGTGGGGCCTTCGACTGAAATGTTCTGTAGCGATCCACCGCCTCCCACTCTTTTTAGCAGCATCTGTTGGTAGTTCTCCCAAGCTGAGATCAACTGAACGCTTCGTCAGGAGCTGGTGCATGGAGGGTCAGTAAAAAAGCGTACTTCTTTTTGACGAGAAATCATGCCCTCCAAAAAAGCGTGTAGAGAGTCCTTGAAATCTTCTACGCGCTCCTGCTCAAATCGGACGACCTCCGTTTTGGCCAACTTTGAAACATGTTCAAACTCGTGCTTGGATTCCATCGCGCGCCTTTCGGCCTTCAGTAATATACCTTCAGTCAATTGCAAACAGACTAAACAAGGGCTGTCATCCCCCACCTCGGCAATCTGACTCAGGCTATAACTCATTCTATCAGGAGCCAACCTCCCTTGCGTTCGATTTTTCTCATGGTTGTTTTTCACACGCTGGAGGTCGCTTTCGGTTTGTCGCCAATTGTGATATGTCCGTATCCGCGAGGTGAAGGCCAGCTATTGAAAAAAGCTCATTTCATCTTTGCTTGGCTCCATAAGAACGACAATACTCACGCGGACTGAATTGATCAGTCTTGCATATTCGTCCACTTTGAGATATAAGCAATTTACAAGAACAACGTTAAACGTTTCTAGCTCACCTGTACTCATCAACGTCACCATATCTTGATCCGCTTGCGTGACCTGCAAATCCTGCACTTTGCGTTCCACATCCGCCAAGCCGATCAGCGATGACGAGAGCTGTGCGCCAACGTCGGATGACGACAGCTCGCTGACTGTCTGAGCAAACTCTCCTGCTGCAGCAGAGAGTTCTGGATTGAGGGAAAACATTAGCCAACGTGTTACCCAAACTGCAAATTGACTAACCAGTTCGTTGCCGCGAAACAGCTTCAATCGCCTTCACTAGCCCACGCAACTGCGATTCTAGACTATCAAGGTATATTTTCTGTTTGTCAAACCACTGAAGAAAGAAGAGAATAAGCTATAGCAGGCCTCGTAAATCTGAGGACAATGTGTTACCTCGTCTGTCTCGTGAAAGCGAGAACCAGCCAGAGTCTGTCCGATTGATGCCATGAGACCTCCGCGCTCATGAGCAATTTCAGCTTTTCGATGTTTTATCTAGGTGAACTATTAGGGGATAACAGCATATATGCGTCAAAAGAACACGACTTACATCGAGTGCAAACGTGTCACTCTCTAGGAACATCTTAAGATCGGGATCCTTACTGAGAATGGGATGATTCGCAATTTTCTGAATGCACTTCTCCAGCGCCAGCCGTCTCTGCCGCACAAACTGATCATCAAACCGTCCAAATGGGTTTTTCTCCGGTACCGGAGGGACGACTACGCCAGGATTATTCAGAGAAAGGGTCTCGTAAAGCCACAAGAAATCCGAGTACCGTCGAAGGACCGAAAATGCTGATTTTTGGAATAACAACGATGTCGTCTGAGCTAATTTATCAACACCTGTAACACATGTCATGGAACTGCTTCGAACTCACGCGCGTATGGACGGTGTACATTGTAAAGGAGCGGATGGGGTCACCGACCTTCTGGGGATCGTCCACTGTGATTACGAAGACCGGCTGAATTTCATTGTCCTTGTCTGGTGTACCTAGCAAATCTGGCGTCATCTTGATTGGTGAGGCGTATGAGTGCAACAGTTCAAATGAGCTGTAGAACTCGAATACATCACCTTGCTGTCGGCGTGTTGTTCAGGTATTTTCACCGTCTGCCCAATAGGCTTATCGTCGTCGCTATCGTCATCCACTTGGCCACCCCAAGCCGTTCGCTCGCTTTGCCAACCGCCGAGGGAGTCTTTTCCGATAGATAGCTGCGCGACAGATTGATCGATTCCGAGAGGAGTGGATCGCTCGAGCGGTGAGATTACATCCGTCGTTCGTGTGTTAGGCAGGTCAGGAGAGACATTGACGTGAGAGACCTGCTTGCTCTCTTGAGAAGCAGGAGATGACGGGGTCCCCACCCAGCTTGCAGGAGGTGTGGTTGAACGAGAGCTGAGGACGTCCTTCTGGAGCGCGTCAGACGAAGTCTGTTCTGTCGAGTCCTGAAGAGGTGTCGAAATGCTTTCTCTGAAACCCGGAGATCGAGTGGATGACTCCGCTTCATGAGCACTCTCCTTCCCTTCATCGTCAGTGTCTCTCGAGCGGATCGCAGAGTCTAGTGGATCGACGGTCGTCGGCGTTGCGACGGCAGGGACGGGAGTCGGCTCAGTATATGTCTCTACGGGTGACGCTGTCGCAAATGCGTTCGTGGTAAAGTCGTTCGAGGACTGAGTATTGGCAAAGGGGGAAGCCCAAGGATCGGGTGAGCCAGAACGCCTTGCAAAAGGATCTGCGAAAGGATTTTCCTCCAACGCTTGACGTGAAGGAGCGAGGAGATCGTCGAAGCCTTCCATGTGGTTCAGCGTCAAGGTGTAACACAGCACGATAACGCGAACAAATACATGTAGGGAAGCCACTACAAGTCAGGAACCCGTCACTGGACTGCAGACTCGCCGGCAAATTTATGCAATACAAATAATGTTACAGATATACAATGAAGAATGAACGACAAGAGGAAGACCAGATGGACGGGGCGATGGTTAAGACATCAAGCGTTCACCCCAAACGAGCCGATGTCGATGAGCTCTGTACGCGCCCGAAACGAGGAGCCATAAAAGATAGGAGCAGACCACGAAGGACAAGGCAAAGAGCAACCGCATGAATGTCTTCCATCTCCAGGACACAGGGCTGGAGGACGTGAAGATAATACGACGCCAGCGTTCATAGAACTCTGTGTTAAGCCATGTCAAATCTTCCGTTAAAGCTTGTGCCTAGCAAAGCCTTGTTAATTTCGGATCCGTGCTGTTAAAGTATGGAAGAAACACAGACCTTTTGCCGACCGGATTCATATACCAGCCGTATACCAGCCACTTGTTGCTGTATTACCGGTAATGATTCCGACAGGTCAGACAAAACGTTGCGGGATTCGTCAAGTTCACTTTTGATATGGGGCACTTGGGTCTTGAGAGCTCGCTCCGCCCGGGAGGTATTTTTCTGGTAAATGAAGTGAACAGAGACCTAGGGACAGAAACGATGACAATGCTCACCTGGATACTGGTATAGGACTCCTGTATCTTGCTCTCAATGGCTCGGAAATTGCTCAACCCTTCAGATAGTTCGGACTGGATTGGAATGATCAACATTGTTAAGACGCAGAGAAGACGCTGCGCTGACTTCTAGCGATTTCATTTGGGATTCATAATCTTCGACCCTTTTGGAGACCTTCGTTAAGGCAATTTCCAGTTTACTTTTGGGATCCTGTTAATGACAGCTGAACGAGCGATCCGCCGCAGCTTACCGGGTCGAGACGTATGCAGGATAATCAGAATTCCGTGCGCGATGAAGAGGCAAGTCTATAAATTGGGACGACCTGCCCTGAGACATGGTGATGGGTGAAAAGAAAAAAAAAATTGGTCAAAAGTGTATAAGGGGGTGGCTACATAGAAAGTGTTGGACAGGCCTCATGCCTGCGACTTGACGAGACCATTCTGATCGCAGAAGCCGTAAATGAAGTTCACGTGACTCGGCCGAAAAGCGCGAGGCCAGCCAAGGCTCTCTTGGCCGAAAAGTTCACCGCTCCTAACTTCCATCGTCCTGCTCACGATATTGGGATCTCTGGCCGGTGCGCATGTGATAACTTCACTATTATCACAGTACTAAATTCAATTCTCAACTCCGAGTTGCACCTTGAAGTGCAGAAGCAGACGAATCCTAATCTGGCATGTGTATGTACGGTAGCTCGACATATTTTCCATCTTGCGAACCACGAGGCTCTTACACACCAGAATATTTGACTATCACACGAAGCGGCACTAATAGATTAGGTGGTGTGAGCATCAACCATGCTATCCTGCATTTCGAACCGTGGGTGCTCGTCTCTCCTTCCCACAAACTTTCGGAGGAGTCCACGTAAGGCAATCAGAATGACGATACCTGAGTACCCGAACTGCACTTTTTCTTTTTGCCATGCAGGCAAGCATGCAGGTCGCAGGCTCGTTCACATGTGCAGCCAATATGAAGTCCTTCGAAGTCCCAGCTACAGGTCATCCTTCTTGTTTCGTAAGTCGCCGAAGTTGAAAGGCATAACAACACTTTATTCAGTTAGTCCGCCAGTCATCAGGCTTGTGGTCACAGCAACACGTGCTCTCCCTTGGATATTGCTCTCAATACATACAAGTGCTGTGCAAAGCGTTGTCTGCCCTGCTTCCTATCGTCATCACCCCAGAGCTCGCTCATAACGGTTCTCGGATAAACCTGTGTCGGATTGAACGACTATCGCATCCTTAGCTCCTTTATTGTCGCCATACGGTCGTTTGGCCATCCTCAAATGCTCTTTGTTGCACCTCTTCGCATATGACAAGAGAAACGCATGCCATTTCGCGTCACCGAGCCCTATCCGCCACGCGCATGGCTCTTGGGAAATGCTCTGAGCATCATGCTCAATCTGTGTCGTATGGTCTTACCCTCACTGAACTACTTATCTCTTTTATTCGTTGCCCCATTCAACTCGACAACTAATCCCGATTTCTCAGTTTTGTCCTCCTGTCATCTCGGCTTCGGTTCTTGAGCGACATCTTGCACTGTCCTTCCACCTGGCGAAACTTGTCAGCTGCCCAGAAATTGTTCTCCACTCATGCGGGGCCAGAAGACATGCACACGCTACTTTGGGCATTCGTCAACATATAAATGAGGATCGCATTCACTGTCATCCGCAGGATCAGTCCTATCCCCAACTCCTCCAGAATCCAACATGGTTTCCTATCTGGCTTGGGCAGCTCTCCTCTCCTGGATAGCTTTATCCATCGGGAGAGTAAGCTCTATGGTGCTCAACGCGACGCAGTTCGAAGGTCTGGGACCTAAAGCCCGAGAGGTCCTTGCCCGCGCGACGCCTTCGCCTCCCCATTTTGTTGTATATCAAGATGCTTGGGATGGCACTACGGGTCCCCGGCCGTGGCTAACCTGAAGGTAGTTATATCTCTTCAGCTATCCAAACTCCATAAACAACATACTAACGATGTGCAAGGGATATAATGTCTAGTGGGTGGCTGACTTGATCAGGCATTCTTCTTGCTCAAGGCGCATCGATACAGCGCTTTGTCGTTCCTTCTATTAGCAGGACCCTGGGACAAGGTAAAATTATTCGCAGCCCCCAGCGCGTTTCAGATCCAAACCCCTTACGAACCTACTAGGCGTACGAATGGACGACATTCACAGATGCTGACAGGGCTACCATCAAGTCGCAATATGCAGCTGCAGGCATCAAATTGATTGTCGCTGCCTTCGGAGCCACAGATGTACCAACTACCGTGAACGCGGACCCGATCGCCACTGCCAATACTATGGCCGCTTGGGTCAAGAAATACAACTTGGACGGAATTGATGTTGACTATGAGGTTCGATGTTTTTCCATCGATTACTAGGCCGCCTACTAATTCAACGTAGGATTTCAATGCTTTCGACGCTGGGGATGGAAGGGCTGAGGTAAACATATTTTGACCACCCCGTTCAGTCGCCCTGTTCATTTCTGTGCTTTTTCTGCTTAGAATTGGCTGATCAATTTCACTAAACAACTCCGGTCTCAACTGCCTCAAGGAACATACATCATCACACATGCTCGTACGTTTATTCTTTCTCTGTTTTCAAATTCGCAACTGAAAATCTGTCACTTAGCCGTTGCGCCATGGTTAGTGTTGTCGGTAATCGATCTTGGTCATGCCCCAATCATAGCATTATTTCAAGGTTTTCTCCGAACAGATGGGGTGGAGGAGGTTATCTGAAGGTGCATTCCTCCGTGGGAAGTCTCATCGATTGGTACAATGTCCAGGTGAACAAAAAGTCCTTTATATGTCATATCTTCCTCGCAGCTAAAACGTCTTCTTTTAGTTTTACAATCGTGCGTCCTTTTCGTGCCTTGTCGTTGAGTCCTTTTTCGTAATAAATTCACGCAGAGGGTGCCTCGGAATACACGACATGCTCTAACTTGTTGACTACGTCATCAAGCACCTGGCCAGGATCTGCTGTTTTCCAAATAGCAGCTAATGGTGTACCTCTTTCAAAAATTGTGATCGGAAAACCCGCTACCACGGCTGACGCCAGTAACGGTTTCATGTCGACGTCGACGTTAGCCAGTTGCCTACAGCAAGCGAAGAACCAGGGTTGGAGTGAGTTCGAGCTTCCTCCCTATTTATCCCATCCTAACATGTATTCCTTCTGCAGACGCTGGAGCTATGGTCTGGCAGGTGAGCAATCAGAGCCCCTGCAGCAATTCTGGTATTGATTTTGGCCTTTTCAATAGTACCCACATGCAACCAGCTCTTGGATCACGGCTGTCCGAGCCTCATCGTGGCCAGTATAATGACTATCTCTTGCTTTCCTTTGTGCTTCTAGACTGATGATTGATATATAACACGCTGATCTTTTGTACACCTGTTGACACATAAATCCATTTTGTAGCATCTGGTTGCGGGCAAAATGGTCTATTGCTTGGTAGAGGGAACACTGCACTCATCTCGATAGTCCTCTGAATCGGAATGAAAGAAGCTCAGTCCAGCATTTCAGAGCAATCTGTTACTTCTCGTAGAGACCGCTGTAGAAGCCTGAACACCTCTGCCGATTTGGTGTGACCTTCGGTACCTGACCGGAGTGTATAGCCCTTCATATCTGCCAAAGCTTCAGTCAATAAGTCATGCCCGATAAATAGCATTGGTATACGGTAAGAGACACGATTTGGAGCTTCAAGTTAGCGAGGCGATCGTCTTCAAATGCAGATGCATCGCGTGACCGAAAACACGACGCACGTGCAAGATCGTGATTGAAACGCGTTCTCTAATCTGGATCTAACGCCTATCGCTTGCGACGATGCCCTGCCTCGCGGTGCAAAGATTTCCAAAGATGTTCAAACATAACGCACGATAAAAGGGCGGCCCCAGGACGACAATCTCCCAGAACTACTCTTCTCTCAGCCATATCTCCTCTTCTCTATGCATCGGCGCCCATTCATCGTCTCTCCAGCTCCAGTTGGGGAGTCCGCCAGGCAGGAAATGAGTCCAGCTGGCGGGATCACAATGGTATCAGCATTATGCAATGTCATGGCAATCAGCATTGCGCCTGAGTTCGCCATTGACTACCATCTGGACATGTGCATTTTCGCCACTGTTTCCCTGAGTACTGCAAGGTGGTACAAAACCCCACTGGTTGTTGAGTTGACTGAAGGGAGTCGGCTGTGCCATGACAGGGACGACTTCGCGGCTGCGGCGCCTAGAGACGGCTCCAACGTCCTTCGATCTCTAGTGCGTGGGGGGACTCGCGAAGTGCGAAAGGGACACCACATGGGCATGTTCACAGTGGTATCAGCATTATGCAACGTCATGGCAATCAGCATCGCGCCTGAGCTCGTCATTGACTGTTATCTGGCCATGTGTATCTCTGTTTCCGTTGTCTCAAGTACCATGACGCAGCCCACAACAACTCCGCAAGCTGTTGCATTGAAGGACTGCAGACTGGATGAGGCGTCGCTCGCCTCGACCACAAGAGGGCGGCAGGGGTGAAAATTTTCCAAGGTGCGTCCAGAACATCCGCTCGCAGGGCAAATTTGCCTTTGGCGGCGCATTCTGGACTCGTTTCTGGAAATTCGTGGAAAAAAGGAAGTGAGCTCTGCTCAGTGAGAACGGTGCCTTGTTAGTCCACATTCCTAGTTCAATCTTCACCTTGTATCAGGCTTGTAATGGTTCCGGATATGATCAATATGTCTCTGAATGGAGGGCTATAGTCCTTTCTAGGTCCACAACCTGTAAGAATAGGGCATTCTGCTCTAAGCCTTTGCTAAGTGCAACGTCTTCGCAAATGCTAATGGCATTAGCGGTAGCGGTAGTTCTGCTGCGGTGCGAAAAGTTGCTATTGGCAGACGGGATCTTACTTGTGACTCACATGGTACAATGCAGGGGGTCGACGTGTCGTGAGAAGGAGTTGTAGCAAGGATGGGATGGTGTACTGTACCAAGAAGCACCTTTGTATTATTTGTCCATCTTAGCGTGTCAACAAATATATGTGTCCACATTTTCCCCTAATCACAAGACTGAACAAACCAAAATCACCTTTGGACCGAGTGCTAATTTCGCGTTCATATTCCTTGTGGTCTCAACAGGCCGGCCTCCGCTAACTTGACAAAAGGGCTCGTTGCTTGCTGGGACGCGCATGCTAGCGACACAGGTGCGGGTGCCTTTGGTAATCACGAGATTTTGTCATTGGCATGGAGGTGGAGCAAGAGCTCTGTTTCTCCACAGATACCACCTTCGACATCCGAATACGGTACAACTAAAATGCACCGAAACTTCGCCTATCCACTTCTACTTTCGCAACTTGAATTCTAGCAACCGTGGATGTTGACCCCACCTTGTAGGTCTTAATCGGCTGGCCAAACGACACAGGTTCGTGCTAACGGCTGATGCTTTTCTAGGTGTCGTGTATGTGCTTTCGCGTTGTTCACGTATTGCAACCCCTTGACTCCTAAGTGTAGAAGGCCACATGGAGATGTGAAGCACGACTGAACAGTTCTACCTGACCATTCTATTTTCTCATGTTACCTGCTTCCTTGGAATGAAAGCTCGACCAAGGTGGATAACGACGTTCCCAGTCATCTCTCTGCATTTGAATCAAGAAAGTAACACCAAGCTGTGTAACCTCGATCCGAAGACCCGGATTCCTCCCACAATATATATCTCCATACCTCCCCCAATTCATGCCCGATCATGTTGGTGTTCTATCCCTTTTCTTTTTGTTCAGCTTTTTCATTTTTGGATGGCCAGCATGACTGCTTATCACATGTGCTGTGCAGTGTGCGTCTTGACGAGGACGCATGGACGACTAGTACGACAGCAATATAAAAGAGACTGTCAGTCTGCTGCCGAATTGGGTTCCTCAGCTTCTGTAATTTCTTCAGAGCTAGTTCATTGGCCTCTTCACCCGCTTTTCAGACAATGTTCTATCTTGCTTCGCGTTCTGTTGCTGTGGCGATAGCTGCTTTGTTACCCTTCTCCGTGGTTGCTGCTTTGCCTGTCGAAGCCGCATCGCGGAACACTACGATCCACGAGCTTTCAGTGCGTGCGACGCCTTCCCCACCCCATTTTGTCATCTACAGCGACAAATTTGTCTCTGGTTTAACTGGCCCTCCTCCGGTCAGCCAAGTTCAAGTAAGTTGATTTCACAATGTGTCTTTTTGAACTCGATTTGACGTTCAACCATCAGGGATACAACATATTGTGAGTTCGTGCAACGTTTCTTAGTTTCGAGCTATTCATCTTCAATTCATTCCGTAGCGCGCTTTCCTTCTTGCTTACTGAAGGAGCGTTCGATAAGGTAAACATGCCATCTTGCGGAACCAAACACGTACCTCATTTTCACTGAAGGCTGCAGAATGGACGCAGTTATCGGCATCGCAACGGTCAGCTATCAAATCCCAGTATGCCGCTGCAGGGATCAAGTTAATCGTGTCCTTGTTTGGTGCTACTGACGCGCCCACCTCAACTGGTGCTGATCCTGTCGCGACGGCTAATACCATGGCTGCCTGGGTTAAACAGTTTAGCTTGGACGGCGTGGACGTTGACTATGAAGTCAGTATATTTTTAGCCGCATATTCCCATCGTCATGTTCTGAGTACTTTCCGCTCCGTGCACCACATGCAGGACTTCAACGCCATCAATGCAGGGGATGGCGAAGCCGAGGCGCGTCTGGATGACACGTATCTACCCGTGACGCGCTCATTTCATCACGCAGGCTTGGCTTGCAACGTTTACTCGACAACTACGCACTCAATTGCCTCAAGGAACATTTATACTGACCCATGCACGTGAGTGTCCGACTCTTCCTCGTTGATTTAACCCATCTAACAGGCATCATTGCTGAAGCCGTGGCACCCTGGTGAATTATCGGCGGTTTGAAGCAAAAGTGATTCGCTGATGCTGACAACTATTTGTCAAGGTTTTCGCCAAACAAGTTCGGAGGCGGCGCTTACCTCACAGTCCACTCAACGGTCGGTAATTTGATAGATTGGTACAACGTGCAGGTGCGAATCCGGTGTAAGAGAACTGTGTGTTTGAGAAAACTGACTTTAAGAACGTTCGACTCCCAGTTCTATAACCGTACGTCATATAGTTCTTTGCCATTCTAGACCGTTATTTATATATTTATACTTCACACGTGGATAGAGGGAACGAATGAGTATACAACCTGCCAGGGTCTCCTGACCACCTCTTCCAACACATGGCCTCAGTCAGCGCTCTTCCAAATTGCTGCTAGCGGTGTCCCCCTGTCAAAGCTCGTGATCGGCAAGCCCGCCACGGCCGGGGACGCCAGCAACGGCTTCATGCCCACTACGACCTTGGCGCAATGCGTGCAGCAAGCTAAGAATCAGGGATGGAGTACGTTAATGGCATGATTCTCGGTCAGATTAGCTCGTTCTGACGATTTTCCAAATCTAAAGATGCAGGAGTCATGGTTTGGGAGGTGAGCACAGTGAAAATGATTGACGAATTCTGTATGCTAATGGCCTTCCTTAGTTTCCCGATGCTGCGGCCTCGTGGATCCAAAGCGTGCGTTCATTGGCATTCCCAGAGTGATGTAACTACAGAGATGAGTGTCCCTACCGGTCTACGGTCTTGAGATAGGAAAAGGAAGAAAAATGTCTAATTCGTAAAGAGTGAATGCAATTTGAGGGAGTCAATTGTCCGATATACCCATAGCAATGTGTGACGGGAGAAGCTGATGTAGACAGGTCCCCAGTATACTATAGCAAGTTAGGAGAGGGAAGGAGGAGACGATGTCCATGATTCTCGCGCAGCCTAGAGGCAAATTAGACAACGAATAGTTTCTGTGTGCCGCGTGCGATTGTCAAAGAAGCACTCAAGTATAATGAAAGTTTACGCACGATAGCGGACGCTGGAGTATTGTTGTCTTTGTTATACGCGTCAATATCGCCGACGAAGAATAGCGAGTTCTATGGGATGTGTTTCAAGCTGAATGCCCCTTTGAAAAGTGACAGATTACTTACGGCTCGAATGTCATATGCGATGATTGTGGCGGGTGTGCTCCCATCAGGATTCACATAATGCGCTATTCCCGGATTGAGCATTAGTCTCCACAGATAGCAGACAATGCCATACCAGTCAACTCTTTTGTGTTGGGGTCAATGGTCCAGATGGCAGATTCTACCACCCTGTCGCCCGAACTGACCGGCTTAGAACCAGCCGGTGCTGAGAATCAATCTATTAGAACGGCACATAGAAGGATTCGCAAAGAAGAGCGCATACTCTGTTGTACATTCGTGAAGGCAACAACGCTTTTGGGAGACGTAAAGCAGTCAGTTTAACTACCATAATAAAGACCTGCATTGAAACGTACCTGCGGCTACCAGTCCCAATGCTGCTGGAGAACGTTGTACCTGAAGCACCGATGTAGTAAGGTGCAGGGAATTTTGGATTCTGTAATGCATAGTCAATGGACTGTATGACATCGCGAGATGTTGGCCTTACGCCAGCCAGGATATCGAAAGGGCTTCCATCGCCAGGAGCACTGATCTTAACGTTCAGGTCTTGGTCAGGACCAAGGAAGTTCAGGCCGCCACTGCCAGTAGTTTTATAAGTCGGAGAGATTGAGCAGACGCGTAGCGACATAGTGGATGCAGTACGAACGGAGGGTTCGAGTTCCTAACAACACCCAGAATGCTTCCGTCATTGGTACGAGCCTGGATTCGACCATTATGACTGTGTTGGTTGATGAGCACCTGACCTTGGAAGAAAAGGATTCCGCTTCTTACACGACGGGCGGACTACCAGAAGGCTTGTGACGTTTCGCGGCTGCAAGAATGCGATGTATCAAATTTTGGACGAAGGACGTTGGCAAAACACGCACCCCAGACGGGTGTCGGGTGTCTGGCGCCTACTTCACCCGGAACGCTGCGGCGAAGATTTGCAGGAGGCAGCGGAGGAAGTCCTCTTGCCAATCGTTCAGCGTTAGTTTCCCTGGTAGGCGAAGCCAAGGCGGAGGAGGCGATGGCAAGGACGCTTACGAGAACGGTTGGGAGGCTGGGAGCAACATGATGGAGGGAGGATGAAAGAGTGACAGACGAAGGGGGTAATCTTTAATCTGGCGCGCGGCAGGGGTGCCTCACGTCGTCTAAAGGCCGAATAATGAGATTGCGAAAAAAAAAATGGCCACCAAGGGGGTGACAACAATTTAATAGACAATGGGGAGCTCACACCGCGGCAAGGCCGTTCCGTACTGTGCCGCGACCTGGCCGGCATAAGAGGGCTGTGGCGAACACGTTGGATAAATGAGGTGAAGCTGGACCTATATTTGGCACGTGTTGATAAAAACAAAATGGCAGTATCGATCTGCAGCATCTTATTTCCCGGAGGAAGATATTGTAGCATTCTTTAGGATTGTGCAATCTGCATGGCCTGCGGGGTATACAGTTGTTGCGATACATCGAAGGGAATACGGTTGAAACTCACGTAGCTTATTTCCGGCGTCATTCTCGCCATCCTAACGTCACCGATAAGAATCATGGCGAAGGAACTCCGGCGTTCTGCAACGTTCGAGGCACGTCTTAAGCTATATCAAGGAGGACCATCGTTATCAAATCGCGTTTGCAAAACCGCGCCAAGAACAATGGCCAACGGCTTAGCTAACGAAAAAAAAAAAAACAAATAAACAAATGGTCAATGACTGGCATAAATTTTATTCGACAAAGCTATTATACTATGTAGAGTCCAGTGGAAACGAAGAGTCTGTCAAATGTAAAAGTACAGCAATGGTTGCGATGCTATGAAGTAAGGAGGGTACTGCAATTATAATGGAACACAAGAATGGCTCGACAAATCAAATGAGTGGAAAGCGATAAGGCAAACAATAGAGTAATCAATAAATTGCAATGGGTAAACCTACTGGACGGTGCAGTTTCCTGAGTCTTTAATATCTCGTTTCCGGTGTTTTCGAGTGTCTACAGGCATGGCGCCTGGAATTTCATTATCCGCGTCGTCATGTGCACCTCCAGCTTCTGTCGCGCCCGAGGCCGACGTGACCTTCGAAGACCTGTTCACCCCGGGATTCTCAACCGCAGAAGGGGCGCTTCCGGATTTATGAGTCTCCTTATCGACGGTGTCTGACATCATGGATCTTCGGTCATGTCGACTAGAAAGACTTTCCGTAGCAGTGACGGCGCTGCGTGTGCTATTGCTCGTCATGGACTGCGGTCGGTCATGGGCTACTTTCTTGAGAACGACTGGCGCCTTCTTGCGAAACTTCTTTTCTTCTTTTTCCTTGGTCTTCGGAGGGACGGCTGGAGGAGTTGATTCTGCGGACAGATTTGATCGTGTGCGCTTAAAAACTTTCATGAATTGATAAGAGGTCGGGGGGTGTGCGGGGTTGGGGTGGGGGTGGGAGTGACGGAAGGGGCGTCTATGCTCGTCCTAGGGGTATGGACAACGTAAGAAACGTCGGAGGCGGGACTAGTCGGTAAGAGATCTCGTTTGGCTTCGATCGGGTTCGAGTAGAGACTTGCGGGGTTCCCTTTGTCCGCATATTGCGCATAGAGAAGTAGCTGCGCACGAAGGTCACAGGTGGGTGGCGCATCAGCAGCACACCTCGAATGGGCAATAAGGCTGCATTGATCGCAGAGCACTGCGCTCTTCTTCACACCCTGGCGGCATACACGGCATATGACAGCTGTTATAAAATTACCATGTGAGACGACGCAGTATAAATAGGGTGCAAGGGAAAGCCTCACGCTTGCTGAACGTCGTCTTGACGAACGAATGTTCCCGCAAGGACAATCCGTTGTCAGCCAGAGGAAGAATCGAAGAGCTAGATGTCCGCTGTCGCGGTGATCCGTTGGAAATTTCGTCAGGGCGACTGTCGGTCGTGGGTGTTTCAGGCATTTCGATCTGAGCGAGGTATTTCAAGGCTTCAGACTTTTGCAGATCAGCACTGACACGTCTAAGGAATGGGATGCTGTCTTGAGGGCGTAATTCCTTTAGAAACGCTCAGAATCAATTACTGTGCAGGTGGGGGAAAAAACAACTAAACATACACTGTAGATTCCTGAATTCTTCTTCAACCAGGGATGTTCGCACAACTGTTCTGCGCTCGGACGCCTCTCAGGATCTTTGTTAAAGCATTGAGTGAGGAAGTCTCTCAGGAGGTCGGAACACCTCTCCGGCAATGCAGGCATATCGTCCTCGACGATTCGGAACATGACTGAAAAAAGATCCAAGGTTAAATTCGACAGAAGTTCCGGAACTAGAAAAAAATATTTACCTGTCATAGTGTTAGGGATATCGCCGTAAGGCGGTCGGCCCGTCAGGAGCTCGACGACCGTGCATCCCAAAGACCAGATGTCCGATTTGGTTGAAGCGCCGTTCAGCTTTATCACCTCGGGAGCCATCCAGTTAGGAGTCCCAGCAACGTCTTTCAGGTCGAATTCCATCGCACGAAGATTGAGCGACACGCCAAAGTCCGACAGCTTGACGTTGCCGTTTTTGGTGGTAAGAATGTTGGCGGCCTTGAGATCGCAATGAACGACTTGGGACTGGTGCAGGTAATGTAGCCCTTCGAGGATCTGACCACGTAGCTGGCCACGAGACGTTCGTTCAACTTTCCAAAGGCCTTGAGGGTCTGGCCAAGCGACCCGTTTTCGGCATACCTGAGCGTAAACTCAATCAGACGCAGTGCATGACAAGACATCTCGAGTACACGCTTACTCGAGGACGATATTCAGCATGTCTTCGTCCGGGTCATGCCCTCATACTTTACAATGCTTGGGTGCGAAAGGCTCTTCACGAGCTCGACCTCCCTCATCAGTGTTGTCACTTCATCCTCTTTCAATCCTTCGAGACGGATGCGCTTCACAGCCACCATCTGACCCGTGGTAAGATTGAGCGCACGATAAACGGAACCAAACTGTCCTCTTCCGATACAGTTCCCGAGTTGCTGATAATGGAAAAAAAGGAAAAGTCTATCAGAACACGGCAATTAACTGTGGAAATCCATTAAGCTTACAAAGTGGATGGGCGGCTTCCCCTCCTCCTTCAGGATCAGAGTCTTGCGAACCGTGCTCTCGTCGCCAGCGTCTCTCGACAGAAGATCACTTGCACTCGCGTTGTTGGACTGCACGCCAAGATTGACCATGCTTTCGAACCTCGACCGTGTGGGCTTTCCGCCAAGCTCGTCATACGAAACCGGGCGAGCGCGGCGTCGGGCGGCACTGGAATCAATATCGCTCTGGAAGCGACCCGCAACACTCTGGGCCTCTCATTGCCCCCCTGAGTATCGCCCTCATTCACGGTCGCGGTGCGAGGCGTCGACGGGGCACTAGAACCGTGCTCGCCGGAGACGGTCCTGGGGAACGGAACCAGCGAATCGGCATCGGACCCCTGGACTCGTCCGCGTCACTCCGAGGAACGTAGACTGCGTTCCTTTGGGTGATGCCAGGCTTGGTACTGTGTCGGGGAGCATGACCCTGCCCGATGGGCCCGCGATGCCGTCCGGGCTGCTGTGCGCGGTATGACCCGGTCCTTGGGCAAGAGCCCAGGCGTGTCGATGCTGTGCCGCGCTCGGTGTGTCGGCCGCCTTGGGAACTGGGCAGCGGCTCGACGCCCTCGTTCCGGCGCGTAGCTCCGACGATGGCGAGCTTCCGCGGCGGGGAGACGGAGATTGGCGATGCGCGATGGGGGGACGAATCTTCGGCATCAAAAGTTTGAGACTTAGGAGTGAGGACACGGGTCGGACTCGGGGCCTGGAATACGTCCATAAAGTCGTCCGGCCACTTGCCCTTGCGAAGATGAACAGCGGAAGCCTTGTTTATAGGTACAGGTTGGGCAGCCGTCTCCGGTCTTTCCTTCTCCCTGTCAGCGCCCTTCAGCGTAGCAACGTTTTCGTCCCCTCCTCGACGCGGGATAGGTCAATCATGGGGCTTTCGCTGATTTTGCGGTCCCTCGCGTACTTGAGGCCGATACCCTCGAGGCTCCTTTTTCTAGCTAGCTCGTCCGCGATAGCGCTGCCTTCTGTGCGGTGATCGATGGAGATTCGACGTTATTATCGGTCGTGACGGTGCGGATCGTGCCAAACTTATTATGACCGCCGCCACTGCTGTTGCTCCTTCCCATATCGAACGCTCGACACATCCGTCGTGACGGTCGTTTCTGTCATGGCAGAAGAAGCTACAGACCGCCGCACGGCCTGGCGCTCCAAGATAGTTCGGCTAAGGAATCGCCGCCCACCGAGGCATGGGTGGAGTCCGCAACGGATGAACGGGATGGCGAAATCGAAGTCTTACCCACGAGGACAGCGCGTTATCCTCGACGCGCTTTCGTGGAGCGGGCACGGAGGGCGAACGTGGAGGCGGTGTCGGTGTCTGCACTCTCGGGTCGAAGGCGACTCTGATGCTTTTGGTTGCTGAGTCTCTTGCGAAGACTTGGAATTTACTTCCCGGATCACCTCAGGCCTGCCTGACCGCATTGGCACAGAGCCGGAGGAGCGTTGGCCCTGTTACGAGTAGGAGACGGTGGAATCGGGGAGCTGGACAAGAGGTTTGGCGTAGACGCAGCAGCTCGCGACACAGTTCCACCTTCGGTATACGGTGTCCGTATGGTGAGGTCAGGTGGCTTCTTTCCTCGTCCAGGAAGGAATTTTGATCGTTCGACAGCCGGAAATTCGACGAATTGAATGAGAGCGATAATGGTCTTTGCGACGCGTGCGAGAGATTCTCCCGTAGCTTCCAAAAGATCATCCCGCTGAAACAGGTCTTCATCAGGCAGGCCATACGAGAACATGCCGCCAAAATTTCGTCACATTTGAAGTGCGCGCGAATCCATCCTCTCGCGGATCTGGACGCACTATAGACGCGGATCGCAATTTGTTCATAAGCCTGCAACGCGATTTTTTTTGGTCAAAAATCACAATACAAAAATTCATTAAATACACTCACTGGCAAAGGACAAAGCCATCTCTCAAAGCATCGCAGAATAAACGTCTCTCCCGCTCTTCGCCGCTTGCGCTCAGTCCACTTGAACCCGACGCGTTCAAGTTGCTCGTGCTGCCGCCGACCGCGCCTCCGCTCTTGCCCCAAATTCTCTCCAGCCTCGACAGGCCCTCATCCTCAATTCGACCTCCTCCCAGTCCCTGACGCCGACCTCTGTACGCGTCATATGCGGCGGAATCCGCACAACCTCCTTGCATAGCATGGACGTCGCCCTGCGGATGAGCTCTCTGAACTCTGGTTAGGCGGGCCGGATAGTGACGCAGAGGAAACGTTGAAATGTCGATTGTGCATGTACGATCGCTGGTTCGGTGATGTAGGCCGCGGACTGGCGAGGATGGAGTCACTCCCAAGCCGCGTGGGCGAGTCAAGCGAGGAACGTGGATTTTCGATCGACACGCGTCGCGGCGACTCGACGGAAGGCTGTCTTTGTCGCTCCACGGATGTCCTGCGCGGAAGCTCTACAGAAGGTCGTCGAGACCCTGGAGAAGGCTTGATGATTTGACAGGCGGATAAGCAGCAGGCGGGGTAACGACTCGTGGACGAGTAGTGGGAGAACGCGCTCGGATTGGGCTCGATGCACGCGGGTGAGCGGGCTGGGAGGCGAGCCAAGGGGCAGGTGTCCAGAACTTACCGCCGCGCGGGAGGAACTGCGTCCAAGCTGTCCCTTGGATTTGGAGAGGGCGAGCAGGTGGACTCGGTATGAACGTCGCTCTGGTAGGGGTCGGATCTCGGACGAACTGAGCTGCTCACCATACGTATCGACTGCCGCAGAGGAAGGTGTTGGACGGAACAGCGAGCTGGACAGACTTTGTTGGCCGGTGCTGCGCAACGGGGCTCCACTCCCGGCTTTCCATGCACGTTCGGCTTGCTTCCGAGGGGATAGGGCCACTGATTTTCAGGCCGAGAGGGTTGCAAGCTTGAGCGTCTCGTCCTCTCACGCGTCGGCGTGGAGACACATCCGCATGAGAGGATGAAGAGATGGGGATAGACGGCCTTGACTTCGGCGATGGCAAAGACCTGAGACAAGATGAATGATGGAATGATGGGTGATGACATTGAACCCTGCCGTAATGACGGCGCCTGGAATGAAGCCCGCTGCCCGCATGCGATCAATGGATCATGGTCGGTTTCGGGCGAAGATGAAAGCGGTACTGACTGGAGATGGCGTGATGGATTCGCGACCAGCTCGACGGAAAGTGACTTTGGACTCGAGTCTCTTGAGCATAGTCGGCCTCTCCTTGTTCCTTCTTTGTGGGTTCGACGGCCTTTCCTTTCCCTTTGGCATTCTTGGCGGTAATGGTAGTAAAGTCGTCCTTCGGTGTAGGAGGCGCGTGGCTTCTTAGAGCGCGTCGCGGAACGCAGACTTTGCTCAAGGGATGATCGAATTCGGTGAAATGCCTTGGTGGACGGCTCCGGAGTGGGCGGAGATATAAATGAAGGGCTTGCAGGGTCCGAAGGTTGTGGGGAACGAGCGTAGGAAACATTTCCGGTGGGTCGGATGCGAAGAAACATGAAAAGGGTTGGAAATGGACACCTTGGTGTTTGGGAGCACTGCCGCTGTCATAGCCAAGACAGCAGGGCACGAAGCCGTCACACGCGAGAGGTGGGTATCGGATATATGGGAGTGCGACGCCGGAGATCAATGAAGGGGATGGGGTATACAGGAGGGGGCTGAGAAGGAAGACGACAAGTCAGTTTCAAAAAGCCATGCAGGGCTTGTGGGACAGGCACACAGCTATATAACGAACACGTACGAGGAGGCAGCAATTCCGGACTAAATTTCGCGCTTCAATGGTGGACAGAGTGGGTATGGGCGAGAAATGAAGACTTGAACTAGTGGACGGCTTGATCAGCGATTAGAAGGCGACCTGTAAGCCAACAACGTGCTGGTTTAGACGCCAGAAAGGGTCGGGCACGCGGTCGTGTAATGAAAGCGAGAGACGGTACCTGATAGACGGGGAAGGAGAGTGTCGGTTAAGACGACTGAGCGGGGCGGGGATGAGGAGGGACAGATGCGCGGAGGAGGACAAAGGCCTCGCCCTCGGGAAGTGCAGCTGACCCGGTCAGCGAGGAGACGGAGAGGAAAAGGACGATCGGCTGTTCTTACTAGGATCCCTGAGTCACTTCCTAATTAGGAAGGTACCTCCATATGTAATCCAGGTGATATTTCGGACCCATCTTCCGTAGTTCCTACTTCGAGTTTGCACATTCAGCTTTTCCGCAACTTCTTCACGTCCGACGGTCTACATCAGATGACAGACGCACTCAAAGTCCCCTTTGCCGTGTGCAGTATTAACGGTGCAGACACGACTTGGATGGACAGATGCGATTTGCAGCGTGTAGCACAAAGCAACGAAATATATGACTGATGACGATATGACGCACCGCAGCGCAACGTCCATCAACTTCTAGACAAGGCTGTGTGAGAGCTAGCGGTGAGGTCGCGCCTCCCTGGTCACTTGCTCTCAACTCGATATAAATGGGTGTCGCGGCTACGGTTACCCCGGCCTCCTGTGGTGTTCACAGCTCGTACACCAATCCTCCTCTTGCTAGCATAGCCCAGAACTAGTTCGCAGACTCACCCGCGAAATCCCAGAACTAGCGCATGTGGGCGCAGAATGATGGGCCCTGTGACAGTCCGGAGGGAATGAATTGCCACGTCCATATGAACGGCATCCGTGAAGTGCTTCCATCTGCAAAATCCAGATATCACTCGCCCTTGTGATCATTTGACTGGTAGAGAACAATCACGTGTAGCCTATGAGAACTCGGCGTATTGAGATAGTCTGCGAAGCATCTCATTCAAGGTTAGGCGCCATAATGTTAATCATTCGAACGGAATAGCAATGATAAACGATAGACGGTGTTGCAGCGTCGAATGGTAGTAGGTTTTATGTTGCTATAAGTAGTTGTGCAGGAGTCGGTCGAACAGCAACTCCTCTTGCAAAGCCGGTCAAAATCTGGTTAGCATCAATCACGGAGAAAGACGGCTTATCGGTCAGATATGTGAACCTGCCGTCACATCGAAAGACTCGAGGCAGATTTCGCGAAGTCACCGACTGGCAGACGACGGAACGTGGGAAATTTTATCTCATCTTATCGCGATTGCCCCTGAGACACGCGCCAGTCATGTGATGGGAAATTCCGCTGGCTAGCTTGGCTGAGCTTGAATTTGTGTTCCATCGTCTCCATCGCCTCTGCTGACGTCGAGCTCGCCATGAGCACCCGTTCCAAAGCCAAGCTCGCTGCAGTCGCTCCATCTCATGACCCCCGAACCCCCGATCTAAGAAGGAGAAAAAGCCTAAATCCGCACGCCTGCACAAGTCTCTCTCCGTCGCTTCCGAGTCAGAACCGAGAAAGAGAACAAAGTCAAGAGTCTGAAACGACCCGCCAAACCCACATCGACAAAGAAAGTAGCATCCCAGGCAAGCACCCCTCCAGATTGCACCTGTGGCAAAGGCGACGATGGTTCACCGATGGTCTATTGCGAAGAGTGTGGCGTCTGGTAAGCAGATCCTTTCTCGTCCCTTCCCAACGTCGTCCTCAGCATCTTGGTCAGGTATCATTTTTCCTGCGTGAACCTCAGTGAACGAGAGGCGGAGGATATAAGTGAGTTGTCGCCCTTTCATGGCTGCTTCGCACAGAGCTGATCAGTCGCTTTCAGATATTTACATATGTCCCTCTTGTACTAAGAAGACAGGTCGCAAGACAGCTAGTGAGTACTTGAGGTTCTGTTTCTTACGTAGTCCTGTCGTCCTCCACGTAGCTTGTACCCGTGGAGAGCCGTTTTATGTATCTTTCGCCTCGTGTGTCAGTAGTGGTGCCACTCAAAAGACATGTAGTGCATTGTCCCAGCTACAAGGGTGCTATGAGTTCGTTCTGGCTTGCCCAAGCAGCCCTGAATAGCTTGTACTTTATGAGCGGCCAATTAGACAAGGCGAAAGATCATGTACCTTGAATTACTTTTTTTTTTCTCTAATTTTTTTTCTGCTTTTTTTTTTTCTAGATTTGCCAGATATCATCTTTTCAGTTCACTAACACATACTTCTTTCTACAGTGTCATGGGAAGGGCCCGAGGCCGTGGAGGAAGTGGATGTGATCAATGCGACGCCCAAGCCAGCCAAGAAGCCTCAGACGATAAGGATACCGCGAGATCTACCACCAGAATCGCCGACGGAATCAGAAGACAACATGAGCAGCGAGGACGAATACGAGGAACCGCAGCCCAAGGCTAAGGGCGGCAAGGTATGCGTCATCCTGTTAATTTTCTTTTTCCATCGTCAATTTACCCCACCTGTTTCTTCCCTTCAGACACGACGCACATCCGTTTCATCTGATTCGGACTCGGATGCGTCTGGGTATGGAGGGCGTTCAAACCGCAATCGTCACAGGAAGCGTTCTAGCTCTCCTGCCCAAGGTCTCACGCGGCTCAAGCGCAAAGGCGAGACGCAGTCCCAGGGCCCCTCCGCAAAGCGGAAAAAGTCCTCCGCCGCCGATTCGAATCCCGCAGACGACCCGACCCGGAAGTATTGTTTGGGAAAACTGGAGGACCTTTTCCGTGATATATTCCTCAGATATCCTCATGTACGCAACGAAACTCACGATGACGAGCACACGAACCAAACGAGTGATGCATCTGCTGCCGCCGCCGTTGTGCAAAAGGCACCGGACGAGCTGACAGAGGAAGAAAAGTCGCGCATTGTGGACGACTCCAAGAAGTTTGCTGATGAGCTTGAGAAATGCATTTTCGAGATTTATTCTGAGCCGGATAAGAATGGCAATCCGTCTGCCGCTTCAAAGTACAAGTATGTCTTCGTTTCGCCGTGGTTATGTACTGCTTTGCTGATTTTTTTTTTTGTTTCCCTGCAGAGATCGTTTCAGAATGTTGCAGTTTAATTTGAGCAAATCCGACCGTGTTGTCGTTCACAGGCGCATAGCGTCAGGCCTTTTGACTCCCAAAGAGATCTCAGTCATGTCTTCCACTGACTTGGCGAATGAGGAAACCAAGCAGTCCATCATTATGGCCGAGAAAGAGGCCCTCGAGCACTCCATCCTCACGCCCACAACGGTTCCACGCGCAAAGATCACGCACAAGGGGCTCGAGGATATTGAGGACATTCATGGCAACACGACGAGTCTGCAGGAGCAGGAGCGCCTGCGCATCGAAGAGGAGGAGCGCCGCGAGCGCGAGCGCCTGGCTCGCCTTCGCACGCAAAGGCGCCAGCGCACAGAGTCTCTGTCCGTCCCGCCCGAGTCACCCCTCGTCGCCAACCCGACCGCAATGGCGTGGGGTGCCCCGCCGCCCGTCCCACAGCATGCCACCGAGTCCCCGATCGAGGCCGTGCCGCCTGGTCCGTCCTTCGCTCTGGATAAGCCCGATCTCGTCCCGCCGCCCATGCCTGAGGTACCGCCGCCCTCGACCGAGCCGGAGCTGAAGCTCGAAGACTTTATCAACATTGACGACGAGGCGCAGCCGGCTGAGACTACCGTGAAGTCTCCCCAGACCCAGGTGGTGGAGCAGCCACCACCACCCATTAACACGGCGGTTGCACAGTCGTTGCAGGTGGATGTGGACAAGTCGCCCTTCACATCGATACCGACGACGACGACGCCGGTGGACACACCCCGCAAGCCATCCTTCAATCTTGACGCTTTGTGGTCGGGCCCTCCGAGACCAGAGAAGGAGCCAGAGATTCAGCCCGCGGCAGCGCCTGTTATCGAAGTCCCTTCTGCCTCCGTTTCAAGCGAACAGCCAAAGGATATCGTCATGGAGTCGGACACCCTCGGCGCAGACGATCAGGACTTTGACATGTTCTTGGAAGAGAAGGAAGCTATGGGCCCTTCCCCAGAGGTATTGCAAGCCGCATTCGAAGCCACTCCCCAGGTTTGGCAAGGAAAGGTAACGAATTCCTTTGCACCTATTACATGCGATCCATATCTGACCCACGCTGCCTTTTCAGATAATGATGCCGTTGGATTCGACTGTTCCTCAAGAAGTGCCTGTCGTCGCTCGGCAGATGGGTGGCAGATCCTTGGGGTATGACTCACCACTCTGGAAGACGCTATTTCCTTCCGATATCATGCGCATAGATGGGCGCGTCCCTGTGGACAGCTCCGCGAAGTTCTTGACCCAAATGCGGCTGAACGCGACCAAGGAGCTCATCGCCGTTGCATTTTCGCCCTCACCGTCCTCCAGCGACATCAGTTTCAAGCTTTTGAGCGATTTTTTGATTGCCAAAGGGTACGTATCTGTTCGCGAATTTGGAAATTCATCGCAAACTGACAAATTCGGATCATATAGCCGACACGGACTTGTGTTTCCGTGGGCCACAGGCCGAAAGAGAACACGCCGGGGCGCGAAATGTACATCGTGCCTCTCATCTCGAGCGATCCGCTTCCGGACTTCATCGAGCTGCTAGACGGTCTTAGCCTCCCGAAGATCAGGACATCGAATTACTTGATTGGAATCTGGATCTTGGGCAAAGGCAAACTTGTCCTTCCACACGAAGTAGCTGCCCCCTCGCCCCCACAACCCATCATCCCACAGCTCCCGCCGAACATTCAACTCCACAATCTCCAAAACCTGCAGCTGCCACCGCCCACCTCGCCGAATGTGCCGCCAATTCCATCCACGTCTTCTCTCGCTGCGGAGGTGGCGACTCTCACGCCAGAGCAGATTCAGCTCATGATCCGCACGCTCACCTCCAACCCTTCCATAGGGTTGACCGCCGGCGCTGCTGCTACACAGGTACCCCAGCCTTCGTTTTCTCTCACACCGGCGCCGCCCCCTCCACAGGGCGTACCACCAAACCAGCCAGGCCTTCCCCACCCGCAACAGCAGCAGCCTCCGCCATGGCCTCCTCACGCGTACCCGGGTGTGTATCCGCCACCCCGCGCGCAGGTCCCACCTCCACAACTCGGGACGCCGCCGCAGATGTCTGCGCCGTACGATCGCCGCGACCACAGGACTGACGGGCGCCCTCCTCAGCAACATGACGGAGGCGAGAGAGGCGGCAGGCCCTGGCGTGGGCGTCACAGAAACCGCGGACGGGGTGATTACCCACATAAACCAGTGGATTCGGGCTGGCCGCGCAGGCCTCGCGCCGAAAATGGCGGAGCAGGCGGAGACCCTCAGAGCCCGACCAGACGTTGGTAACGGAGATGAAATGAAGGGTTTTAAGTCTTCTCACAGTTCTCTTTGTACTATCTTTATTTCACTTTGGTCCCCGGTTATGTACAACAAATAGTGGTACGTGAAAGAAAACAAATGTCTGAAATAGTGAAGAAAAATTCCTTTATTCAACATCCAATAAACCCAAAACCGTATGAGCGTTAGATTGCACGACTTGCAGCCATTGTGGCTCGGTTCAGTCGTGTATCTGCACCTTGATTGCTCCTTGGGATGGGTCGGCAGCGACATGGAAGGCACTTATCGCGTCCTCGAGAGCAAACTTGTGTGTAACGAGGGGCTTTAAATTGATCAAGCCCCCAGCAACCAGCCGAATCGCTTTAGGATACTAGGAGGTCCGTCTGGGCATGGAACCAGGAAAAAGTTCGATCCAAAGACGCACTTGGTTAGCATAACGGAATTGGAAACTAACGTCGATCTCGTTGGCACTCAGGTGCATGAACGGAAACTTGGCAGTATCACTCAATCAACATAGTGCTAGATGACGTTGAGCTGAAAACAATCATACATTTTGTTCACTTTTTCCAACGCCAATAATGAACACTTTGCCGCCAAACTGGACTGACTAAAGAACATTCGCCATTACACATCGAATCGTGTGCAGCAGCTTAGAAGGACTTACGTAGATGGCCGCATGGACGCTGCCTTCGACGCCAGTACATTCTAGAGCTACCTTCAAGGGCACTTCAGCGACCTTCTTGATCTGCTCTGCCTGTTCTTTGGATGTGGTGCTGCGTTCGATGAGCACGGTGCGGACGCTCGGCACGAGCTTCTTTGCAAAGTCCAAGCGACTCTGGAAGAGGTCCGTGATGACGATAGGTTCTGCGCCAGCCGCCCTAGCAGAGAGTAGCGTGACCAGTCCAATGGGACCTGCGCCACTGATTCCAAGGAGTTGCGGATTTAGTGTTATGCTGTAAGAGGTATCTGCAGTCTTCGCTTACCAGATGAGCGTTGGGTCACCAAGTCGAAGGCCAGAACGCTCTATACCGGCTAGGGCGACGGCCAGGGGTTCACAGAGGGCTCCCTCCTCGAAGGAGACTGAATCTGGCAAGCGATGCAACCACTGTGCCGGGTGCAAGTGCCATCTTGTGAGAGTCCCTTCGAAAAGGTGAATAACAACTGGGCCGGGGAAGTAGAAGGTAATTCGTACCATGGTATGGCGGTGTCGAGAAGAAAACGACGTCTGGGCAGAAATTGTACTTGCCGGTCCGGCAGGCGTCACACGATGGCTGCGAGCAAGGAACTCCCGCCTCGATCGCGACGCGATCACCTGCACAGCACTCAATGCGATTGCCAGCGCTCGAGTATCACTTTTTTTCACCAGGTTTTAGATCTGTGACTCCCTCTCCTACTTCGACGACTTCGCCTGCAGACTCGTGTCCAGATCCACACTGCGAGCAAGACGTCACTAGGAGGTCCATAGGGCGCCATCAGCCACAAGCACTGACCTCGTCGGTTACAACCATAGAGTCTCCGATTCTCCCATGTTTCCAGAAATGCACATCACTCCTACAAAGACAATTATTAGGCATTAATAGGGGCAGAAGGAACGCCAATACTCACCCGCAAATGCCTGTTGCCCTGACGTGAAGGAGGACTTGGCCAGAACCAGGCTTTGGGCGAGGCTTCTGTACAAGGTGAACTTCGTGCTTCTCATTGTAGAACGCCGCGATGTTGGCCATTTTATCAGGCACCTCGCCTTGCACAAGAACCTTAAATTCTGGGTGGTCAAGGACTTTACGAGGATTGTAGATTTCGACGTGGCTAAGCTGGACTGTAGCAGTGGTAGACATGGTAAACGGAATGATTTTAGGATTCTGATAATCAGCCAGAAGCTATATACCTACTTAGAGCAGTTCTGTAGTCATGCATGAGGACCGACGTCGTCTTCGGTCCGGGCATGCGTTGATCCGGCCCGACAACCACTTTGATTCAAAGGATGAAGCATACCACATTCTTGCATACGTACTTGCTCTAGATGCCCTTTTATCAGGCCAGCCAGTATGTCGTTTCCTAGGAATTCCTGATCATTAAACAGCCCTACAAGTATAGATACATTTTTTTTCCAAACGGAACAGTAGAAAGCATGGGTAACATTAGTGTCGACAAGCCCGATCCCTTTTCAAGCCAATCCAGTCCTATTAAGGCTGATTTCCGCCAGTGAACCGTTTGAACGTGAATCTGCAGGGGTGTATCAACAGAGCGGGCGCGAAGAAAGGTTAGAGAATCGGTACCCAAGGAATGCCAGATCCTTTTCTGCGCTGATGCTCTCGACAGTCTCCAGATGACTTGGCACTTCACCAAGGTCCTCTGTCGGGAAGTACGAGGTATCGGTGATGGACTGTAGGTGGGGTACGAAGGGGGACTGATTTGGCGGAGTGTGTTCCAGTCCACCCCGTAAAAGAATGGGTGGGACTTTATCTGTTGTACAGTGAATCGGCTCTCCGCCCATGTCATCATACTGCATTGGAAAGAAATCAGTAGAGTCCAGGAAATTTGACCAGAAAAAAAATGCTCACCCGCGGATAAGGTCCCTGCCTTCAGGGGAAACATAGACTTCTTCTGGGAAGCCAAGGTAATTGGGCCAGTCGATGATCTTTCTGTACGTGTCCCCCGGGTTGTCAGAGCAGAACGGCGCATACCCAAGCAGACATTCGAAGAATATGGCGCCCAGGGACCACCAATCGCACTCCTTTCCATATCCCTTCATGAGGAAGACCTCAGGCGCAATCTATGGCGTGACTCGTGAGATTTTACAGCTGCATCCAACGAAACATATAGCCCACGTAGTCCGGAGTGCCGACAGTCGAGTAAGCCTAATTGGAGTTGAGTCAGACAGGGAGCGCATCTGAAGTCGCGATAGAGGTATACCAATTTCCGACGGTTTGCCTTCCAGGTGGCGATTTGCTCTCGACTCATCGTCAAGTTGACTTGGGTTACTTGTACGCTATTGCGGGCTGGATCTCTTGTCTTCTCTTGCTCGAGATATCGTTTGTAGTACTCCGTGTCTGTTCCTTTGTGAAGGCCGGTCGAGAGCCCAAAGTCAGAGAGCTTGAGGTGGCCATTCCTGTCAATGAGAACATTATCTGGTTTGATGTCCCTTTTTCGACTTTGTTAATAACTGAGAGAAGACCGTATCAGGCGGAGGTAACGAACCGGTGGATATAACCGAGATTATGAACCGCCTCTATCGCAAGGATAGATTCCGCCATGTAGAACCGAGTTACATCCTCGGAAAATACGTCATATTTCATGAGCATGGTCATTAGATCGCCACCGGGAAGAAATTCCATGATAAGATATAGATAGAGAGGATCTTGGAAGGAGTAGAAGAGCTGGACAACCCACGGCGATGTCGATTCCGCGAGCACGTCTCGCTCTGCACGGACGTGAGCAAGCTAAAGGGCATATCAAACGAATGCTCTAGCAACATGAAGAAATGAGCACGCGACCATACTTGGTCTCGTTTCAACATCTCTGCTTTCTGCAGACTCTTCATCGCGTAAACCTTCCCTGTGTCGACTTTTTGCACCAAGCGCACCTACGGGCCGCAAGGTGACATTAAGGACACGATATTTCAACACAAGGTGGCGCGGAGAACCCACCTCACCGAAAGCACCCTTGCCGATCACCTTGACTGTCTGGAAATCGGATAGCTTGATCTTGGTTCTCTTCAAACGTAGATGTTGAGATTCCGTTCTGCTATACTTTCGTATCTCGCGTTCCTTGGCATCGTTGGTGTGGATCTGCGTCAACCTCGTTTCCAACTCGATGCGCCTGCATTACAGTCGCATGTTACATGAGCACAGCACGGGTAAACCAGATCGGGAGAAGATGCCTCCGAGGGACGGACGGCTTCACCTGGCATTACGCTCGATCGCAGCATCGACTGCAACTTTGTAGTATGACTCGAGCTTTAGCTTCGCCGCAGTAGAACGGGCGACGGCGTCTGGAGTAAACTCGGTAGTCGAACGCTCAAAGTAGACGTCTTCAAGACAAGAGAACAATCATTAGCACCTAGGAATCCTTCGGCGAATGGAACAGACACACAGTCGTCAGGCCGTTGTTTGTTGGCGGACGGCTGGTCCAGGTTCAGTCTCTGTTGTTGGTTGTTCATGTTGTGTGGAATGACTGGACTGGAAGGCCCTGGTTGATACATGGCGAGGAGGAAGTCTAAAGATCGACGAAACAGTCGAGTGGAAAGCACACGCGGAACAGATGTACGGATGGCAACGGTTCAACTAGCGTATTTAATTCCCGTCGCAATGGTTGCCCAGGAGGCGCTTCATTAGGGACATTAGCCCGTGACTAGTTAAGCGATGAAGACACCTTTCTATCACGTGGCGCGTCGAAACCATGACTTTTCTCACACTCGAAGCTGATAATCTCTGAGTGATATACTTAAAAGCAGTACATGCCGTCGAAGTCCCCTCCAGATATGCCTCCCCGGAAGCATCAAGAAACATCAAGGAGCTCATATAATTCCATTTCATCCTTTAGGCTTCCCACAGCGCTACACACCAAAGTTGCGACCCAATGTCAATTTTGAAAATGGAATAAGTTCTTAATTTGGGAAAAAATATTTACTTTGTATCCTGTAATACTGTATTTTTTGGTCATTGTACTGTACATACAGAAGTGAGCTACGATGGGTAACAAAAACATCTCGATTTTAAGAACGTCGCCGCTTATTGAACGTGGGCATTCCCGCTTCAACGACATCATCATCCCTGTCCTTGTCATCGCCCTTGTCTATCACCATTTGTCGCTTCCCCCGACCAGCGCTGTTCTTTCTAGATTCATCACGAAGTTGATTCGCCGCAATCCTTCCCGCTTCCTGCACTCGCTCACGTAGCAACGCTATCTCCTGCTCATCTGTTGCGTATAGTTCGAGTTTTCTGCCAATGGCTTCTTCTAAGCGTAGCATTATCTCCACGTCATATTGCGTCACCATTAATATCGATTTTCCAGCTCGTCCCGCGCGTGCGGTACGTCCGACACGGTGTATGTAATCCTTGGAATTGGAAGGTGAATCAAAATTAATGACAATGTCCACAGAGGGAACATCCAATCCTCTAAGGAGACGATTAAAATTAAAATTCCAAAATCTTTCCCAGAACAGAGATTAACAGACCGGCTTGCAATATCCGTCGCGACCAGGATCTTCGCCATACCACTCTTAAATTTGTTGAATGCGCCTAGTCGCTGGCTTTGGGATAGTTCACTGTGAAGAGGTAGCGCGGAAAACCCCAGAGAACGGAAGATGATGGTCAGCCTGTGACGAGAGAGGTCTGAACATGAGCACATGATGCTGAACGTTTGTGTGTACCTCTTTGCATTCTGAACTGTTCGTGTAAAGATAATGATGGTGTTCTGTGCCAATGAATTGGCTAAGTGCACAAGCATGACCTCCTTTTGAACCAGAGGGCAAAGAATGTAATATTGTAGGAGTGTATCCACGGTCACATACCTAATCATAAGAGAAGGGGTGTTCAGAAAACAGAGTGGATAAAAGTTTGGTTGCGTGGATCTCACTTATGTGCAGATGCTTCAACGCGCATGGGATTTCTAAGGTTTGCGCGTTGCAGTTTCTCAACACTGCTTGTCATTGTCGCAGAGAAAAGATACGTCGTCCGTTCTCGAGGAATTATCTTTAAAATCTCATCTATCGAAGCCTGGAACTCCGGATTCAAAAGACGATCTGCCTCGTCGAGCACCTGAAAATGGACGAAACAATCTACGACGCAGACTTCGGGGGCGATGAACGTACAAAAAATTTCATCGTCCTTAAGCTAAAACCCTTCGTTGTTTTGAGGTGATCATGCAACCGTCCAGGAGTGGCAACAATAATGTGTGGCTTCTTTGCTAACTGGAGAGCTTGCTGAACCTTGTCTTCTCCGCCCACAATGACAATAGACCGGACTCCCATGGACGCCCCAATGGCCTCGAATTGAGCCGATGTTTGGTAAGCAAGTTCTCTGGTTGGTGAAAGGACGCAAGCGAAAAGACTCTGCGGTTTATTCCATAGATGTTGGAGTATGGGGATGACGAAAGCTGCAGTTTTCCCTGACCCTGTTGGCGCAAGCGCAATAATATCGCGTCCTTCCAAGGCTGGTCCTATGGACCTCGCTTGTATTGGTGTAGGATCCAAGTAATTTAGTTGTGAAAGAGTCTCGAGAAGGGGGTCGCAAAGTCCAAAATCTGAGAACGCCTTGGTCGAAATCGTCAACATATGGAATTGAGGGGCTGCTGGTGTGCCTCTGATCAGAGGTGTGAAGTCACGATGTCACAGCTCAGGTAGGATCGTGACCCGCTAAGTCCTATTCATATTTACTCTCGATCCCTTTTCATCATGTCCGAATTGACCTTGGATACGCTTGTGGATGATGGTAATTATCTAGGCTCAGAGAGAGCCAGAATAGAGAACAAGGTTATCCTGGATGAGCTTGAAAGGAAGAAGAAGGCGAGGAGCATGGCTGTGCCGACGGACGACAATCGCGTCAAGGCAAGACTGCGAGAAATCGGCGAACCCATAACTTTGTTTGGGGAGCGGGTACGCCTTACTCGCAGAATTCCATCCATATATCATGAATAAACGTTATACAGGCTGCAGACCGGCGCGACCGTCTCATTTATGTCTTATCTCAAATCAACGCTGCCCGTGGCGATGAAGCTATGCAAGTAGATGAAGAATCGTCAGAGGAGAGTGAACGAGAGGTGGAGTGCATCGTCTCGCGTCCTAAGGCTTTTTTTTTTAATAATAGTTTCATTCCAGGAAGAAGAGTTTTATACACCGGGCTCATTGGAGCTGTTGGAAGCCCGGCGTCGTTTAGCGGAGTATTCTTTGCCTAGGTTGGACTTTCCCTACCTACTGGTGATTTTCACAAGGTGCTTACTATTTCACTCTCGTTCGTCTTGTGTTATTCGGGGCAGAGCTCAAAAGCGTATCGCTCAACAGCGGATAGACAGCAAAATGGAACTAGGCAGAATCGTTGATATTCGGAAAAAAGTATTCTCAGAAGTCAAAGTGCGTCGCCGTCTCTTGATGTATTACCGCAATTGACACTGTCTTGCAGAAATATGCCAACCTTGGGTCTCAAATAGGCGATGAAAGACCGATATCCCAAGTACGATTTGCACCTAATAACGAAATACTGGCTACTGGAAGCTGGTCAGGAACAATCAAACTTTGGAATGTCCCAGCCTGCACTCCAATTCGTTCGTTACAAGGTTCGCAAAAATTTGCCAGAAGGGCTTCTTTGTTGTTGAATATATTTGAAAAAAAAATACTTGCAGGGCACAGTGATCGGGTAGGAGGCGTTGCTTGGCATCCGCGGGCTACCTTGACACAGGGCGCAGATTTGGTCAATCTCGTGAGTGGAGGAGGGGAAGGCAATGTCCTCTTGTGGTCGCGAAATAGGTGAGAATTCTATGCCATCTGTTCGGAATCCTCGCATCTCATCATAGTTTGGATCGCCGCAGAGACTCTCCATTGTCCATTTTGAAAGGCCATAAAGGCCGCATCTGTCGCGTGGCTTTCCACCCATCGGGGGACTATGTCGCCAGCGCGAGCTTTGACACAACATGGAGATTGTGGGACGTCAACACATCAAAAGAGTTGCTGCTGCAAGAAGGCCACTCCAAAGAAGTGTATTGCGTGGACTTTCAACATGACGGAGCATTGGTCGCCTCGGGGTATGTCTTTCATTGTTCTGGATTGGGTTTTGTTGACCATACATTTCCAGGGGACTGGACGCCATTGGTCGTGTCTGGGATCTACGGACAGGCAGAACTGCTATGGTCCTTGACGGACATGTCCAAGCCATTTTTTCCATCGTGTTTTCGCCGAATGGGTAGGTCCCTGACTCTAGCCCCTGCCGCTCCGTCTTCTGATACATTCCCAACCGCGCAGTTACCAGATCGCCACGGGGGCTGGAGATGACACCATCCGAATATGGGATATGCGTTCTCTGAAATCACTGTACACAATCCCTGCCCACCTTTCCAATGTCTCCGACGTCCGATTCTTCCACGCTGACGACATCCATTTCAAG
Organism: Macrocybe gigantea; assembly: GCA_011319805.1. Classification (NCBI taxonomy): domain Eukaryota; kingdom Fungi; phylum Basidiomycota; class Agaricomycetes; order Agaricales; family Callistosporiaceae; genus Macrocybe; species Macrocybe gigantea. The sequence continues at coordinate 271,240 of SJRY01000276.1, forward strand.
CCCAAGGCGAATTCGGACGTCGTCATGAACGGTGTGGATGGTGACGCCAGCCGTGATACACCAGATTCGGACAAGGGACTGGCATATGAAGAATGGAGGTACCGGTCTGGGCTGTTCTTCGCGAGCGCGGGCTACGACGGCTTCGTGAAACTGTGGAGCGCGGACGATTGGCAGCTTCTCAAGACGCTTACGACAGATTCGGGTAAAGTCATGTCGGTGGATATTTCAAACAACGGTAATCTGCTTGCGTCGGGCACATACAATCGCAATTTCCAGCTATTTGCACCGGAAGATGCCTCTACAACAGTGTAGAAAAGAACCAAAACAGCTTAAATTAGGGATTTGAATGCGAGGCATTTTACAATTGTGTGGTGATATGCAGGAAAGCCATTTTTGTAAAACACATCGAAGTCCTTTCATCTTCAAGCATGTTATCAGATGACTCCATCTCGAACCTGGGAAGATGCATCAGTCAAGTTCATGCAGGGCGCAATCCCCAAAAACCATTTTACCTTTTGCATGAACCCAGAAACGCGCCCAATATCAACTATTTGAGAGTCGCTCTCAACGGCGACGATTAGATTTTCAAGCATCTACGACGTGACGCGTTTAGCAGTGGTATCGTGATGAAGCATAAAGAGAAAACTCACATCTTCAACCTTGTCGATGGGTATACCGGTACACAGCGCCACAATCTTCTTGCACTGGTACTCCTTCACTGCGCTCGCGCCCTGCAAACTCTTGAGCCTCGCCTGCATCAGCTTCTCCATCCTCAGATGCCACATCTTCAGCCTCCGCAGCCTCACTAAGCTCGGCACCGAATCCGTCGTGGGCATCGGCGGCTCGGTGTCTACATTGAACGAAATGTCCACGGAACCTCCAATCCCGGCCATCGTAGAGTTCGATCCGCGCTGCTGGAACGGGGGGCCCGCGGTCAGGCGCCCGTCCGTGCCATCCAGCTCCGTCCGACCAGTCCAGTCGAAACTGTCCTCGTCCGCGATAGCTTTCTCGACATTGCGCAGGCGTTGCTTGGCCTGGTCGAGCTCAGCGCAGCGTGCCTGCCACGCGGCCAGTTGTCTCCTCTGCTCGGACAACTCACGTGTCGCCGCACGGAGATGCGCCTGCGTGACGTCCAACGCATCCTGTTTTGCTTTTATCTCGCTCTGGAATTCACTGCTGAGATTCTGTATCATAGATGTCATGTCTGTCATGTTTTGCATTAGAAACGGATGCAGGACAGGATCTCGCTAAGGGCGTACCTGCGATGACATCCTGACTTTTTTGTACAGGGGCGGATGGGCCTGTACGCAACGACGACAGCAGATCTTCCGCTCTTGGGCCACCGCTCAGCTCCTATGCTTGGCTTAGAAACGGAGGTAAACATGAGAAAGAAAAGCAGATGCGTACTTCAGTTTCAACGCCAAAGTCGCCTGGTCGCAAGCCAAGTTTGTTCGGCAATATTCGATTTGCTCCTACATCCAACAACGTCCTGACTAGACTCCTGTTGCCCACCCTAGCGGCAATATTAAGTGCTGTATCGCCATGCTCATCCTGCAGGTCCACAATGGATTTGAAATCACCACCCTGGTTCTGAGCAATCCAGTAGAAGATCTGGTCAAGGTAGTAACGCGCTGCAATGGCACGTCCTTTGATGCCTGCGACGGAGCAGATATGATGCAGAACGGATTTACGAGAGGTGTCCAAAGTCCGAATGGATGGGTGGAGAACGCTCACGAGAGTGTGGAATGTCTGATGATCGGCATTGTCTGTGGCCAGGCAAGCCCTGATTAAGGGTGTCTCTCCCAGGAAATTGCCGCGATGTATGTCGGCACCAGCGTTTACGAGAGCCTGAACGGTCGAGTGACGCGCCAGGCTCGCCGCGACGTGCAGCGCTGTGTGGCCCTTGTCGTCAATGACAATGTCTACGGCGAAAGGGGAGGCAGACGTGGAGCCTGGTAGTTGGTCAGGTGGAATCTCGTGCAGGAGATCGAGCACGGTCGTCGGATCATCGCGTTGGCAGATGGCCGCCATGATGGCGGCGCGCCGTGGGTCCTTCAGAATGGCCGAGGGATTCTGTAGCCTTGGAGCAACAGGTTTGGAGGCGAAACGCGTGAGGTGCGATACGCCTTCGGGAGGGCGCGTCTGGCCATCTTGGACAATTATGTTCGGAGAGCGCTGCAGTCCATTTGAATCCTCGACCTGTATAGTTTGGGTTTCTTGATTTTGTGCGCGTTGGGGTAATTGCCACGAGGTTGGTTGCGAAGAGGACGGTTGAGGAGAACGTTCGCGTCGGGGGCGCTTCGTCGGTGAGGGCTCTCCTTCTCCATTCTGCTGTACGAGATGCACATAAGGACGTATCCTGTCGCTTGGCTGTATATCTGGTGCGGATTCAAGAGGAAGCGGCTGAGAGGATGAAGGAAAAGCTGGGTGATGGACGGGGGAACGGTTTCCAGACACGTCGACATCTGCCTCTGAGCGAGTCCTCTTGAGCGAACTGCCTGGCGGAGGGGTCTGGGAAGGGGCGGAGAACGGGGAGGGTGCATATCCAGGTTGCGAATAAGGACCGGGGGATACATATCCAGCCGCACGAGATGCTGCATGTAATGCAGAAGTAGATGGCGTGAACAGGCCTTGGGCGCGTCCTTGGTTGAGAAGGCGCAAAGCAGAGCCGGGCATGATGGGTGGTGGGGCTAAGGCGGAAGGCAGAGCGGGCGCGTAATTACCTCCTGTACCCATACTTGAGTAGGAAGAAGACGCAGATAGAGGACGAGGTGATGCAGTACCACCAGGAGTTGTAACAGGAAGAGCATTCAGCGAATTGGTGGAAGGCGTAAAATCGAAGAGTGGTGCGAGCAGCGGGGCGACACCATATTGCAATGCAATTTCCCGGCCTTTGTCGAGCGGAATCCTGGAGAAAGGTAAGCGGACTTGAGGAGTCTGGGACCACGCCCGAGGTCGGATACGCACCAAGTTCCCTGGTATTTTCCGTAGCCTCCTTGGACAATCTCGTGTTTCCCAGGCAATATCTCTTTTTCGAGTATTTTCGTGCGACGCCCTTTGTCGACACCGGCAACTTTGAGGATTTGGGTCGCGTTCACGTACGAGTCGTTGCGGCGACGCATGACTGCGATGCCTCTGATCATGCACTCGTAGACCTAGAGCCGAGAAACGCGCCATTGTCAGGAAATAGTGAATGACTGGGTGAGAGACGGTGCTTGCTTGTACGGAGGAGTAGACAGCATTGTATATCTTGACTGGGGGCTGGGTACTTCCTGTGGGCCGCTGACCCGACTGCATTGTTGTGTGTGGTGAGTGTCGGAAACGACGAGCTCGGAATGGAGTGTTTACGCCAGTGAGAGTCAGGTGCTCGGCTCTGGGCGCCTGGCCACGACGCGACAACGCGTGAGTCGGAGATACAATTGACCGACTTTCACTCATTTTCTGGGCACAACTGCAAGCGCCTTTCCCTGCTCGAAAACTTGCTGAGCCTAGTGTCGACACGATGCATTTATTCTACGTAAAGCAACTTGTCCACAGCAATGGCAACACGATGGGTTGAAGCGTATGTCGCGACGCAGATTATAGATTCAACGCCAACAAATGTGGTTTTTGCTCGAGCGTATCTCATTGCACTTGAACACGACGATCCTTATACCTTTTGCCCTTTATTTGCATTACCAGATATCGTTCCAGAGCGCGGTCGAATGCCAGGCAATGCGCTGAACGTGAGGGCAAAACAGGACCAAATAACGCGGCCAATTATGTCACTTGGAGTGTTGAGCATGGTTGCAATGCAGGACTGAGTGATTATTGCCTCGCTCACTATTGTTTCCTATCAAATGACCGAGTCCCAGTCGGAACTCCAGCCGCTCTTGCGACAGTGAGCTCGTTCTTTTCAAAATCCTAGTCCGCCAAAACCGGCTAACGACATCTGCACATACTAGTGAGGACATTGAAGCCACCGCCGTTTATCCTATCATACACATGATAAGATCAGTGCGTATCCTCGTTCTCCACCCTTGCGGTCCCAATAACGGACCTCGCGTATTACCGCAGGATGTCATAGTGAGCGAAAAGTTCCCCTAAATTTGTTTCTGGCGCTCTATACGTCCATGTTCCGCCCTCGTCATATCCACTTGCCTCTCTGTGAGACGCGTCGAATAAATTGACGATGAGCGTCTTCGCCATTATTTCTATAGTACTCGTCCAGCCTAACTGATCAACTTGTTCCTTCAGCGTTTCATCGGTTCGTCTCTCCTTCCCCTTTCGGTGTTCGACTTATTCACTGTTCGCGTCAGATACACCTCTGACCCATGCAGCGGTGCGAGCATCCGTCGTTCTCTTTACGAGGATATTCACCCCTTAGAGTAGATGACTGCACCCGACCTCATGTACACGCTAGTCCTCCCGCTAGTCGACAAATACCTAGCGATCCAGCGCAAAGGCAATCTTGCGGTTGTCTTCTGCCTGTTGCTGAATCGACTTCATTTTCTCCAAGACGAAGACATCCTCACCGCCTCCCTTTCTCGCTCACGCGCCGAACTCTGCGAAATCCTCGCTATTCGAATATTTCGGGACCTTGGCAACAGCATGCTTCAGCTCATTCTCGCGCTCACTACGACGTGGTGCGTGTATAATGGAGCGGATCCAAACGTCATAAATCAAGCGAGACAGGAGCGTGACGATGATTTGGAAGAACGGGTAGGGAATGCTATCGAACTCGCCATTCTAGGGAAGGCCAAGAACTTCATCAAAAGCTCCTCATGTCAGAAAGTCATTAACGCTATATGGGCGTATGTGTTGTTGTTTTGCCTGTCGTGCACAAGACTTGCTCAGCGCTTCCAAGGGGCCAATGCGTTTATCAAGCCGAAAGCAGCCATTCCATTCTCTCCGATGTATGCACTCATTCACCTTATGGCCTAACTTCATCGTCTCATTGCACCAAATAGACATACAAAAGAACTCCTGTACATTTTTATGACCCCCACAAGGCACCCCTTCTCGACCACTACCGGCAAGTCCCTTTTTCTATGACTTTCAATTCTACTGACTTGTGTTTGTACCTCTTCAGCCTCAAAGTACCTGCCATCCGCTCCGTCCTTGAATATATAAAGTACTCCTCGTCCTAATAGCACATGCAGTTGACTGACGTTTTCTCGCGTCAGCTTTCTTCTTCTGTTTATCTTATTTGTCATAACTATGGAAGTCAATGAACGCGACAGAATCAATCTTCCAGAAGCAGTTTTCATCATCTACTCTTTGGGCTTTTCATTGGAAAAGATAGCAGCCATGCAGGAGCACGGAATAAAAGGTATATAATCCTCAAACCTCACATCACCTGCGCCTCAGCTGTTTATCAGTATTCTTCAAGGGTACATGGGTGCGTGGTAATTTCTTTGAGCGTTGAGTCTCTCCTAACGCATGATCTAGAACGGGTTCGATTTGGCGTTTAGTGTGTTTCCCTGACCATCTCGCGGTTTATTCAATCTAACATGACCTCAGTAACGGGATTCGCTGTGTATGCCTTTTTTCGCCTTTATGGAGTTTATCATCACAGTATGTCATATCATGTATGCATCGTTGATGTATCTCATGCCTCGCAGACGCTTGGGCCCGCGAATTCGGCATTGATTGCTTAGCTCTCATTGCCTGCCTCATGTTTCCCCGGTGAGGCACGAGTCATCTCTATAGCTTTGCTTATGCCGAATATGTCCCCAGTCTGGCTTTCGTGACGTTGAAGGACAATTTGATGGTCCTATCTTTGCGTGCAATGATGGTGCAGTTCCTGTTTCTCATGTGCATTGCTGCGTTTTGCTTCTGCGGGTTCCTGTATGCTCTCTGGACGTGAGTGTGCAAGCCAGTCCGTCCTTGCAATGATGGCTTTCTGACCTTCTAATAAGTCTGAGTCGCAATGAAGCAGGGTAAGTCGTTGTCACTGACTCGTTATGTAAAGTTACTGACGTTCATAAAGGTATGGCGTAGGGTGAGTCAATGTCTATGGGGCTGAGACGCGTGGTCGTCGTAACATTTATTTTTCTCAGCACCATTGCATGGTGGATGCTTGACCTCTGGTTCGGTCTCGATGCCAGCGGCTTCGACAAAGCTAGTCAGTGTTCAGCCTTTTTACAGGAATTTGAATTAAAGACTGCGACAGACCGGTTCCACCCTCTTTTCGGACCCATTCTTATGGTCACCTATGCGTGCTTGAGCAACACTCTGCTTCTGACAGGCAAGTAGCTGTTCTAGCTTGGCATAAAGCTGCCTTTGGCATTTCCTTACGTATCGCTTGCAGTCCTTGTTTCTGTACGTGCCACTGTATCTGACCCATTCCGACACCTGAATCAGCATCGTCGCCCAGATTCTATCCAACACGTTTGCAACCATAAATGAGGACGCTGCGGCTGAAGTATGTTAAGCTGATGCTTTTGAGCTTACCTCTGAAATTGGTCTAGGCAATGTTCCGGAAGGCTGTGTCCACTATCGAAGGGTAATTTCTTGCTCCCACCCGTCAAGCAAAGCTCATACTCATTCCGATTTAGAGTAAAAGCAGACTCCCTATTTTCTTACCAGCCTCCTATCAATTTGGTAGCGCTCTGCGTCATGCTGCCTGCGAGCTACCTTCTATCTCCCCGCTGGTTCCATAAAGTAACAAACTCTGCTTCGTGGATCGAACCATCGCGCTGACTTCTGTCTTAGGTTAATGTATTCATGATAAGGTCATTGGTTCTTAAAGCAGTGTTTCGTTTGGCTCTGATCAATGCTCGAAACAGGCTGACGAGCTTCCCCGTTCTCTTGCTCATCGCCCTCTATGAACGTCAATCGAAAATCCATGGCACCGACAATGTTTATGATACGCTAAGTGCGCTCGCGGAGAAGTGTTTTGATGCTCTTCCCCGACCAATAAAGCGAATGAGTAATTCATGCCTTGCTGCTTAAACGTGCATGAGACTGAGATCAGCGTATCAGATCTATTCGAGGGTTTCCGAACCGGTTCAGATGCCGAGATCAACGAGGTATATACCACTGTTTCTAGCTGGTATATCGGATTAAGACTTCATGCCTCTTGCGATAGATCTTCGAAATCGAAGAGGAATTCGGAAGCGCGTTGGATACCAACGAAGACGGTCTCTATGTCCAGACTCCGATAGAACGGCGAAACGTCCAATTCACGTCGGGCCGCTCGACCGTCTCGCCTCCTCAAAGTCCGCGGAAGAGGGTCAACTCGATGCCCAGTCGCGGAAACGAAGCCATGATGTTCACCAGTCCCCTCGCCCAAATTTACCAGCCTTTGATGGTCGACGAAGGCATACCAGAGGAACCTGGGAAAGACGGCGATACATTGTCGCAGCCCTCTGCACCTGCCCCTGTCCCCGCCGTCAGCTATGGTCCTGTGACAAGGAGAAGACTGCTTTCCATGCAACCCAGCAACAGCCGACCGATAACCTCGCACCATGCGGCGGGCAGAAAGCTCACAAGCGTTCCGAAGCTATCGACCTCTCCCAACCACCAATTCCTGTCCACCAGTCCGGAGGCCATGGCAAAGGAATCCCCAGCAACTGATACCGCGAGTCTACGGACAGACACATACGATACAGGGACCGCGTCCGAATTTGGGAGACGGTTGGAAGACATTGAGAGGAGGCAAAAGAGAATTGAAGAGATGCTGTCGCAGATTGCGGCAGACATTCGGGACAAGAAATGATTCGAGTATGTGGATTGGACGTTTACACTACATTCACAGATATGTTCCATAGTCACAATCACCTGCATATATAGTCAAAGCCAAGTTATATTGCGAGCCACGAAGTTCCTGGCGAATTAGGTCTTAATGCCGTACTGTTGGCGACAATAAATATCATGAGTCAATCAAATGAACGGCTTCCCTACCTGGATGGAGAGAGATGTTGGCCAAGCACTGAGATGTTGCGTCTTGTCGAGATAGTTAAAACGGTAGTCCAAGCGAAGCCCCTCCTTGAACCTACAAAATCGACATTTAGTTGTCTGAGGGTTGGCCATGCTCGCAATCAGATGCATACCGTATTAGAGCGCCCGATTGTCCAGGCGCCCTCCTGACGTTGTCAAGTTCATAGACAGCGCGGAGGACCTCTGACATTATCTGATCATGGCGTGGAAGATAAAAAAAAAAAAGACATGCTACAGGTGTCGCCATACCTTCACCGTCAAAGGTTCGCCAAGGCGTTTGATCAAGCCATCCTGGTAAACGTAGGATTTGGCGTCTCGCGTGGCACTAACAGTGTTAGGCTCAGGGAAGATCGTTGCCTGTATTATGCTTCGTGAACAATGTGTAAAAAGAGTTGAAGTTTATGAGTGGCTTACATCAAGGTTAGCAGCAGCCACGTCAAGGAAGACGCGGTCATCTTTTTGCACGGAAGTGTCACCGATCTTCAGGTCCTTCGTGGCAATGCCTGAGTCATATTTAACATCGCAAGCAATTCCTTGAGTTAATTTTCTGTACTTACGGTAGACACCTTGGAATGGCGGGTCAAGTCCTAGGTAACGCTTCAATACCCAAGTTCTGGACGTCAAGAATTCACATACTCAAGACTTCGCGCACATATCCGGCCAATTGCGCCTGGTCTGCACCCTTGACGGCTGCTCGAACGGTTTCATCTTTGTCCGAATCCAGATACAAATTGAACATGTTGGTCAGGGCTATAGGGAGGTTATAGTGAGGCTGCAATGCCCGAACGAGACCGTAAAAAATGCGCACCTAACGACAGTTCGACGGCGGTCCCAGCCAATAAGCCCAGTAGAGTGCTCGAACGTTCGTCTGCGCTGTGTTCAACTGCGGACAACCGCCTCACAAGCTCTGAATGATCACTCTTCCTCGACTTCGCGAAAATGCCAGCTAGGCCGGCGATGGAACCCTGTGTGGAAGGAGTTGACAATAAAAGTCGAGGAAAGGAAGGAGAACTTACTCTTTGACCAGCGTGACCAGATGTGTGTTGTTTTATCTGGCTTAACAATTTTGAAACGTACGTCCGCACTTTGCCTCCGTTCACCATTAGCTTCGCAGGCTCAACATCAAGGAAGACGAAGCTAAACAAAGATTTAATATGTATGGAGAGATGAAGGATGAGACTGACGCATAGATCTCGCCCAGAATATCATAAAGTTCGTCAGGGGTGTAAAGACCTTGGGATGCTCCTTCGTCTTGAGCGGAAGACCAGCCTGAGAAAGAAAGCCGCTCTGAGCATCGCATATTCGCAAGAGTCTTGAGTCAATCTTCGAGACTTACAACATCGGTTGCTGCCCAAAGGACAGGAACGACTTTCAACACGTCCCTGACGAGGTCGACTGCCCGCGTCTTTCCTCCGACGAGCGAATACGAACTGGAGACGATGAGCGTCCGAGTCGTGTCATAGAAGTACTGGCCGATCTTGTCTATTGTCTCCTGCGAGTCAGCTAAGGCGTTGACAATTTTGTCCTGCTTATCGGCGTCTTCAACCACGTAGAAACTGGTGGACAATGAAATAAGAATCCGGTGGATATAGGTTGCCCGACTTACCCTTTGGTCGACATGACACGTGCTGCTTTTCCAGCGTAAGGAGGTGCAAATCCTTCATTGTCTCAAGCACTTGTTTGACATCACTATACTTTTGGATGACCTTGACCTGGGACCTAGGCTTGGGCCTCTCTAAACCGTATTGGTCGATGACTTTCATCTTTGTGAGATGTTCCTTCATTGAATCAGGCGTCATCAATGGGAAGAAAGTGTAGACGCTGTCCTCTGTGAAATGATCCGGCAATGTGCGAAGGAACAGTCGACCGAGAGTGCTGCCGAAACCGAATGCATTGGGATCTCGTTGACAGTCAGCGAAACCCCAAGCAGTAAGGTTGAACGGAGTGTAGTCATGGGTGAAAAATCTGTCGCCGCGGGTAAGGGCGATCGCATCACTCAAGATCGCACGACTAATAGTGTAGCCTACCAGAGCCATCAAGCCATGGACCGAGGCGAGAAAAAAGAAAATGTCGTACCAGGGCACAGACCAGCACCGTCCATAACTGGCTTCGCCTCCTCGGCTTGTAGGCCGACGTAAAGTTCAAGGTAGTCGATATGACCATAAAGCTTCTCAGCTGCATCTGCGATTTCTGGGTCTGGGTTCCACTCTTTGAAACTCTTATAAGCTGTCATTTAGCTTAGAATGATAGTTCTGATAAATTAAACACAACCGCAGCTCACGTTTCAAGCCCAGATACTGACAAAAATGAAAATCAGGACTCGGCACACTATCCTGGTAAAAGAGGATGACCAACCTTCCTGAAATCGTTCAAGGAGCACACACCCCACCGTCGATTTTGTTCGATGCCCATGATTTCGTGTAGCCTCATGATAGCTAATTACACCACACATTTAACTCAGCCTTTGCTTTCGCAGTTTCGCTGCGACTTACCAGGCGTACCACGGGCGCGGAAGGCTCCTGCGGGTTGTTCCGTCCTATTGTAGAGCGATTAGCGATCATCGCCGTGATGAATGAATAGATGTACCGTACGCATTTTGTATGATATTAGCCAGATCCTCGTCCTTGAAGGTACCATCTTCTTGACGTTGAAGTCTAGAGTTAACCAATGAGCGTACAGGCAATCACGGTATCGTCAGCTCGCCTACCGCCCAAATGTCCAATGATATATGTCTGGCTGCATAGCTTGAATCTTGCCCGCCGCTGCTTTGAAATCCGCCGGTGAAACCTGTTCAGCTGGCTTCCCTTCGAAGATATTGTTGAAGGCCTCGATGACCCACTTCTCATCTTCCTCGCTGGTAGTGGCATGCCAACGGTATAGACAATTGAACTAGACAGTTATCGATGAAACTCTCACATAATGTAAAATTGAATGCTGGACAGACCTCAACACTGCAAACATTTCCTCTGCCACGTTCAAACACGGAGTGATCCTCATTTCGAATTTCCTTGATGAAAGATGAGCTAAGGCCAGTCAAGGGTGCTATTCAGAACGTACGTCGAAAGGGTTTAAACTCCAGCTATTCCCGTTGCGCACCAGTCCCAAAATGCAGGAGAAATAGTCAGAGAAAACAACTGAGCAGCATTTATCAACTTCAGACTCCTGTACGGTCACAAACTTGACGCACCAGATGCGAACCAGCCACAGTTGATCAATCGTGCAATCTGGAACAGTTCCTCTTCTTGAGCTATAAGCTGAGCCTTCTGAGCCGGCTCATCAGTGGACAGCGTCGAAGGGTCGACGTATGTGCCGCGTTCGTTGATCTCCAGAAGCCTTTTCGCAATGTACTAAAGGAAACATCAGCAACAGGGTAGTGGTGATTTGAGAGTTCCACGTACATTGTGGTTCCGGTTAAAAAGAGCCAGCAAAGCGCACACAGCGGGGGGCAGTAGTAGCAATCTGTCTTCAGCGAAGACGTCGGGGTGCAATAGACCACGGCCGTCTCTTTTCCGCACGAGATTCTGGGATTCCTGATCATTTCCGTACAGCGGAGCAAGGTCGACGTAAGAAGACGTTTCGTTGACGTTGACATCCTTGTGTGACGTCCGGAAGATACTAGGTAGAACGGGAACGGTTTGGCCTCGATGAGAAGAGGCTAGAAGAGAAGGACTCACCTGTGAATGACTAAAGCTGCGAAAGAAAACATCAAGGAGGACAGTCCAGCTGGATGCTTGACAAACTAGCTCCATTCCTGAGCCATGATGTGCCAAGTCATGCTAACATAGTACTTACGCCATCTCGTTTCAATAGGCTAACGTCATTATTAGTATAATTCAACCTTAGCGAAGCACTATATGACAAGACATACGTATCAAAGACTAGACCTGGGTCAGGTAGTCGATTTTGCGGCAACGGGTGCGACTGTTGCACAGAACGTGCATACGGTGTGCCAGCCTATTACATGGTCCAAAAATGTGAGCGGTAAGTAGCTCAAATGTTGGCTAGAAAGATGCATGTACCTTGCCCATGTCAGGACTCTGATATTATTGTACGAGCCGTCAGCCGTGCGCCAAGCATATTTGTTTCCTATGCAAGTAGCAGGAGGATGAGCGAGGTCACTATAAACTACATGGTGTGTAGGGATGGCAATTAGCTCTCGTCTCGGGAATACGATCAAAAACATACGAAGCTCGACGATCTTGTTTTGCAACGTCTGCTGGAGTGGTCCTTCCTCGAGTCTTGAAACAAAAATCAAGGCGTGTTCCAGCTGTCGACGTGAGTTGCATGCGAACTGACGTTCACCTTGACAAGAACGGCTCACCAAAAACTTTCTGTCGTCGATTGATTCCGTGTGCCTGATGGCATCTACGACTGAGGCCTGTGCAGGCGTCGATCATTGAGCTTGTGTCGCAAGTAACTGACGGTCCAGTACTCACAATGCTATCCAAACTGAAAGCCGAGCCCTTTTTGATCTGTGCCGATAGTTAGCATTTCTCAACTCCACTTAACGTACGCCAGTACGATCAGCCACGAACCTGATCCCTAAAGTCGCGAATGATCTGGGGCCCGGTGGTGCCCTTCTCTTTGGTTGTGCCAGTCGCGCCATCGAGAGACTGCACAAGACGCATAAAAATGCAGGCGGAGGGAGCACGCAGAGAATGCTTACCGCGGTCTTGCGGAAGGGTTTAGGAATAACGGACATTTCAGCGAGGGAATCCAGACAGGGAATCCCAAGCGTGCTTATTATACAGGCGCTTAGACTTACCTAAAGCCGAATACAGAAAATGTCCGATCCCATGACAAGCAATCACTTCTGGGGAAGCGAACAAGGCCGCTCTGGTTCTTGATTTCTTTGCTGGTAAAAACGGACAAAGTCACGAAAGATCTCCCATGAGTCGGCGAGAGAAGCGCACGGCAAAGCAACTGACAACCGCCATCGGGTGAAGAACAATGAGATACATAGGCAGATGGGGATGCATTTTTTGGTGCTATTACGTCGGCGATCATGCGTCCCAGGGTCGATGTCCTTCAAACGCGGTCAACGATATGCGGATACACAGGGACTGACTAATGGCCCGATGAAACTCAAGTGTACAGTCCTTTACATGCGGCCAGAACCTGCACCACAACGTCACTCCTATCAATGGGAACAGGCAGATGTCGATTTCATCGGAAGCTTCGCTGGTACCTTTTCCGCACTACTCGAACGCCAACAATAATTGATCATTCCCTCCGTCAATGGCGGTATGACACAAAGGTCTCGGACATGGTAGAGAAGGCGGCAATGATTTGACATTGACAAACGGCTGCAGGTCTCAAGATTTAAACAAAGTGTGAAGCGCAACTTCGGGACGCCAGTGCCTCTATCCTGTAACATGACTTGTCATGCCGCCAGTGGTGGAACTGCATATCTTGCCGTAGCCTCGTCGAAAAGATCCGATTTCTGAGCGAAATCAACCGCCAGGGGGTGTTCCGGATGCTCTGCTGCCAATTGACTTGAAGGAGTGGGTGGAGGTCCAGAACAATCGTTTTGAATAGGAAACCACGCACCTCCAGAGCTCGTCTAGTTCAGATTTCTTAAAGCCGCCTCCTAGCCCAGCCGTGACTACAAGAGCAGCGAGCGTCTCTGCATCACCCTTTTGCAATTGTAAGGACTCTTCCAGATCGGATCTAGCGGCGTCGATGTCGTTCCGGAGAATCCTCGTGACACCGCGAGAGGTGAGTATATGTGGTGACGTGAGAGAAGGGTTCGCGAGTTGCTCGGTGTAAAATGAATGTGCATTAGAATAGCCGTCTTTTCCAGTCACAAGTCCAATGGTAGACTCGACGAGCTGCAGCAAGAGATCGTCTTCCGCCCAGCGTTTCGACCTCTCGAACTGCTTCCGCGCAAGGTCAGGCCGGTGTATAGTAAGGTATATATGGACGATGACGGCGACACTGCAGAAAAAGTATGAGATAAAAGCCGACAGTTGGCCATGAAACGCACGCTTCGAGGTCCTCCGTATCAACTCCAAGCGTTTCAAGTGCCTCCTCTATCTCCCCAGCCCTAGCGAACGCCGTACCGGCTAACACCCTTACCAGAGCCTTTTCACCCTCTGTTCCTTCCGAATCGTCGCTTTCGATCTCTACAGCGAGGTCTCTAAGCTCCTCGAGAGCGGCCTCCTTCTCCTCTGCCTTTGCTGCGGCAACGTATCTGGCCAGTGATGTGGCTGCTTTGACTGCTACGTTTCCAGAATCTTCAGGCAGCAGTTTTAAAGCAGCCGCCGGTTCATTAAGAGCGATATGCGCCCTGGCCTGGTACAGTAGTGTCGGCGTATAATCTGGCGAGGACGGGTCGGGCAGAGAGAGATCAATGAGGGTCTTATAGGCACCTGGAGGACCGTGATAAACTACAGACGTGCATAACAGAATTAAGAAACGCTGTACCGAGAATGAACTGCTGCTTGATGTGATAAAGCTCGGACGACACCATGGTTGACGAGAGGCGTCACAAAACAAGAAACGCGATGGCTGTGCAGCGTCCACAAGGTTCTGCCAACTGAGACTCCGCCGCGTTGCTACCCACAGCCGATCCCTATCCCCTCATCATATATAACTGAACCTGCACCATTAACACAATGTCTGGGGCTCTAGCTGGTCTAAGTCCTACTGCGGCTCTTCCTTTTCTCGATTCAATGACCGGTGCGCACGTCGTCTTTCATATTTCAGCTGTGTCTGTTTTGAGACACTGTATACAGTTCCAGTCTCTCTTAAATCCCCTCGGATCTTTCCTCCCAGCTCTCCGACCGATGAAAATGCAGTGGCTATCTGTCGACGATGCATTGACCAGGAAATTCAGCGCCTTGAGGAGTCTATGCGGATGCTCAAGTCGCGGCGCAATACCCTTTCACCCATAGCACGTCTGCCCATCGAAGTTCTGTCCAAGATCTTTGCTTTCTGCATACCCGAGTCCAACCGTGACTCCAACCCCCTTGCATGGATCAAGGTCAGCCATGTCTGTCGCTACTGGAGAGCTGTAGCACTCGATTCGCCCAGTCTGTGGGGAAATTTGGTGTTTTCCCGGCCAAGGTGGGCAGAGGAGATGCTCCTGCGCTCAAAGATGGCCAGTCTTGCTGTCCAGGCTGATCTTACCTGCATGACGAAGAGAATGCTCGATGTCGTGCAAGCATCTCTGGCCCAATTCTCTCGTATCCGGGAGTTCCAGCTGATCGCCTCAATTTCTACGTTGGAGAAGCTATTCGCCGATATTCCTATCGACGCCCCCTTTCTTCATTCATTGTCAATTTCCGCGGCATCATCTTATATATACCGTCATGGAACTGGTGAATCTTTTGCTCTGCCGAGGCATTTCCTTTCCGGGATACCAGCCGATTGAAACGTCTGGAGTTATGCCAGTGCAGTATCAGTTGGGACGCGCCTTTTCTCAGCAACCTTACTTCGCTGAAACTTTCCGACATCGATGTTTCGGCAAGACCGACCATCGATCAGCTCCTCAATGCATTGAAAAAGATGCCTGCACTTGACACATTGGAGATTCGGAATGCCCTGCCCGCTGTATCAGCCTTCTCACCTGAAACCTCACAAATCATTGACCTTCCTCGCCTCACTCATCTCGCCATATCTGGCACCGTTCCCGAATGCGAAAACCTAGTCAAGTGGATCAGCGCCATGCCGAAGACCCTTGCCTTAAGCTGTCAAGGGACGGAGACGACAGGCTCGGACTTCACCAATATCCTCAGAATTGTGTCAGCCAGTGTGAGAAATGACAACTCATCGCAGCAACTGCGCGAACTACGCCTCCAATCTGCGATTCCTTATGGTCTCATGGTGAAAGGCTGGTACGGAACCCCTTTTAAATCGAATCGCCATGTTCCATCCCTCGATCTCTCTTTCACGTGGGACCGAACTGCAGGACTATATGCGACGGAACGCGTCGTGACGTCTGTGTGTAGCATTTTACCAATGCAACACCTCAAATGTCTCCGCGTATCTTATATGGATGTCATGGGTGCGCCGACCGTGCTCGACTTATTTGGGAATCTGCCAAAATTGCGCAACGTTCACCTAGTCGGTGATGCGGCAAGCTCTTTCATTGATGCATTTGGGGCTATTGAAGATAGTTCGGCCGACTCTCTTGCAGAAGAATCGTCTAGCACAGTCCTAACCAAGAGGAAATCAGCTCCTCGCCTTCCATTCCCCGCCCTCCAGAAGATTGTACTGGAGGACGTGTATTTCCGCGACGAGGGTTACGACGATATCGATGCCTATGCAGACAGCCTGATAAACAATTTGAAGGATTGTCTCATCGAACGATACGAATGTAAAGCAGAGGTGAAAGAGATTGATATCTTCGAATGCAACAAAGTCCTGGCCGAGGATATCGAGGATTTGCGCGATATAGTGGTTGATGTTCACTGGGACGGCCTTGAACAGGGCTTTACTGAAGACGAAGAAGACATGAGCGATGTCGCCTCGTTCCCTTATTATTTCGATGTTGACGACGATTATTTGCCTTTGGGTTGGTTTTAGCGTAACGTGCGTGCCAAGCCTTCATTGTTCCGCGATTATGGCATTCATTCGTCAATAGATAGCGGATTCGTTAATTTATTTCGATTGTCTCTCGCGGAAAGGCAAGCATAAAATAACATATTGTACAAATCACTATAACTGGAAAGCCGCGTTGTTCCCGATTCTACATGTGAGCAGCGTATTTTCCGATAAGCTGCACAACCTCGAAGCTTTGGTTACCCGACATCCCTCTAATTGCTTTCCACCATTACCCGCAACGGTCCGCAGAACGATTCGCCGCGGAATTGGCGAGGTTTTCACGATGCGACGCGTCAAATGTGCTACCCGATCATGAACCCCGGTGCATTCTTATACACCATGTTAATCTTCGGATGTTCTTGAGCAGCGGGAGTGGTGTTACTTCCGAGTCTTGGCAGGAAAAGTGCTTCTATATCCTGCCAGGCTATACACATGACATTCGCTCGCGGACCGTTCCGTCTTTAGGACAGTTTCGTTCACGAACCGTTGAAGTAAACCATGAATATAAATATTGGCGCCGTTCTCTTAATTTCAACAGAATACGATGACTTGTCTCGGATCCTTCGCGTTCCTTTTGGTCTTGGCTGGTCAGCTTTTACTGGCTTTAGGCTTCCAGAATCCGATCAAGTCGACGGACGGTTCAGATCCATTTATAGTGAGTAGTTGGACGGTGTACTTTACAAAGCCATAGTAATCATGTCTTCCGTTTCGTAGGTATACAGTCAAGGCTTTTATTGTGAGCGCGAAACTGGCTCGCTGGTCCACGCTGTTACTCACCTAGGCCACCTCTTCAGACCTGACGACTACTACTTGGAGCAACATACAAATTACTCGGGCGACCACAATTGGAGGGTTGAAAACCGCAGCCCCCAAAGTAGTCTGGAGAGACAGCATCCCCGACCGGTGCTGCAACTTGTGTATGCATATATACTGTTGTAGCACGGCGTGCACAGACTGAATTGGACGCGATTCAGGGGCTCCCGAGATTTTGGTATGCTCCTTTGCCACACCGCATCGCGCCTAGTTTCTGAGGATCATAATCTAGGCAACCGAATGAGAACGCTTGGTTCATGTGAGCGTACTTGGCAATCAACATCCTCGACGTTCCTCATCAAATATGATGATCATAGATACTATACCGCCGGCACCAGCGGCACATTCGACAATCAGAGGCTCCACGCCATCAGAGGATCGTCGAGCAGCATTTGGGATTCCACTTGGAGTTATGCAGGTGCGCCCTTGGTCTCTAAAACAAGAGCTAGCCCCTCATTTTTTACACGTTCATCATGATAGGGCGCCTCGCTGTACCAAATCGTGACGTAGGGGTCTTGGATGGGACAGTGCTTGTCCTCAACTCCATCAGATACTTCGTCTACTCAAGCTGGGATGGAAACAGTTCGCTGGCGATCTATCCAGGCTTTCATCTGCCTTTGCTGATATTTCTCTTGTGCTGCACATCCAGATCAGGGCCTGTTTATCTCGTACGTGCATCTCTTTTGGAGAAAAAAAAAGAATCTATTCAACGTGCCATGCAGGAGGATGAATTCGGCCACATCGATAGGAAATACGGTCAAGATATCCACACCAACATACTCTTGGGAGAAAGTTGGTGCCGCCGTAAATGAAGGCCCACGTAAGCCTAAATACAGATGAGCGGCACAGGCTCTTCAACATGGCGGACGTACTGGATTGTCTTCTCCGCGTCGCTATGCTCAGGAACCGGTTATGTATTGGGTCGACTTGAGCTTGTCGGTTCCGACCCTCTCAACGCAGCGTCGTGGAGTAAGTACCCCAATCCTATCTTCACATCCGCGAACGGGTAAGCACGTCGGTCATGGTGGTTATATTGTCTCATTCCTACTTGTGCCTGCAGGAGCTATCAGGTAAGGAACCTCGTCTGATGAAATTTTGGATGTTGTTGAAAAATTGCGACTTTCAAGCCTGGTCATAATGGTTTCTTTTTGAGCCCTTCTGGAAGTCAGATTTGGAATGAGCGATTGTTGACATTTCACAACTGAGCTCCTCAGCCCGAAGCGCGTTGAAGGTCTATCACGCAAACAGCGTTACTCCTGGGAATTGCGATGGCAGTCGCCGTACGATGGTTCAGCAGTACGTCCAATTTGGTGCTACACCGAGGACGTGACTGAGCAAAATCTCCGCAGGGTCAATTGGAATTCAGATGGAACGCCGAACCTGGGGAGCCCTAGGCCGCTTTCTGACAACATAGCGGAACCCGTTTAAGTTAACTCTCAATTGTCTCATAACTAGGGAATTATGAATATTTGTGTCTGTGAATGTTTTCAGGCCGCAACAGTCGTTACTCCGTATTCACCTTAAAAGCATTCTGAGTTGTGGCTGTGCAAAGAATCTGGAACAATTCGGGTCGGAAGCGAGTTACGAAGTTCAGCTTCTCCCTTTCATTTGCCCAAGCTGAACGTATACTAATGCACTAACATGGCACGCTATATGTGTGTTCTGCGAATTGACACGGTCCAACGTCGAATTTATTACTTTCTTTCTATTTCGCCTTCGTACTGAAAATCTATGTATAAAGCAAGGTCTTTAACCAACACAGTCTGCAGGTAATGCATTCTATCCTACAGAAATCCCAAAAAGATCTTAACTTTGAATGGAGAGTTATGACACACCAGCGTCCATGCGTCAGAGACCACTGTATTTTCCCGAAGTCAAGCTAGTCAAGGACGACCTCAACTCACCCAATTCCGATTGATGTTTACGTCCTCGGGGACCGTGGCCATTAAGCCGGTCGTCCTCGTGGCAAGCGCGAAACAGGTTGTTGCCTGCATGCCAACGATTGCTATGCAATCATATCGGGGATGCCTGGCTATGCATCTAAGGTTGACCTCTTGCAGTCCAACGACATCACATGATGTGTGACTCACTGTGACCAAATTTGTCATCGCGCTGGCGCCACGGCGGACTCGTCCAAGCACAGCGGACGGGTCTGCTCGAGACGTAGTATTCAGCCTGTACATTGTAGATAAAGATATATTACATTCCATCAAATTCTGCAAGCAACTCTTGAGGATTACTCGGTGGCTACGGTATTTCTTACATGCCCATGCTGCACCTTTTCCACTGAGTCCATAAAAAATACGCATGCATGAAGCGCTGTGCACGATAAGAATAGCTTATTTGAATTTGAGCTAAGATTTGAAGGCCAGAGAGGTGCCCGAACTTACCGTCGTAAGTTATTTGCACAGGGAGACGCGACAAGCGCCGGTTGCCTAATCTGGCATGAACAGTGAAAATTGAATACTCCTTCTTCAACACGTCGAAATTGGAAAATCGGAGATGGACAAAAGCTAGATAATTACATTTGCTACAACTTGTCCATCGCCGATTTCAAATAAGATCATTGAACACAGAGCCTTGTATGAATCTACTCGATGTAACGCAAAGTAACGCTTTGCTCATGTGATGTCGTCGAAAATGCATGAGGCCAACCTTACGATTGTAGGAGAATATCTTCCGCGACTTAACCACTGCTTATTTAAGACGGACCGCGGACCGCGCCGTCATGCAATCTAGAGACCATTTGACGACGGACCACGGGCGTTCTAACGCCCTGCTAAACTTCGGATATTCTGCAGCTTTAATGGCTTGGCACAAAGAATGACATCTTTTACCTGGCCGATAAACCACAGTCGTTCAAATGACGTGCTTTTGCGGACCGTTCGATTTTAAGGATGATGCTGTCCACGGACCGTCAAGTCAAAGCACGAATATAAATAAATGCGGCTCCTCCCATGTCCTTGCTGCTAGCAGAACGAGATGACTAGTCTTGGGGCCTTTGCGGGTCTACTGATCCTTGCGGCCCAACTCCTGTTGGCTTTGGGATTTCAGAACCCGGTCAAAACGACGGATGGTTCAGACCCGTTCATGGTGGGCGAGCATTTGCTTGATGAATGCGCCAACGCGGATTAATCATTACACCTCCCTTCAAAGGTATACCACGAGGGTTATTATTGTGAGTGCTTGAGAGTCTTGCTGTCCTGCAAGGCGTCTCGTAGGAGCGAGCACGGCTTAATCTTCAGATTTGACGACCACTACGTGGACCAACATACAAATCACTCGGGCGACTACCATTGCAGGACTGAAAGCTGCAACTCCTAAAGTGGTGTGGACGGACAGCACGGCGTCCAGATGCTGCAACTTGTGTAGGTATGAAATCGTTCCGACATGAAGCCCCATGTTTGATCAGTGCACTGGCAGGGGCTCCCGAGATCCATTGGTGCGATTCCGCGCTTTTCACTCTTCCCCACTCCTCTGAGTGTCCTGGTCCAGGCAACCGAACGGGGCTCATGGTACATGTAGGTGGAAATATGCGATGTTCTAGATCTTCGCCGCCACTTACCGACCGAGGTCTTGACAGTTACTACTCTGCCGGTTCCAGCGGCACGCTCGACAATCAACGACTCCACGCCCTTAGAGGATCTTCCACGAACATCTGGAACTCTTCTTGGAGTTACGCAGGTGCGCGGCTAGTGAGCGGTGACTTGAGTGAATCGGCGTCAACCATTCTCAGGACGTCTCGCTATTCCCAATCGCGATGTTTGGGCCATTGATGGAACGGTACTTGTCTTTGGATCGACCAGATATTTTGTGTACTCGAGTTGGGACGGGGCGAGTATGTTTACCGTTCGTACTCGCACTGGCATACTTCTCATCCGCTTCTTCGATACACGAAAGACCAGTGTCTTTTCATTTCGTATGTGCCTTCCTCCGCTATATAACATTGTACTCAAACGTGCAACACAGGAAGATGAACTCAGCCACATCGCTTAGTAACACCGTCAAGATCTCCACACCGACATATACATGGGAAAAGGTCAGCGCTAACGTGAATGAAGGACCAGGTAAGATAGCTAGTCGTTAAGCGGCACGGATCCAACTACACAATGCCTTTCGATTACGCTCAGCTGCTATCTATCATGGTGGACGCACCTGGATCGTCTTCTCTGCGTCGGGATGTGCTGGAACGGGTTACACATTGGGCCGACTGGAGCTCGTAGGCTCCGACCCTCTCAACCCGGCATCCTGGACCAAATATGCGAACCCTATATTCACGTCCGCGAACGGGTAAGTGCAGCGATCATTATCTGCCTGGTATTTGTTTCCTGACTCTACAACCGCTATTACAGGAGCTATCAGGTGAGAAGGGACGGTTATGCCTTCGTTGAAGATTGACTGAGTCTAACCTTTCAAGCCTGGCCACAACGGCTTCTTCCTGAGCCCTTCTACAAACCAAATTTGGAATGTGAGGGCTCGTTCAACGTTGAGCGGCTAAACTTTACAGTCTGACATATTTGTTTAAGGTCTATCATGCTAATAGCGTAACACCTGGTAATTGTGATGGCAGCCGCCGCACAATGATTCAACAGTGCGTAGTATGACTTGCCATGCGCTACTACTTTGAACATTTGTATAGGATTAATTGGCATTCCGACGGTACACCGGACTTAGGAAGTCCAAGGGCGCTGTCAGACAACATGCCAGAACCCGTATAGTGACGTGAAGATGATACACCGATACAAGAATCGTACATAAGTGTCGCGAACACTGCGCTTGTCTATAGCTACATTGATGGTAAAGAGTTTCCATGAGTCGATGTCAAGAGTTAGAATAAAATGAGATATTCAGCGCAGCAGAGCAGATCTATTGCCAAATCCTGCTCTAAGTGAACGACTTCGTTAAAAGACAGAGAAGCGACAAACAAGCAGTCAGTTGTGGGTTCCACGCTTGGCAAATGCAAGATTTGCGTCTTTGTCTTGCCTTGCCATGTCGGATCCATGCAAGAACACGGACCGGAGATCGTGAGATCGTCTCTTCCTATGAAGTGTGCGGAACTGAGGAGCATATGCTACCTGTGGCAGCTTGGTCTCAGCAACGTCGGTGCAAATTGTTGTGACATTCGGGCTGTCAGGGTCATCATTGCAGACAAGGTCATGATGTGTCGTGGATGTCGTGAACATGAGGTGCAAAAGACGGGAAAAGGGGCTGAAAACCGCGGCTGCTGGGGCTGGTGGGGGAACACATTATTGGAGCTTATATAGTTCAGGTAGGGATCGACGTCACAGAGTTGTGCAGAGTCCCTAAACATCCGCAGTAATTATCTTCCGACTCGTGTGGGAATATTCACGTGAAGTTAAGCATGTGGCTGATTCTCACGTGACTGGTAAGGACTCCGCCATGATGGACTGAAAAAGTACAAGTCTGCCTCTTCTCTTGTTGCCATCGTTCACCTTCGGGCCCGCTCGTGATAATCTCCCCTTTAGCTCGTCGTTCTCCTCGACTCGTGGCCATCGTGTGGGCGTTTTAGCCGTGCGGTAGCACAGTATCGTCCAAGTTACCCCTGGCGTTTGTTATTTGACAGCCGCTTTTAATAAGCGCAACACCAGGATCGCGATCTCGTTGCCAGAGAGACGTTCACTAGTACAGTCATTCGTTTCCTACAGCGACCCTTCTGAAGGCCATCCAACCTGTAAGCAAATCTCATGCTGCAATTGAATTGTGCGGAAAATTGATCTTACAGCTCTTTCTCGAACCCGTTCCAACATTCGATCATCCCCGCGACCACTTTTTTTTTCCCGGCTAATAGGACATGTCCTCGCCGCAGAGTGCTATCAATCAACGCTCTTCCCATAACGCCCAACAGCGCCGCCATTCCAAAATCACGATCGAGCATTACAAGCTCTCGCCCGAATACAACGCCTTTTTCGCTGACCCGCAAGCCACCGAGAACAAATACTCGTCTTTCGTGCCATCGAGACAGGCCCCCCTGCTCCTGCCCAATCGAGATCTAAGACTCCTACCGAAACATCTTCACCACCCACGTCTACCATCACTCCACCTCGGATTCGCAATTCGCTCCAGAAGCCGAATCCACGTGCTCGCAAACACAGTCTTTCGTCTGCTAACATCACTCCAAGAATAATCGAACACGATCCTTTTGCGGCCAATACCGCCACGATCGACCCTTCCTTCTCGCCAGTTATTAACTCTAACAAAACCAACGGAATGGCCACTGGGACATCACCTCCTCCGCGACCCTCTCGAGCTAACACTGCCAACTTGAACGACATCTTCCCAACCCAGAGCGCCCTCGCCGCCCGTCGTCTGTCCACTCCTGCTGCACCGCCGAGTAATGATTCCCAGTTTTACGCTGATCTGGGTGAACCTATGCCATCGGTCTCATCAAACGACTTCAATAGCAGTGGCAGTCTTCAATCTACCGGCACGCCGCCCTCTGCCAGCAATCGGTCACGCAGCGGCACGACTTCTAAGAAGAAAGGCGCATTCTTTGGTTTCATGTCAGACGTGTTCAACAATTCAAAGCGTCCGGAGATTAGCACGCCATATGATCCTGTACACCTTACCCACGTCGGCTTCAATTCCTCGACGGGTGAGTTCACCGGTCTACCCAAGGAATGGCAGCAACTCTTGCAAGAGAGCGGCATCTCTCGTTCCGACCAGGAGAAAAATCCGCAGGCTGTCATGGAAATTGTCAAATTCTACCAAGAAGGTCATGGGGATGTCTGGGATAAGATGGGGCACGCTGGCGTTAATTTTGATGACGGGCTGCAAAATCCTGTAAGCATACTGCTTCCTGTTGTATCTAATCTTGCATCTCATGTCTCCAGCAGCGATCTCCTCCACCTCCTCCCAAAGCTAAATCACAATACACTCAGTCCATGTCCAGCATCGTGGCGCCTACGTCCTATCGTCCTGCTCCCACACCACCTACTGTAGCTACACCTTCACTCGACCGTTCTACCTCCCAACGTGCGCCTTCAAAGCCGGTTAAACCCGCGGACGCCCTTGGTCGCTCCAACACTACTCGCGATAGACGTTCTCCTGGTCCTGGTTCCCCGCCAGTTGGCGGGGTAGGTCCATTGAAATCATCGTCTGGTCGACCATCCCCACAGTCGTCATCTACGGACCTTGCTTTAAAGCAGACGATTTCTCCGTCATCTGGTGCTCGCCCCGGGGAAGTGCGGGCGCCCCAGCCGCAAAGTCCTGCGGCGGCAAGCCTGGCTAAGGTCTCCAACACTGCAACTCCCAGACGGCGCGAAAAGAAGCCTGCTGACAAGACAAAAGACGAAGAGATCGTCAGGCGATTGAAGCAGATCTGCACTGATGCAGATCCCACGAAACTCTATCGCAACCTTGTTAAAATTGGTCAAGGGTACCGCATCATTCATTTACTTTTGCGAAGAGTAGGACTGATATTTCTATAGTGCTTCCGGAGGTGTCTATACAGCCTATCAAGTTGGTACCAACCTCTCTGTGGCCATCAAACAGATGGATCTCGAGAAGCAGCCCAAAAAGGATCTCATCATCAACGAGATTCTTGTCATGCGGGCGTCTCGCCATCCCAATATCGTCAACTATATCGATTCTTTTCTGTACAACAACGATTTGTGGGTCGTTATGGAGTACATGGAAGGAGGATCGTTAACCGATGTTGTAACCGCCAACCTTATGACGGAAGGACAAATCGCTGCAGTTTCGCGGGAGACCGCTCAAGGCTTGGAGCATCTTCACCGTCATGGCGTTATTCATCGTGACATCAAGAGCGACAATGTTCTACTTAGCATGGTAGGCGACATCAAACTGAGTATGTTGCCGCGCGTTTGGTTTGAGCTTCGCTGATGGACGTCTTCATCCAGCGGACTTCGGTTTCTGTGCTCAAATCTCAGAGGGCGCAAAGCGCACGACAATGGTTGGAACGCCGTACTGGATGGCTCCTGAGGTAGTCACTCGTAAAGAGTATGGACCTAAAGTCGACATATGGAGCTTGGGCATTATGGCTATCGGTTAGTTTAAACATCCATTTCTTTATTGACTTCTTTTCAACACAACACCCAGAAATGATTGAAGGAGAGCCACCATATCTGAACCAGAATCCTCTGAAAGCTCTTTACCTCATTGCGACTAACGGGACACCGAAAATTCAGAATCCCGAAAATCTGTCTCCAGTATTCGGTGACTATCTCGCGAAATGCCTTGAGGTTGACGCAGAGAAACGACCTGATGCTACGCAATTATTGAAGGTTCGTTCTTATGCACTCGTTCTTGGTCCTCTGACACGTTCGCACGTAGCACCCATTCTTTAAACTCTCTGAACCACTGCGAACGTTGGCCCCCCTCATCAAAGCTGCAAGAGAAATAGCGAAGAACAAATGAACAAAACCAGAGTCCGTCCTCCCATGCTATATCTTTCTGTGTTTCGGAAAGTACAATCTAAACAACTACCCTTCATCCTTCTTCATGCGGCCCTGTATTCCACTCGACTTCATTCACATCTTTCAGCGTCACCTGGTCATCGCGGATTTTTCGCGTCCCTTCATCCGCAATCGGCTGAAACATTGGAAGTCATTGTATACCATTGTCAATTGTAATACCTCTGCACCCTATCTCCAGTACCCGTTATAGTTTTCCGTCTTTCCTCTTCCGAACTTCTCTCCATTCCCGTTGTGTGCAGATTTATGTTGGACTTATAGATGAGAAAATTAAACTCCAGAGACAGCTATGCTCGTGTCGCTCGATATACCTTTATAATTTTTTGAGTCTCAGGAAATCTGTGGACTGCCATTGTTTATTGATACAGTGCTGAGGTATCCTAGAATGATGGGTTATCGACCAAAGTATGCTAAAGATTTATGCAAATGACATGTCAACAAAGCGGGCTCCAACCTACAAGTGCAGTTAGAATGGGTGGGAGGTGGCTGGCACTCCACGCTCACCATGATAGATAAGCGCTAGATTCCGATCATCTGTCGCGTCAGCTACTAGCTGGTTTACGACGTATTGTACACTCAAAGACTTGTCGAGCTTGCGAGCGACGGCGCTTAGAGCACGGTCTGCGGCTTCTTCAGCTGTGCCGCTGGTCATATCGATACCAATGACGCCTGCCAGACGGCTTGTTCCCAAAAGAGTCGGTTCGGTAGGGGCACCTTGCACACGCCTGATCTTGACTTCGCTCGCCGTCCTGTTTGACCCAACGGTCAGGGGATTCGAAGGGGTGCAAAATGGGACACAGACCAAGTATGCAGAGGGTCATGCTTGAAGACTTCAAGCACAGTCATGATTACTTCCGAACCCTCGCGCAGAACGCGGAGGGTTTCTTCCGCACAGCGTTGGAAAACACCTCTAGTCCCCGAAATACCCATGCCATCGACGATGTCTCTCGTCATACGAAATGGGACAAGTTCTGGCACTGTGAGATATTTGCCCTACAAAAAGGAGGTGAGTACGGTGTTTTCATCGGATGAGGGAAGCATGATGCCCGGACCTGATCAAACGCAATGCCGAGATCTATATGCACAACCGCTCCGCTGCTGTTATCCAATAGTATATTAGTGGTGTGCCTGTCACCAAGGCCCAGGATATGTCCAACAATGGAACTTGTTGCAACGCTACGTGTGTAATTGAGACGCATAGAAAACCATGTCATTGGCGATTTATGTCTTTCCGCGAAGTAGTGACGCATGACTGGCCTGAATTGACGTTTGAGGGAGTCAAAGTCTTGAAGCAGGATATTCAGGGCGTCGTCAGATTGCCTCGCATTATACCGATCTTGGGCAGCCTGAAATTCTGCGCTAGCTTTCTTATGTGGGAAATCGGTTGGATGATAACTACGTACATTAGTCAAGATGGTGAGGCGCAGAAGAAGTCTTACCGTTCATGGGCTCTGAGGAGCCATTGCTGCAAAGTCGCGGTATTACTGACATATTCCATAACACCGGCCCTGTCCCCTAACGGAATGACTTTGTAATCTCTGATGCTGAGATTCCGTCGTCGCGTCTCCCTGTCGCGTTCAAGGATAGTATTCACCAGTCCAAATACTTGCACCATTACTGCATCTTGACGCAGATCATCATTCCCCTCTCCTTTGAACTAGGATAACTGAGCGTCAGCCACTGATTTCCTCATCTGGCGGGAAACTTACCAACTGTTTATGTTTTTGGCCCGCGGCATCTATACAAGCAATGATCTTCGGCAAATTTATACCACCGGCCGTCTCGAAGGTGTTTTCGTATCTAGCAATCCACGGACAATCATCGTATCGCATGGTAGGATCAGGAGGCAGGTGGCAGGTCATGACCGGGACTCGTAAATTTGAGATTGTAAGAATGAGACAGTCCCTTGGCACTGCAAACGATCGGTTCCGACTGCGCTTGATTTCCGCATTATTACGGATGGGATATTGCGCCCATTGGAGGCATGCTTTACAGAGCAGTTCTACATTGCGCACGTGTATGTTGGTAGACGGATCGTTTCTCAAACGATCAAATATATCGATTGCGGCGATGCCTCGCGAGGTCTGGGTAGACAAAGAAAGTCGTCCGGATTGTCGTGCCGTTGGGTCACGCTTAGGCTTTAAAGCATATACTTGATATAAAGAATGGAATGGATGTTCACGGCACATCCGAAGAACTAAGTTATGCAGACTTTCTTGACCTTTTGAGGCGCTCCCCGTTTCGTTCTTTGAAATACGAGCCGACAGTTGATGCTAGAAACAAGGAAAGCTCAATATGTTATGCGGGACAGAAAACTCGCAGCATTACTGAAAGGAACACAAGTTTCCGGGAAGGTATTCTGTAAAGGGCAAGTCGAACGTTGGATTGCAATCCCGTCTCGTCATCATCGAAGTTCGAAAACCAAAGGGAGCAAAGCCTGATTGCGGAGTCATCGAATTCATCTGATGATTGCAGGCACCGAGAATACATGTCAATTGCCTGCTTGAGGAAAATATCCCTGGCGAGATTGTGGGAACGAAAGTGCTCGCTGTCTTCTTTGAGAAGCTGATGTGCCTTTGTTTGGTGCAGGGCCAGTGTCTTCGCTCTCTGCTCATCTTGAGTCCTCAAAATCTCCTGATGGCGTGATTGTATCTCTTGCTTCTTCCTATCGACGTAAACTCTCCATCTAATGGCATCGGGGGATTTGCTGATCGCGTGATATTGTCGCTCCGCGAAGATGGCGCATTGATGATACACGGTACTGTGCATGGTTCCAGGCGGAGTTGAAGAACCGATGGTATTGAGAATTTCAACAGCCTTATTGAAGTAATCATCACGAATATCTGTTGGCTTTTTGAGGCAGGCATCAAATGACCATGAGCCCTGCAGGAAGGATGAGCAATATGTCCCGAAAACTGAATCCGAACGTACTAGGCGGGATAGAATGATTGCTCGGTCTAGCGGAGAAATGACACCCTCATTACTCGAGTCCACAGCCCGCAATCTGTCAAGGTATTGGACGGCCATGCTTTCTTCCTCATGAGACCATAGAACGCTAGCAAATTCTTCTTCTACTTTGAATGATGGCGTCTCTTCGAGCCGCTGTGCACGAATGATAGAGTTGAGGGCGATCTGAATATGGTTAGCGTCCCGGGCCGCTTTAGACAGATGTATCAGACAATCCTTTTCGACGTTGATGAGACTCTGCGTGTAGGGCGATACAAGGCGTCCAATCTGCTGACGTTCCTCTTTCCGGATGGCAGAACGTACAAGCGAAACACGAGTAGCCATTATACCCTCCAGATTCCGGAACCTGTCGAAAAGGTGAATAAGAGGAGCTGGAAGCTTTCCTGATACGCACTCAAATCGATTGCCGAGCTTTGTCAGATCATTCCACTGAGCAGGAGCGACTGGTTTTGCAATCAGTAGACTTCTGATAGGATCTTGTCTCCACTTCTTGACCTCACGGAGACACATTATATCTGATAATGTTTCACGGATTTCTGCAAAATTTCCGGCCCGAGGTCGCGAAGTCGAGACATTTCTATCCGGAGGGAATGCTGAATCACATTGTCGATGATATTCTCGTCGCGTTCACGGTGAATGGCTCGCAATGCAAAATAAAGAGAAGCGCCTGGAGAGTCATGGCCATGATCTGGCAAGTCCCATGTTTCAGTCCTCCACCCCAGGCGATAACTAGTGGACGAAGAGGCGCTGTCATATGGATTGGCCAAAGAGCTTTGGATAGTCTCTATGGCGAGATGGTCGAATCCAAATGAATGAAATGACTTGACAAGGCCTTCCGTATCCGTACTTTTTCGTCCGCCAGCTTCGAGATTGCACCGTGAAATTGAAATGCCTTCTCCCACTGGTTCTCGTGATGAAAACGTTTGATGAGAAATCGGTGAATGTCATTGTCGTCGATGCCGTAGAAGCCGTCCGGTTCGTCAATGTGCCGGTAAATCTCATACAATATTTGTTCCGTGGATATTGTTCCAATGTTAGAGGAGGTTTGGCTATCGATGGCAAGCTCTAGAAAGAGAAGAGCGGTCGTGTACGCGCCGAACGCAAGGGATTTCTCTGCCAACAGCGTAAAGTCGATTTCAAGCCATTTGTTATATGACAGTGCATCAGCAGTGTTGGAATGGAAAGATCGGAGATGCAAGACAACGGTGACGATCGAGCGCAAGCAAGGTGTGCACGTTGAATCGGCGGTCAGAAGGGTTGTAAAGTATGTCGATAAACACGTTCGAATTGTGTCCGTCGAGGCGTTTCCGTAAACGAGCGCTCTGTAGACCAGGAGAGGCAGAATTTGCTCCGCGAAAGAATGGTCACGCTTTAATATAGAAATGAGCTGAGCATAGAACATCTCCTGCTCAGAAAGGAGATTGCAGAGAAGTTCGGTAAACATTCCTATCCACTTGGAAAAATCCTTTGCGGAATGGATGAGAAGGTCGGTCGTCAGGTCGTCAAGCGTCATCGGGTCTTTGCTCTTGGGCGAAGTGGGAATGTCTCCAGGTATCGCAATTCCATCAGATAATCGGAGAGCCATGGACCTAAGGATAGCACATTCTTGACTGTCATGGACGCAATTAAGCGAAGTGTGTCGTAAGCGATATGCACCTTAGAAGGTGAATCGCAGTGTAGCATTTCGAGTAATGTCATAATAATGGTTTCTTGCGTTTTATCCCCCCGTCAGAGGACGACGTCTGCTGTTTAGTCATATGTCGTATATGCCGACTGAGGATGGAGGTCGTGTTCACCTTGATTGAAGCTTTCTACCTGTCCAGCATTCGAGAAAATAAGCGAAGCGAAAGCATCGATATCATTTTCTTGAAGCTGATTGACAGGAGGCATGCATTCTTTCAATCGCCAGAAGTGACTCCTGGAGAATTCGTGCGTCGTGTCGTAATTGCGGACAGCAGAAATTTCGTGAAGTCTGTGGACCATTCTGAATTTATTTGACGATATCCGATGATCCACGAGGATCGCCGAAAGACTTTCAGAAGAGACATTCTCGCATAACTTGCCAAGTTGTTGGGACGGCGGATATGGCCATGCAGGGACGACTCTGATCACCTGGCTACGAATTTCTGCAACTTTAGACAACTTCACGGCTTGCGCATCGATCCAGTCCATCAGACTCAAGCCGATACTTTTGTGATGCTCATCACACGCAAAGGTTGCGTGGTCATGCCCGATGCAAGAAATGCGAATGAGGACGTCCGGAAATCGCGAGTCTTTCGTCTTTCCGTGTTGATACATGTTGAATGCCCATTCGAGGATAGATTGCGATGCTCGTGCGAGGTCTAGTTGTCTGAGCAATGTCGTAGCCCCATGTATGAGGGTTTGAAGGAGGCTGATGTCTTCGAAATCAAGATGACGATAAGAAATCCAGAGACAAAGTGCGTTTAGCACACGAATCTGTTCATTGACTAGAGGTGATTGCTCTATGTCCGCCAGCAGCCGATGCATAACATGGTACGTTATAGATCGCTTGTCCACGTCGGGCAGCCGGCAGCCCAACCAATTTAGGGCTGTTAGCAATGTTTCTGCTGGGAATGCAGGTAGGTTGGGCTCATGCGTTTCAGATTCGTCCATATGTCGATAAATCGTCAAAGCCCGAAAAACTTGGTGGCTTGTACCAGTGCTGTCAAAGAATCGAGAGAGTGACCGATCGGCCCATCCAGCGAAACATCTTGGTCGCCTAACGTTCGGAGGATAGATGCGACAATGCCGTCCATATTCGCGGCCAGACATTGATCGAATTTGCTACCCTTGAAGGTCATTTCCTGCAATGAAGCGTCCATGCCGGTGACATCACCAATCTCATCAATCCAGGTAACAATTTTATACCCAATGACGTCGCCGAAGCAATCTTCCAATCCCTCATCGGTTGTAATCTGTAGTATATGGCAGTGGGCTTCAAATAGCTTGCGACCGCCGAGCCAGATATTCGTTGGTGTGAAGAGGCGAAATGTGCGTTCGGCGCATTCACGACGATTCTGATAACCAAGGAGATGTGGCGGAAAACGTAAGATGTCTGATTGGGCATTCCGGATTGAATACGCAAGTTGTGAAGCGTATGACTCAAAGAGTGTGGATAGCTCTTGCAAGCCCATCCTCTGTGTGACTCCCTGCAGAATGACTTGGATATGTTTGGAATAGAGTGGACTGTGAATGCATGTCTCAAGCAGATGCCAATACGGGCCGCGCCGAACTGCGGAACAGGTGATCATGATGTTTCCCAATGATAACATACGAGTTAGCATATGCTCGTAGCTGACAACGAATATGGCGTCAGGAAAGGCATAACATCTATGCCAAGAATACGTACTTATCGAGGTCAACAGTATACCATCGCTTGATTGAATTATACAATTCAAGTGCGGAACGCTGGACGATGCGTGCCCGTGCGAATAGTCGTGCGTTACAGGTTGAAACACGGAATCTAACCCGGATATCTTCGTCAGCATTAAGAAAAGGAAGCAAGAATTCCGGTGAGCTCTGAAATTCCGGGTCTTCTTCATCCGTAGACCCACACCATGCTTGCTGACGAGGGTCGAAAGTCATATATTTATCCATAAACTGCGCGAAGCGATCGCGGACTTTCCAGGATCGCATTTTCGCACCTTTGAGGACAGTGGATAACCATGTGCAAAGGGATCTAATCTTCTCGAGAACGTCTCCGACTGCAACCTGGGGAGACGCCCACAGAGGCATCGTGGAGTCTATAAGTTGGATAGCGAGGCGCTGAACTTGATGACTTCTGGAATATGAATACAGCTGCAGGATCCTGGACATTTCTTCGAGGATACCATCCAGGTTGGCGATGCTGAGGCCGATGTATTTCTTCCGCGTGGATTCCAATAGTATTGGGCAAATTTGGATGAAAATGTCGGGGCAAGAATCAGCGCAGCCAACCACAAGGTCCACGAGTTCCTTATCACGAGTGGGTTCGCCAGTGCTGGATTGAAAAGTAGTTCCGACCGTGAGGAAGGACACACAAGTTTCCAGCACAAAATTGTCTGTATAGGCATCTTCGGCCTGCCTACTTTGAAGCTGGCCATGCTGGAGAGCGGAAGTCCGGATGGGGCCAAATTCGTCCTTGTCGTAGGCTGCAATGGACTTGCTGTCATGCGATGTTGTGGTTTGCCCGGCCATCGAATAAAGTACACTCCTCAAAGTGACGGCTATGCTTGCGAATGAATCCTGTACCTGGAAGCGAGTCACTATGGTATGCGCGCTTCGCCAACGCTGATTACTTACATCGTTATTCTGCCACAAAAGCCGAAGAAAATCGATCCTTGATACCTTAAGATGATCGACATCGTCGGCCTTGGTTATTGTTAAGGAAGCAAGAATCTGATTTTTTATGCCAGTCCCAATGTCTGGCGGGAGCATGGCATGCCAAAAGCCATCTCCAAAAATGTCTTCATCAGTGCGGAAGAGTGGGTCGAGCCCTAGTGCGATCAAGGCTCTTTCTGGACTGGTCCACTGCGACTGTGTTAGAAGGTTTGTGACCAGTATTGCCAACTTGCAAGCGGACTGCAGAAGACGTCGATCCGGCTGTATCTCATTGGCTGCAAGCACGGTTTCGAATGCTAATGCTATGATGGCCATGTCTAAACAGCGGCGAGCGACTTCGGCTTTGGAATACCCGTTAGCTGCGTCCCATCCATTCAACAGGCCTTCAATCGTTTTCAAGATGAAGGCAGAAATCTTTCTTTCTCTAGGTCGAGGCGGAATGTACTGAAGTCCTTTCTTTGAGCCTTGAAGAATTAGGTTCCCTGCCTCAGACAGAGACTTTCCGTTAGAACGTGATTCAAGCGACGGTTTCCGGAATGATGGAAGCCGTGCTTCCAACAAAAAATCCCTGATTATTGCTGTTTTCCACTGCTCCACAAGCGTTTCGGTGATCTGGCATTGCGGCAGAGGCAGCCTAGATAGCAGGTCCGTTCGCTTCTGAAGCCCACATATACTTTCCAATAAGAGCAACATGTCCTGGACGGTATGCAGAGCTGCACGCTTCGCCTCGAAGCCAGCAACTTTCCAACAATCGACTAGCCAGCTGACTACCTTCTCTTCGATCTGCATCCTATGTAGTCGCATGTCTTGATTGGCTACCTTCAAGCACTGTGAGAGAAATGCACACACAGAATCGTAGGGGTAGGCGGGGCCTTGCACGTCAAGATCTTTTGCGAGAGTCTCAATTTCCAGCAGGACTCGCTGAGGAGTCAACGATAGACAACCCGAAGTGACCGTGTTTGAGAGAAACAGCAGTGTGTAGGCAGTATGACATGCCGACCGACAGATCAATGGCACATTTGCCCGACGAATTGCGTTTGTCCATATCGAGTCCCATGTAAATGCTTCGCGTGCTGCCGCACTCAAAGGCCTGAAAGTTACGAAAGACGGTGACTGCTCCAAAGACCCTTTGGTAAGGGTACGCGGGAAAGACGAAGGTAGCGATCCTTCCGCATAAGCGATGGCCGCAAAACACAGAAATACCCATGATTGAATGACCGTATCATCAGAGGAAATATGCTGGTGGAGAACTTGGATAACGTCTAGCCGTAAAGATTCGTGTAATATGGCCCAATGGCGATCGACGAAGAAAAGTAATATCTGCAGATGATATGCACGGACATTTGTCGTAGAAGGATATTCAATGGATCCTAAGAGTGAGACAATGGGACTTTCTAGTCGTATTCTCTTGCCTTCACTGACTGGGCCAGGTGTCAGGGAGGAGTGCATAGATTCTGAAAACTCAAATAACTGGGAATATAAGCAAGGAGTACCGCAGAGAAAGAAAGAAATCTTACCTTTCCAGCGACATCTGCTTGTAATTCCAAAATGGCCCATGATAAGGCCTGGGCCGCGTCAAAATTCCATCCGTATCTGAAAGTATTCGCCACAAAAGCAGGATTATGATCACCTTCGCTTCGCTCCAGAGAAGTGAGCTCTAGCCTTAGCGCATCTAGAGTAAGACCATCTATTCCCCATCGATTCTCCGCCTCGCCACCCAACACATGCCAAAGTCTGCTCAAACTTTCACCACAATTGAATGATGATATATCCGCGGAGTCGTCACGGGCACTGGAGGTTAGAAAGGGGAGAAGGATTCGCAGAATGCATACAAGTGCTTCTTTAATTCTCCTGTTCTTCGTTCCCCAGAGGCCGACCAAGGAGTCCCAGGCAGTATGTGCAAAATGTTCGACATCATGCTTCCTGTTCAACGCAAGTACTGATAGAGTAGAATGCACAGAACTGAGGTAATCCTGCAGCAAAGACGAATCACCAGGATAACATTCCAGAAACTGTTGTAACCGGCGCAAGATGGCGGAGGGGAGATAGGCATAGTCAGGGGAAAGAATGGGAGAGGAAGGAGAACGAAGGAGGATGGAAAGGAGCGACATGAACTCCACTTGTTCAAGCGAGACGGACGTCTGCGTCACGGTGCGCTGGGATTTTTGTTTGGACTGAGATTTGGATCTTGGAACGTTGGGTACAGACATTGCATCTTTGCCACTACGGGCCCTTTTCCTATTCTTCTTGGGGGAGAAATCACCGTCATCGGCCGGTTCGGAGTAGTCGTCCATGGATAGATCTGAATCGCTGAGTTCATGCGAGTCAGAAGGGCTTCCCACCAACGCTTCATCATCGAATCTCGCTTTAACCGAGTTGCCGAGAATGACGTTAAATCCCATCTCAACCATTCGTACCCAAGTATCGTCTTCCAGATGTTCAAGGTGAGGAGTGTAACTCACGAGGCATTTTAAGGCTTTGATGTAATCCAGAGCCACGGGGGCGAAGAGCTCGCGATAGTGCACCATCGTCTGCAAGAAGTGTTCAAACATTGCCTTGACAACGCGTTTGTTCATAAATTGAACTGTTCTCTCCGTCAACCATCGTACGGTGCTCGCGGCTTCTCCAAGTCTCTTCTGCGCAGTAGCCACGGAAGAACTGGAAGATTTGGTTGTGGTTTTCTTCGTTGCGATTAGCCGCTCACTGAGAACGGTCTGAAAAAGAGCTTGAAAGACGGAAAGCCATGCTCGAGGATCGGAGCTGCCATCTGATTTGAGGTGGAATGTCGTAACGACTCGGTCCTGTGAAAAGACTGTTCGTACGGAGGCAACGCCTTCTTGTCTTTCCTTGATTTTATCGCTCTTCAAATTCTGGAGAACAGCCTTTAGGTTGCTCATGGAGGACTGAGGCTACGCAGTCGATATTGTAAGTGAGATTAAACAAAGAGATCAGGTCTATCGCACCTCATCGAACAGTCAATGCGTCCAAAGAACCGGGCTTCAAATATGCCTAGCTGAGGCAGAACGTATTACGACGCGAAACGAAAGCGTGCAAAACAGCAATGCACATCACGTGATATTGACGCCAATCACGATTTGGTCCTATTTGGATGGCCGGGCCTCATAAAAGCGAGCACGAAATTTTTCTATCACTTGCCGATTTACTTCTCAATGATACCATGAACACACATTTTTTCGTTCTGCAATGCCTCATTCAATCTTTTCGATACATTCAACGCTTCCTTCAACATTTGCGGCCCTTTTCTGCCCGAGCAGTGCTACTTACGCCATGCTGTCTCGGTTCTGGTGATGGGCCTACAAAATCGTAACCAACCGCCTAATCAACAGTTGGTGGGCATCATAGGACTAATGGATTTCTGTATGGGTGGAGTTCATTTCCTGTATATCTCCCTACATGTCTTCCCAATGACTACTTTTCATTAAATGTATGCATTGACGATGTATCTACTATCTATTCCAATTGGAAACATTTGATGCTCACTTAAGATTTGGAATCGCCAATGCTTGAATTCGGTTTGTCTTTCTGGATAGCTTCGGCGATCATTTCCGCAAGTGGGGAATGAGTTCCCTTCATCGCCATATTCAGGAACCAAGGTTTGCTCATGTAGTTGCGGATGCTGGAACGGATGTTGGATTAATGAACACCCGAACATAGAACAGACTTACCCATCAGGAAGGATAATGACAACATTCGAGCCCTCAGTGTCAGCCATTCTTTCACCAGGCTCACTCTTGAGCCATTTGACGGCACCGCTAAGGGCACTGCCACTGCTTCCGCCGACCAGTAGACCTTCGTGCCTCATCAATTCTTGGACGGCGCTGAAGGCTTCCTCATCAGATGTTTTAATCCAGAAGTCGACGACGCCGACATCGCGAGAAAGAACGTCCGGTACGAAATCATAACCTATTCCCTCCACGACATATTGCTTCCCAGCGTCGTTGGCGTTTAGCTCCTTCGGAAGAGCGAGAATACTTCCCCTCTGAAGGTTGTTTTATGAACAGAAAGAATTGATAGGGCTATTTGCCACTTACTGGGTCGACACCGACAACGATGCAATCTTTGTTATGCGTCTTTTTGATTGCGCGAGAAATGCCAGTAATAGTCCCGCCTGTGCCAGCCCCAGCGACAATGACGTCCACTTTTCCTGACGATGGTTTCAAAGGCGTCGCAGGCGTCGACACAATGGCCTCTATAATCTCAGGCCCTGTTGTATGTTCATGGGCCAATGGATTATAGGCCTAGAAAGCCAACTCGGAGGATCAGCCCGACTAAAAACAATATATCAACGATAGCGACTTACGTTTCGATATTGATCAAGGATGATGGCATTAGGTATTTCCCTCTGCAATTTGCGCGCAACGCCTTGAGTCGTTAAGGAATTCAGCCACGAGAGTAGCGGGAAGGAGAGGTGGGCTCTACCTATGTGGCTGTCGGGGGAATCCCATGCAGCTTCGCTGGGTGTCCGGACAACTTCGGCACCGAGTGCTCTCAGAGCAGCTTCTTTCTCCTGCATTGCAGCCAAATTCAGACGCCAAAGATCAAACGCAATATTGGCGTGTGCCATTCAACGTACCATGGACATCTTATTAGGCATGGTTATAATCACTGAATACCCCTTATCTATAGTATTCAGCAAGAGTTCTACAAGCAAGGAGGGTCACATACCTTGATCGCACACGCCATGGCTAGACCAATGCCTGGATGAATCAAAAGGTCTCAGAAACGCACGGCGACATGAGGACCGAACACCGAACCTGTGTTCCCAGATGTAGGCTCGATGACGACGCTCTTGCCCGGAATCAGTCTCCCCTCCTTCTCCGCTGCCTCCACCATAGCTTTCGCTATTCTGTCCTTCACTGAGCCACCGACCGACATGAATTCTACCTTTCCAACTGTGGCAAAATGTCACCAAAATGGACTCGTCTTAATCTGACTAAGGACTTACGAAGATTGCATTTCAGCCCGTGCAGTTTAGCCACTTGGTCCAGCCGGATGAGGGGCGTGTGTCCGACTGCGTCGAGTGCATTATGGAGCACGAAGGAAGGCATGATTCCGACAGGTTGGTATTTGTGTGCTGGTGGTGATCTGAGCAACCAAGCAACACGTCTGCCAATTATAATATACACCGTCTCGGGGACTACCGACGGACGGATCTTCATCGCCTCATCCACTTATCTACGGAGATGGCATTAGCCGACGAACATTCACCATCTGCCAATGGACTCTGGCTACACACATGGGCTTCCAGCGAGATTGAAATCAATCATGATATTAAATTTCAGAGAAATGTGCGGTCCCTGTCGATTAGGGGTTAAATCATCTCGTTGTGGTTGCTTGCTCCGAGAAGCCGGAAGTTCGAATCCTCCCAGGGACAGTGGGATCCTGATGATTTGATTCATTTTTCTCCCCATGCAAAAGCAACACCCTCTAATTTGAATCTCATCTGCAATTGCCACCAGAGTACATAGTGTCAGTGTGGTTTCAACATATCTGTATACAATGGCCAAGGTTTTCCCATCCATGTTGCCCACTCTATATGATTTCTGAATGGGTCATCAGTATTTGGATGAATCAAGATGCTGGCAGAGGTATGTTAATAAGCCTGTGGCAATGGGAAATAGTCAAAAGCCAAACACTCATGAGCATGGTCCTCTATGGACTGTAAGCCAGGAGAACAAGGTGCCCATCTGGTACAGGGTAAATGTATTTATCTCAAACATGGCAGTAGGATGGAGTCCTATAATGATGTCAGAGGCATGATTGCCATAGTTGTGGGTTTGAAACTGGCCAATAGGTTTCTCCCAAAACTTGTATATGCAAAGCTGTGAATATAAATGCAGTCAGCATCTGACAATGCAGCTGCAGAGGCAGACCTCTAGAAATTCTCTTCAAATCTACTCATGTAGTTCCCATGCATATTTCTTTTTGGATTTGATGTTCAGCATATAATATACTAGATGAAAAATTGTCAAAATAGAAATGTCAGCCTTTATACTGTGAAAGTCAAACCTATTATTTGACAGATCGATGTAAGCCTGCCATGGGCTTACATCATCGACATGGTCACGTTACGTGCTGGACATGTTACGTTATAGGACAGATATATAGTGCGAGGACATCTTTCTCCTTCTGGACCCCTCTCTCTCATTATCTGTTCCCGTTACCTACTTCACTCTTCCATTGCTCCTCTGTATTTCACTCTCTCAATCCCATGTGTTGGTCTTGTTCACATTGGTTTGACCTCAGTGAAAGGAGCACCAAAAAAGGAATAGCCCAAAGGGATGATGAGAGTGAGAGCACAGGTGCGTTAAAAAACCCACATGGGGAAAAAGCTACCAGTCTGCTGATTTCCTCTTTCGACGTGGGCGTCGTTGTTCCTGCGGTGGATGCAGGTGTTCCTCCAACCAATGATCCAAAGCCTCAACCTGGTCGATCTCAGATCCTGCCATCCAACGGTCCTCTTCCAGCCCATATCCTTTCCATCGCACCAGATATTGATATCCTTGACCCAATCATTGTTTGTCCAAAATGCGGTCGACAAGGTACTCTTCAGATCTGTCGGGCATAATGATCAGCTCGGGTTCCTTGAGTTTATGCCCTGGGAAAAGATCCTTATTGTTACAGACGCCGCCCAAAGGACTATTCATTTTCTTATCTTATCTTTCCCACATCCCTTATCTCCCCCATCATGCTGCGCAGCGCGCAGCCATCGAGTCATCTCACTTCCCTAGTCATCCTGAGTCATCTCCTTCCAGTCTTACTCATCCGCAGTCCACAGCATTGCGCAGCCCATGGTCCGTGCTCGAGTACTGTAGTGTATATAAGGACTCCCAGATGTACCAGTAACGCTAGGCTTAATATTCCTCTTGCCATCATCTCAAGACCACTCTCGCACTTAGTCTGCCCGAGTCCTTCTGAGATTCGTCTAGCCTAACAAGATATTAAGCCTCGTCGAGACTCGCTCAGACTCACACACACACCACGTCACGCTTTATCAAAGACTTGATCAACATTCGACGACAAGCGGTCGCCGACCCAGCGAGCACTAGCACGAGCGACGAGAGCACTTGGCTCAGAGAAGTAGACCAGACATTGCAGTCCACGCCATTCGCAGAGACAGTCCACGCCATCCGCAGAGACACTAGCAATCCAAACAAACGAAAGAGAGAGCGCACGCCTACACCAAGTAGCGACGACGAAGAACAGGCATTTCTGAGAGAGTTTGCCTTCACCACCACAGACGAGCCCGCTGAGATCCTCAGCGAAGGAGCAGCACAACTCATTGCAGAACTCTTCCTAGAGGGAGAATACGGGATAAGCCCAGAAGAGCTGTGGTCAGACCAGAATCTTCTTGCCGAAGAAGAGGACGAACCCATCCGCAAGAAAACAAGAGAAGAACGAACACAAGCCCGAGATTTTAGGCGACAACAGATCGAGAACTATAATCGCCGAACACAGGAGGAAGACATACTGATACAGAGAGGGCACGACGCACAGAGCGTACGACAGAACCAACGAGAACGACACCAGAGTCAAGGACACACAGGAACGAAACCACCGAATCCCTTCAGAGGACCAATCCGCCGAAGCACTGCATAAGGAGAGAATCGCACCACCGTGGCGAAAGTAAGCAACAGCGACTGGGACGAATACTATCGGTGGAGGGAGCGAAAAGGACTACCAAAGACAACCGGACCAACCGCCGCAGAGTGGGCCGATTTTGAACAAGCTTGTAGAATCGCAGGAGTCGACCTAGACTACTGGAAAGAACAGAGAGAGGAGCGAAGACAGAAACAGCTCCAAGAACAGCAAGCCCAAGTACAAGCACAGCAGACCCAAGAACAACAGATCCAGGAACAGGAAGACCAAGACCAAGAGAACGACGAAGAAAACCCCCAAAGGATGACGACAGAATACAAGGGAATCATCGCCGACCCGAAATCCTTTACAGGAGATCGAACGTCCTTCGATATTTGGTGGAGAAAGATGAAACTCTACATAACCGCACATGGAGACCTCACGGATACACAGAAGATTGGAGCGGTCCTGTCTAGAATGACCGACGGACCCGGAGCCCATTGGGCATCAAAGAAGATCGACACCACTACAACCAAAGCACATGGGCCGACTTCATAACCGAGATAGAGACACGATTCAGCAATGTCATGTCGCCATCACAAGCAGGAAGCAAACTATTCAACATCAGACAGGGAAACCGACCCATCGACGAATTTCTGGATGAATTCGTAGACCTCGCAGGGAAAGCAGGAATGACAGGAACAGCCCCTCGTTTCCTACTCGAGAAGAGCTTAAACCGAAGGACAGCAGAAGCCGTACACTCAATCTCCACACTTCCAACAGATGGAGATGAATATATCAAGACAGTTCGAGCGATTGGACGAAACATCGATGAACACAGAAATGTGATGAGAGGAGAATTCACAAGCAATCAGCGCAAGGCCGGAAATCCAAGCCGAGGAGCAGGACAGGCCATGGAAGTCGACAAAGTACGAAGCAACAACTGCTTCAACTGCAATAAACCAGGACACATCTCACGAAACTGCCCGGAACCACGAAAAGGAGCAGCAAATGTCACATGTTTCAACTGTGGCTTAAAGGGACACTATGCACGAAACTGCAAGAAGAAGAAGAAAGGAAAATCCCGGGTCAGAGAAGTGAAAGAAGAAGAAGGAGAGGACGAAGAAGACAAGGATGAAGAAAGCTCTGACAAAGAGGGTTTTGCCGAAGGGTCCGACTAGGAGGTGCTAAATCGCGACCCATACAACTGAAACAGACTCGCTTCGATACCGGATGTAGATCATCCCATACTCTGAAATACACCATTCCTGCCAAGCGATCTGAAGCACCAAGAAAAACCATCCAAGGGGACAAACCACCAAAGAGGAAAGAGCTCGCAGTACCAGCGAGGATACGAACACGAAAAGGAATCACAACGATAACACCAGAAGTCGATAGCGGAGCGGATAGGACCTGCATCAACACCGCGATAGTAGCAAAAACAGGACTGAAGACACGACGAATCAAGAAGATTCCCATCATAAATGCAGACGGATCACCCAATCGTCAGAAAACAGCAGACCGAGTAGCGGAGGTCCACATCGACATTAAAGGACACAAGGAGCATATGGAAGCCATCGTACTCGATATCGGAAAAACCGACATGCTACTAGGACATGACTGGCTTGTCTACCACAACCCAACAATCAAATGGAGGACAGGAGAAATTGTCTTCGATAGATGCCCCAAAACGTGCAAAATAAACCACCAGACGATCAAGATACAGAAGGTGGCTGAACCAGCGAAAACCACAGCCAGCGACAAGACAGGAACCCAGATACCCCCATATCTGATCAGATTCAAACACCTCTTCAAGGAGAAGAACTTTGATCGCTTACCAGACCACAAAGAATGGGACCATGAAATAAACTTAACGAAGGATGCACCCAAAACGATACCGAGCAAGGTCTACCCGATGACACAGAAAGAGCTAGAGGAACTAGATGCCTTCGTCGAAGAAGGATTACGAACAGGAAAAATACGCCCATCGAAATCACCTTACGCAGCACCCTGCTTCTTTCGCAATAAGAAGGATGGAAGCAAGCGACTCATCCAAGACTACCGGGAAATAAACAAATATATGGTCAAGGACAAGTTTCCACTACCACGCATCAGCGAGCTCCTCGACGTACTACAAGGAGCAAAGTACTTTAGCAAGATCGATATTATCTGGGGGTACAATAACGTGCGCATCCGGAAAGGGGACGAATGGAAGGCAGCCTTCCTAACAGCAAGAGGACTCTTCGAACCGACAGTCATGTATTTTGGGCAGTGCAACGCACCAGGCACTTTTAGCCGAATGATGGCGAGCCTCTTCCAAGACCAAATACGAAGAAGAGTGTGCATAATCTATATGGATGACATTATAATCATCGGACGAACACGAGAGGAACTCCAAAAGAACACCATAGAAGTCATGGAAATACTGAACAAGAACGACCTATTCATCAAAGGACCGAAATGCGTCTGGGAATCATCGAAAGTCCCAGTACTAGGATACATGTAGGAGAAGGGAAGGTAGAAATGGAACCAGAAAAGATCACAGCCGTACAATCCTGGCCAACCCCAAAGACGAAGAAAGAACTACAAAAGTTCTTGGGATTCACGAACTTTTACCGACGATTCATCAAGGGATATGCAAAGGTCGCTAAACCCCTGACGGAGTTGACTGGAAACAAAACATTCCAGTGGACAGACAAGCAACAAGGCGCTTTCAAAGAACTGATCCAACATATAACCTCAGCACCCATTCTAGCACTACCACAGACAGAAGGAAAATTCCGAGTCGAAACGGACGCCTCAGGATATGCCATTGGAGCGGTACTATCACAACAGCAGAAAGGACTATGGCATCCGATTGCATTCATTTCGAGATGCATGACCCCAGCAGAGCAAAACTACGAAATCTACGACAAGGAACTTCTTGCGATAATGGTCGCACTAAAGACATGGAGACAATACCTCCTCGAAGCTCGAGAGAAGTTCGAAATATTGACGGATCACAAGAACCTATCATACTTCCGGAAGCCGCAGCGACTCAATTCGAGACAGATTGGCTGGTACCTGAAATTACAGGAATACGACTACGAACTATGACACGTACCAGGAAAGGCGAATGGAAAAGCGGATGTCCTGTCACGAATGGCAGGATATGAAGAAAACCTAGCAGAGAAGGACGACATACAAATGATCAAAGAAGCAGCATTCATTCGACATCTGGAAGAGAATAATGAACGAGACTTCGAATTTATGATGTTCGAGGACGAACACCCACAGAAAGAAGAAGCAGAAAATAATGAAACAATACAAACAAGAGGAATCACGATGATCGAATCCTCAAGGATAGAACAAATTCGACAATGCGCACGAAGGGAAACGATCGTAACAACAGGACTGAAGGAAAAACCACACTGGTTCACAGAAGACGACCACATCGTATATGTAGGAGGGAAAATCTATGTTCCTCCAGACAACAAACTGAAGGAAAACATCATGTTTGAACACCACGACACACCCATCGGAGGACACCCAGGGCAATACCGCATGCACGAGCTCATAAGCCGC
This sequence comes from Macrocybe gigantea, assembly GCA_011319805.1. Taxonomy (NCBI): domain Eukaryota; kingdom Fungi; phylum Basidiomycota; class Agaricomycetes; order Agaricales; family Callistosporiaceae; genus Macrocybe; species Macrocybe gigantea. The sequence continues at coordinate 315,447 of SJRY01000276.1, forward strand.
ACCTATTGGTGGCCATCAATGCTGACAGACATCAAGAAGTATGTCAATGGATGCGAAACATGTCAGCGAAACAAAATCATCCGACAAAAGAAACACGCACCCCTGCACCCGCACGAAGTCCCACAACAACCATGGGAAGATATCGGAGTAGATCTCATAGGACCGCTACCCAGCTCGAACGGCTTTAACGCCATCGCCGCAGTCACAGACCGCCTGACCAAGATGATCCACCTAGTTCCCACAAAGACCGAACTCACAGCAGAGGGTCTCGCACGACTATACCGAGACAATGTGTGGCGGCTTCATGGAATTCCACGAAAGATCATCAGTGATCGAGGACCCCAGTTCGCAGCACGATTCATGACAGCACTTCTAAAATTACTCGGAACAAAGCAAAACCTATCAACGGCCTATCACCCACAGACAGATGGACAGGCGGAGCGATCCCACCAAGAAACGGAAGCCTTCCTCAGAAGCTTCACAAACAACCTACAGGACGATTGGGCAGAATGGATAGCAATTGCAGAGTACCAATACAATGACAAAGCACACCAGGGAACGAAGGAGACACCATTCTACCTCAACTATGGAATGCACCCCTGGAAGGGAGAGCCGCAGACGACAGAAGGGAATAACCCCGCAGCAAAAGACTTCGTCAAAAGAATGAGCCAAATACGAAAGGAAGCAAATGCCGCGCTGCAATATGCACAAACACGAGCCAAAGACAATTACGATGCGAGACGAAAACCTGCCCGGAATACAAGAAAGGAGATAGAGTATGGCTAGAAGCCACCAATATCACAGTCAATCGACCATCAAAGAAGTTATCGGCACTCCGATACGGACCGTTCAAGGTGGTTGAAAAGAAAGGAGCCTCGGCATATCGCCTGGAACTCCCAGCATCATGGCAGCTGATACACCCCGTGTTCAATGAAACACTGCTCACGCCTTACAAAGGACCCCGTTTCAAGATACAAGAGCGACCATCACCACCACCCCCTGAAATCATAAATGATGAAGAAGAGTACGAGATAGAAGAGATCCTAAAAAGGAAGAAACAAGGGAAGGGGACACTATTCCTGGTCAAATGGAAAGGATACGGACACGAAGAGAACACATGGATCAAAGAGAAGGAGCTGGGGAATGCGCAGCAAGCTCTAGACCACTTCCTAAAGAAGACTGCGAACCAGGATAAAAGATCACGACAAGAGGGAAGAAGACCAAAAATCGCACTTCATGACCACCAACGCCCCCATCAGCATCGACAGCAGCGAGGGCAGCCGCGCACCTACCCCCAACCGCCCAAGCGACCTCGAGAATCTGGCAAGGATTCTCAATGCTAGCGACTACATGGACCCCCTCGCCATCACACTCGGCGCATATATGCGCTATGTTATGACCGTCCGCACGCACCTCTGGACCGGGAGAACCCCTGATGGGACCGGCCCCACTGCAGCTGAACGTATCGTGCTTCGCGAAGCAATGGAAATGCTTCGCACAGAAAACCGGCGGCTTAAACTCCTCGCCACCACACTCCACCACATTCGCGCCTATAATGAAGAGCTCATTCATACATGGGCCCCACGTGCCGCGACCGCCTGGGAGACCAATACTGGGTGGGGACAGCTGGACTAAGGTTTTTCGCGAGGACGCGAATCTAAAGAGAGGGTGATGTTACAGACGCCGCCCAAAGGACTATTCATTTTCTTATCTTATCTTTCCCACATCCCTTATCTCCCCCATCATGCTGCGCAGCGCGCAGCCATCGAGTCATCTCACTTCCCTAGTCATCCTGAGTCATCTCCTTCCAGTCTTACTCATCCGCAGTCCACAGCATTGCGCAGCCCATGGTCCGTGCTCGAGTACTGTAGTGTATATAAGGACTCCCAGATGTACCAGTAACGCTAGGCTTAATATTCCTCTTGCCATCATCTCAAGACCACTCTCGCACTTAGTCTGCCCGAGTCCTTCTGAGATTCGTCTAGCCTAACAGATTTCCTCTGCTCTTTGCTGTCGTCTTTCTCTTCATTCCTGGTACCTCTTTGTTTACCTCCTCTGCAACGTCATTCTCTTCATGATTAGCGTCGTTGCCTTGGCTGTTGTTGCCATCTTCCTCATCTCCATGGGCAGAGCCCGTGCTACTGTCATCTTCACCATCGCTGTTGTCCTCACCGTTGCTCCCATCACCCTTGTTGCCAATACCTTCACTACTATCTTCACCTATCTCGTTAACATTGACATCCCTGCCCATATCTCGCGTATCACGGCCAATCCTCATTCTGTAATTGCGCTGGTTTTTGATTGCCGTCCTCATGATTTCCATTGTCGCCCAGTTTGATTCATAGAGAGCCAATTGCTTGTTCCGAGATTTAGCCTTTGTATTTTGAGTAAGATTGAAGCGAAAACCAAAGTCAAGTTAGGACACATACAACCCCTGCCACTTTCCCAAGTGCAATCGGATCTTGGTGCCTCCAATCAATGTCGAGTGGGATACCTGCATGTGCCAATGCAGCATTAACAGTTGCCTGATAAATCATTAGCATCATGTCTAATAATAATGGGTGAAATGTGACGCACTCGACAATTCATATAAAGAGCCCGGTCCTTCGCTAGACCCATTGCATTTTGTAGATTGTCAATTACGGCAGGACGCTTGATTAGTTTCTTGGGTTGCGTAGCGGATGCTTGGGCCTTCTTGAGTTTGTCGATCTCCGCTGAAAGAAGTTAAAATTTGATTACGTCAGAAAAGCAAAAGCATACCTTTTTGCGAGGCGATTGTTGCCATAAGAGAGGCAAATTCTTGGGGCGAGACTTGCGGGGATATAGCCACAGGTGATGCCATGGCTGGGGCAGACGTTGGTGGCGGGCTCAGGATTGGATTGATATTCTCCTTTGCAGCATTGACATTGGAGCGTTTTGAGGATTTTGTATTCGCTTTCCGTGCCCTTGGCATGTGCGTATTTGCTACGAAGATACAAGTGAGCGATAGAAGTAACATTCGACAAACCAGAACTTTAAATACAAATCGTCATGTGTCGATTTTTTGTTTGCCTCAATGCACCACTCCGGAGAAAATGTTTGCGAAAAGCCGGTTTGAGGTCCTAACTGTAGAGGGGCAAATCTAGAGCGAGTGAGAGCACCCGAAAATGTGTTTATTGCAACGGAAATGAAGAAAGTCCGAGCTTTAGGGGGAGAAATTTTGTCGTTGACTAACTTGTCTGTGGCGCCGGATCCCGCCACACCGACATTTTACGTGAACGATTGGCACAGCTGTGCGTATTGCCAGCACCGCCAGCAGCCAACATGGTGACTATTCCTAAAATGGAAATGGAGCGGGCTGTGTTTATACTGCAATAAATATGACGAAAAAAAACGCACTAATTCCTTGCCGTGTCGTGGTCACCGTCAATGGCTTCCTCATCTAATAGTTACAATCAGAAGAGTTCTGGCGATTCTTCCCCGATACCCTCCCTGTCAGAAGAATGTGACCACGGAAATCAGCTTGCACATTGGAACTGGATGGGAATCCCGCACGCGAACTTACCAGACCCATGCAAACACGTCATCAATAGATCCTTTCCTGGATATTTTCCAGATCTCGCAGAGTCTTCACATGGCAACGGTAAGGGCACCTTTCAAACAGTGCCATCGCGAAATCAATGCAAGTCTAACATTCTGTACAGGAAAAAAAAAGACCACGTCGACCATGTCACGAGCTGAGTGGGACAAAGGTAAGACAGATGATTTGACCGACTAAGTGCCGCTGAATGGCCATTCACCTAGTTATTATTCGGCGGGCAAGACGAAGATGGGCTATGAAGGAGTCGGTTAGTCTGGGTGATGCCGCTTTGGGCGTGGCAGAAGAGCAACATGACACCATCTGGGAAAATACTACGGCAAGCGCTGAACAGCAATTAGTTGACGCAGCTGGTGACAAAGGCTGCGCTGGCATGACAAATGGCCGGAAACGTGAACGTGAGGGAGATTTAGATGGTACTACCTGCAAGAAACAAAAAGTAAGTCAAACATTCTAACGAAAACTCAATGTGGTGCACTGACCGTTCGAAAGGGTACAAACATCCAGATTAACATTTCTTGCCAGAAAGACCGGCCCTCCATAAAGATATCCATCGAAGTGGGCAGGGAAAGAGTGTCCGTCAGTGAAAATGAGGAAGATTCATACACGTAGCACAGGAGATCTCATTGATAGGTTTGCTATGGTAGATCATGTTAGCATATTCACAAGTTGAAAGTGATGACTTCGTACTTCCAGACATGCCACGTTGCAGGCAGAACAAGAATATGATTGAGCAGGGCGACACATACAAACATGATTTCAGAAGAACTTAATTAGATGTCGTTGGAAAAAGGCGGTGAGGAATTTGAGCTGCACATCCGAAGTAGTTGAAGAATTGTTGGACATAATGTCTCGCGGCAGTTTCTTCGAGTTCCGTTGCATCCTTCAAAGATATATCTGCAGGCGACTGAATTGACAGAGTGAAAATCGCGGATTTTGTACCCCTCCAGGCACGCATTACACGGACCAGGGCAAGAATGAATGGGAGTCTTTGTTTGAGGTCATCTGCGGCTAATCCACAATTGCGGGAAGGAATGGCGGGATAGAAGAATGTGGAGCGGTCACCGACGAAGCATTCGGAGACGATTTCTTGCCTTTCAATCAGCTGTGCGTTATTTGATGCATCGAGGTTGGCACAAGCACGGCGGTCCAAAGATAACAGTTCGTGGATAAAGTTGAGCTCGTACAGCTCCCAAAGAATTTCTTTGACGATTGTTGGAGGTGGTAACGCCCCCGTAAGCTTGACTTCGCCAGATGAATGGTTCCCCCAACGTACTCCGCACCTTTGCCCCCTGAGAAAGCCTAGATTTGGGTGTTACAATGTCGATAAACAGGAGGCGACATTTCGCTGCATTGGTTTCGCCCTTTTCCTGAATAGTACTGAGGTCCATGGAGAGAAGATTGCGCCACATCTGATTTGACATGGCTAAAGATAGCTCGTTCGCAACCCGTGAGAGCCAACCCGGGTGGATTCGCAACCAGGTCTCAATAAATTTGGCTTTCTTCTCGTCACTGGCAGGGCTCACAAAAAGGCCCGGGTCGGGAAACGTGTAATGACCGAAGTGTTTTGATGTTTTGGTGGCTTCGACGAGGTTAGATGGAGAGCGCTGAACTGTTCGCAGTGCTGCGCTCCAGGCGGGAATCGAGACTGGCACGAGAGGGCTATCAAGAGGAGCATATTTGTCGCGACCACCAGGTAGGGCTTTCTGGGAAGGCTTCGAGGCTGGAAGCAATTGTATAATGATAAGAAAATATGTCACACTGAAGTAAATCAACTCACAAGATGCCACTGGTGTTGTATTCTTTGCTGACTGTAAAGCTTTTGACGACGCTCCTTCGTGCGACGATGCCCCTTCGTGAAAAGGGTCATTGTATACAAGCCATGTTCGGGAATAGCCATGGATGGCATCCTGTCTCTTGTCGGAGGTCGTAAAACCTCTAAATATCACAGGGAAAGGAGGATCGTGTTGAGAAGTACACAGGTAGTCAACGGGTTCACGAGGGTCGACAACATCTAATATGTTGCATTTGTGAGCAGCCGTCGTCCATTGTACCTGGGGTCGCATGAACCAGATGGGCAGACCCGCTGTGTAAAAGTCTTGGACTACACGCGGAGTATTTGTGATAGCCCCAATACAACGGGCGACGGTCGTCGATGCAAGCAGTTGGCCATCCATACGGGGTTTGTATATCTCGAGGTAGTCTAGCAAAGCACACGTCTCGAGATAATAGCGCTGGAACTCGGTGACGCCGAATTTCATCTGAACGAAAGTAGAATTCAATGCACCGAGACGAACACAAGCATGATGCATTGCCTTCGCGGTTACAAGAAGAACGGGATTGGGTTTAGTGGAAGCCTCTTTGTAACGTTCTATCCTCTTTTCCAAATCTCTCATCATTGATTCAAAGGCTACGAATTTTGCCTTGGGCAGCTGGCCGAGCCCATCTACAACGCTGTTGCTCAGAGACGCGAAGTCACCACGCGTGGGATTCCACCACATGATCAAAAGCGGATCCTCAGGACTTTCAGGTTTCCTCGGAATAGCAGCAAGATGACAGTACATAGGAACGTAAGGTTGCGGCCAAAGAGTGGCATCATCTGGTCCATAGCGGAGGTCGGCGCGGAGGTAAATCTCTCGAGGTTTCATAGGAGGAAGCCAGATCACGTCTTGATTGGGTGTCGTGCAGACGAAGCCTTCAATAATTGCAGCAACTTTGCCGTCGAAAGGCCCGAGAGGAACTATGCAGGATCAGAATAAATGCAGGTAGTAACTAAGACAGAACACACCGTTCGGGTTTCGCCCATCTAGAATACCAGCACGCGATACTATCAATGCCATCGGACCTATAGAGCACATGAGACGAAGGGGAATAGCGTCGAGAGTTGAACAGCCCTCACCGTAGTTGTACCGTGATATATGTTGAGAAAAACGATCCTGACTGTGGACTGGGGGTTCAAATTGGAAGCGAGAGGGTGTCGAAAGGCTCACCAAAAAAACTGTGACAGTACTTCAAAGCAACTGGCTAGAAGACAGATCGTACGGAGGACTACATCAACGACAAGCAGACGGGGCCGACGCAAAGTCTAAACCCCATGGGACGACGCAAAGTCTAGTCCCAAACCTGAGCGACGCAGAGTCTAACTCAGAATTTCTGCCCCTCGCCGATAACAGACAGGTGGAGATGGGGGCTCACCGTGGCCTTGTGGTCGGCGTGCTACGCGATGTCGAGACCGTGGTGATGGAGAAAGAGCCGTGTTTGTGTTGATGTATTTGTCCTGGTTGATCACATTGTGCCTTGTTGTGCCTCTCTATTTGGATCGGTGATCACGCTTTGTGCCTCTGTTTGGCCTCGATCAACGAAACTTCCAAGTCCATCGATCTCCCATAACGCCAACATCTTGTCCTCCTGCTCGTCAGCACTTCTTCTCCTCTTCGTCGATCCCCCCTCCTCTTCTCGTCTCACCCCTCTCCCTGGCCATCCCCACTTGGTTGCGAACTTAGACTTTGTGTCGGTCGTGACTCCAGACCTAGACTTTGCATCGGTCGTTCTTCCCATCGACTAGACTCTGCGTCGTCGATCTCGCGGATTTCATGGACCAAGGCGCCACCCAGGCTTTCAAAAACTTACCTTCTGCCTTCAATGGAGACACTGCGACTTGTTTTGTTATGGTGGAATGCTCGCGAGACTGCGAATCGATACCCGGGCCCCATGCCGCCGAAATACTTGAATTCTGGCGCTATATTCATTCTGAGTAAGTATCTAATTTCCATGTAAAGCGATGGTATGTTTTAACTTTTAGTGCTTTTGTATTGCCGGTCTAGTTTTTCCAATCCTTGTCTCGCCGTGATGATGGGCTACACACTCTCAGTCTATCCAACGTTCACTTCGGTCACAGTAGGAAGTCACATCTGGTCTAGTTGTCAGTGTAGTAGGAGTCTATGAAGAATTGTTCTGGCGCCAGTGAGCTCTACCACGAGTTTTCAAACCTCGTGATATATCTCCGTCTCTTTCCATCGGAACATCCTCTCTGCACATCTGTACAACAGATACGTTGTCGCCAGCATTCCCACAAGTAATATATAGTTGTTGACATAATTTGGATTCCCCGGCTAAGGCACTCCGCGCTATCGTACAAAACCACCTCCGGGCTGTGCACTTCCGATTGCTCCCCTTTCTTTTGCCTCCCACCCAGCATGTCGTCTCTCTGCCCTTGTGGATGTGGCGAATCAGTGACTTCCGCAACAAAGAGGAACCATTTAAACGGCCGTGGCAAGACCGCCCTTAGAGCGAGGGTCTTAGTAGAGAATCAGTGGCTGAGACCAAGCACAAGCCAGCGTCATCCCCATAATCCTCCTCGCGATCATCGAGAGGAAGGAGCCAAGAAACGGTTGGATCCTGGCTCTGATCAGGTCGGAAGCCGTAAGCGGAGCAAGGTTGGCCAGGGCGAAGTGAACCAAGCACGTCAACTTTCCCCTGTCTTTCAAATGGACGCAGCCCTGATGGATTTGCTCACTGCTCCGGTATCAAACGACAATGAGGACTATAGCTATCCACCTGATGTTCTGTCATCCACCTCATGCCGGTTGAGCAGGGCCGCAGAGAAATGGAGGCAGGCGATGGAACAGCGCTGGGGGAATTCGCATCAAATGAACGAAGATTCTGAGCTTATTAACGATAGCGAAAACGACAGCGAAAACGGTAGCGAAGTCGAGGAAGACGACGTCATCGTGACAGAGATTCCAGATTCAGGCGAAGATGACGATGATCTGTTCGCCCATTCTGATGTGGCCGGTATATCCTCTTGGGACATGCTCGGTGAAGGTTTCGAGCGCAGCGCAGCATCCATAGGTTCGAGTCCAGCCTATAAATCATCCGTTGTGCTAACTTCAACTGTCCTCAGATGCCAGGTCTTTGGACGAAGGAGATCTCGACCTACTTCGCGTTTATACCCTCAAGGTGGAAGATCATTTAACGGAGCGCACCTTCGGCCGGTTTCAAAAGGCCTTTCTGAATAATCATCACGACACCCTCAAAATGACAAAACGCCGTGTTCGATTCCTTTCTGGTTTCCAGCCAGTTCGGTACAGTTGTTGCATTAACAGTTGCGTCTGCTTCGTTGGACCATATGAAGACCTCACTGAATGTCCAAACTGCAACGAAGCACGATACAAGTCCAACGGAATGCCGCGCAAGTACTTTGAATATCTTCCTCTCATTCCCCGGTTACGAGCTATGTCTGCAAATTCTGCGTACGCCAAGAAGATGCGCTACCGAGCGGAACATACTCATCAGCCTGGCGTTATCAAGGATATCTTCGACGGCTCCCACTACCAGTCCCTACTGAACACCACTGTCCCTGCCGACGCAGACCATCCATTTTTCTTTTTTTCCGACAAGCGCGACATTGCCCTCGTCTTTCAACAGACGGTTTTGCTCCATTCAAGCAGCGCGATAAGACATGCTGGCCCATCATCCTCTTCAACTACAACCTCCCTCCCGAGATTCATTTCCACAAGAACTACCACATCCATGTTGGCACAGTTCCGGGTCCGAAAAAACCTTGGGATTGGGATTCTTTTTGCTGGCCACTTGCTCAGGAACTCATTCAGCTCGAACTTGGCATCCAGGCTTTTGATGCGGCTAGCCAATTGCTATTTTTACTTCATGCGTATCTGATCATCATATTTGGAGACATTCCTGCCATGGCTTTGGTGATGCGCATGAAAGGGCAGAACGGAATCAGTCCATGTTGCATTTGCAATATCAAAGGCATCCGGTGCGGCTCTCATACATACTACGTGCCCCTGCGAAGAGACAAGATTCCGGAAGCTAGTCCTCGTCAATATGAGGCTTCCGATCTTCCAATTCGTACTCATCGAGAGTTTTTGGAACAAGCACAAGCCGTAGAAATGGCTCCCAATAACTCGACGCGCGAGCAGCTTGCTAAACAGTACGGTATCAAAGGTACTCCTGTTCTTAGCAGCATATCCTCGATTTCTTTTCCCTCGTCATTCCCATTCGACTTCATGCACCTCATTTGGGAAAATTTGATACCCAACCTTATCCTGTTCTGGACTGGCGAATTTAAGGATCTGGATCATCAAGACAAAGGTTACGTGATTGCACCTCACATTTGGAATGAAATTGGAGCTGCTACGGCAGCATGCGGAGCGACGATCCCATCGGCCTTTGGCGCTGCTGTTCCCAACATCGCGACAAAGAGGTCGCAAATGACTGCGGAGATGTTTGCCATCTGGACGCTCTACATTGCTCCAATTGTACTACGTGGAAGGTTTCAAAAAGTCAAATACTACAAACACTTCATCAAACTGGTTGACCTACTGAAACTTTGCCTAGCATTTGAGATCGACGAAGCGAGATTGAATGAGATTGACGAAGGTTTCAAGTCTTGGGTTCAAGGATACGAAAAGTAAGCTTTTTCTCCTCTGCGCTGTATGTTGTACTCAAAGGAATGTAGGCTGTATTATCGAAATGAGCCAACCCGCCTATCAGCTTGTCCATTAACGATTCATGCACTTCTTCATATCGCGTGGAGTATCAGAGTCACTGGTCCGGCCTGGGCGTACTGGGCGTTCCCAACGGAACGTCATTGCAATACTTTACTCCTGTCCATAAAGAGCAGACGTCATCCTTATGCGTCTATCAATTCTTTCGTCACTGCAACCGCACAGCTCGACCAAATATGATTGTTATATGATTTGTACGAAGCCCTACGTCTGGATCCCGACAGAGAGGAAACCGACAAATTTACACACGATCTGTGTATGCCCTAATCGTTACCTTTGTAGCTAACTCACTCAGCCGTTCTTAAACAGATCCTCTCTACATGCTTTCTGGACCCAGACGGCGCGAAATTCTACCCTTGCTGACACGTAGCAAAGTTTGGGCATGTCTAGCAACGCGCTTCAATGTCAAGAAAACCGTCGTTCAGTCCATCGTCAAACTAGATCAGCCGATTATCCAGTATGGCAGAGTTACCCGCCTGGAAGGAGGCGATCTCATGATTGGCCGCGAACTGGTTGAAGAAAGTGAGGACAGCAGAGATGCCTCCTTCGTTCGAGTTGAGCATAATTTTACCTTCCACTCTTGATTTCTTATTTCTTTCTTCTCCAGTATGCCCAACTTGTGGATCGATATGCCCATCAAAAGAGAAGAACTCCTGAGTTTGAACTACGCAATTTCTTCGGCCAATTAAAGCGTCTTCTAGTCTTGGAGCTACCGCCTAGTCGACAATTCCAATTAACTGCGCCGACGACGATAATCTTAGCAGTCATCCAGAGCGTCAAAGCAATACTGACGAATGGCATCTATCACTACAAGGAGCTAGGTACCGACGAAGTCGTTGATCTCACTACAGTGCAATGTGTTGTTGGAAGAATACGCGTCTGAGACGAATGGGGGATTGTGGATCGAAGCGATAATGTCGCAATCCAGGTTGATTAATGAAGGTTATCAGGTATGATATCACGTATTCCCACTGAAACCCTGCTAATACTGCTCGACAGTTTTCTTTCATGAATGTTCAGTAGATGCAATCTATTCCGAGGATTTTCAGGTCTACATAAATCAAAAAGCGTCGTCCCTTAATCTTTGAATAAGAACAGCATTTGAAAAACATGTTATTTCCCTTCCAAGAGTACTCTTCAGGCCCTACCACCGACGGCATCTATCAATGTTCAAGCTCTTCTTCGAGGACCACTTTCCCCCATTGTCATAGCATACAGAGTCCATGCCATTATTGAGCACATGGAACGTCATTATCGCGTGCTCGCCTTCAAACGCGCGGACTGTCCAATGTAGACGCCTATCAGAACGTGAAACGTGGATAGGTCCTCTTGGTCGTGTCATTAGCGTTGTGAACAGAATCAACGATATTCGCAGAAACTTACAGAAGAACCCAGTCAACTCGGCGGTCCGCTAAGTGCTGCACCACCTCTTGGTGAGCTGCCAATGCCACCACAAATGCTTCTTTTGCGGCATGTCTTTCTGCTGACGACATCCTCCAGGTCCGAGAGTAGATGTAATAGAACATTCAAGATTATGCAGAATCTGGGGGCGAACAGCAGTGTTTCAAAGGACGTGCTCAGGACAAGAACAATAGTCCGAGAAGAAAATGTGAGTGCGTCACAAATTCTCCCCTTATATTTGGTCCTCATCACCTTCATTCTATAGTCACGCCTTCACGTGCGTCGTCCCTTCATTTATTCTCCAACTAAACGGCCACATCATGCGCCGATCTCCTCTCTGCCTCTCCTCGAAGATAGCGCAGCGCATGATATTCCAGGACATGTGCCTAGGCGGTCGCACAAGCCCGAAGAGGTCATGGGTGATGAGGATGAGGACGCTGGAGGGAGAATCGGGAAGAGCTCAAGGCAGAAGAAAGCCACAGCAATGAGCAAGGCCGCCACTCCGACGATGGTATCAAGCTCAAGAATCCATATCGCACCCCGGTTTGGATGTCGATGATGCCGCAAGACCCAAGCACGAGCCACAGAGTAAACGATGTTCAGCGCACAATCTCGTTGCTCGCGCAGAACTCCAAGCGACTGGATGGCCTCGGCATGTGCGCGTTCTCGTCACCGTGTACAATGGCACAATAGGACGTGGCAGGGAACGTCCGTGCACTCTTCGTTTCGAAGACAGCACAAGATGGCCGCCATCTAGTCCCCGTCGCACTGATCTCGTTGCGTATGCACCCCCAGCCGCTGGTGCTATAGAGCCTTTTCGATGTCTGATACACTGGATCGTCTGGCGAGCGCAACTTGGACTGATACTTTGGAGTGCGTGCGTCAGCCCTTTCCTATTGCTTTTTCATTTCTACAAGTCCTTCGTTAATCGTTGTCAAGATGCCCACTTTTTCACCATTTTGCATAGTTTTTCTTATGATTCTTTATCCTCCGTGAATTCCGCCTTTACAGTCGTAAAATCTACCCCTAGATCCCTACATTTTATGACGCACACCAATCTAATCTTTTTCGTCATGTATATCTACATTAATTGTTGGAAATTTATCCTACAGAAAAGATTGTACATAACTACGCCCTTGAACTTCGACGACATTCTTCACTATTAACGCATTCCCCCCTTTGCTGTGGTCATTTACCACGGCCCTGGTCTCACAGTGATTGTTACCATGGCTGATAATCTGTCTGCCTCATTCTCCTCGATGAGCACACTGTGGCAGCAACAATTGATCATTGCTGTGGCATACCTCTTTAATGTAGTTGGTGTTGCAATCTAACTATACACCTCTCCTTTGTATTGGAAGCAGCCCTATCACACCTCAAAGCTTACTGGTGCTGGGTGGGTGAAGAAGCTTATCAATGGCCACCCCGATCACATATGGACGGAACTTGGCATGTGAGTTCATGTATTCCTTGCCTTTGTGCATGAGCTCTATATTGTTTGTAGCCTTGAAGATTCTTAGATTGTCAATGTACAGGAACAGGCTGCCATCTTTCTATACATGTGTTACGATTTCAGGCTAATCGTTATCTTGACAACGGACACGTGACTCAAAAGCCACATGACGAACACGTGATAGATGCGACGCAACAAATAAGATACAATGCAGTGACTCGAGGAAATCCTATGGCAACGACGTGTCAGCGCTGACTAGGGCAAAGGGTTAATGCGCAGTATCTGTAGGACAATACATGGAGCGCAGTCGGATCCTGACTCATGCAGACAAGGGTTTAGGGTTTCACGTAGCATGAGGCTAGCATACTCATGGTCCGTGCTTGACAGTCGTAACGTATAAATACCTGAATTGTACATAGTAGAATCCAGCTTCGAGCTGGCTTATAATAGCACTCTTATCCCCGCCTCTCATCTCTAAGTGATAAGTTAGAGTGACCTGCGCGCAGAATTGGTTTTGCGTAGCAAAAGCTCGAAGCTAGCACTAACGCACCTCACTCTACTCTCTTCCTCCATGCCCTTCCTTCGTTGCCAGATAGCCCCGAGTGCCATGCAACCAAAGGAACCCGCTGCGTCGTTACAACTCCTCCTCTGACCCAAACTAACATTTTCACTTTTCACCACCGATCCCCACCCCACGCCAACTTTCATTCTGGTCTCTGTCATTGGTCCTTGCTCATTGCATTTGGAAGTGCGAGAGGACTAAGGGAAACGTTGAGCCCGTCCCTGTCTGAATTGAGCATCACAAGGCTGTGCTAGGGCAATCTTCGGAGAACCCTACCGCGCATCTGACTGGGTAGTTTGCTGACCTGGGGCATACCAAAGCAAGAGAGACCAGAGGACTCGGACGTGTGGACAGTCCCCACCCATCAACCACCCCTCAAACACGCCCTCGAAGTTCGTTGTCAAGAACGTGTGTTGACTCGAAATGAGAAAGGGATTGCTAGACCACTAGAATCTCTGACGATGAAACCTTCCTCGACTGCTGTTTGGGGCATCCCCATTGCGACGAGGATTCGAGCCGACCCATCCGCAGTTTGACAGACACCCACCCTTTTTCCTTGGACTTAACCAAAGCAGGAGTCGACGGTCGCGCGCCGCCTGCATGGTACTAATCGACTACTCCATCACACAAAATCGCCCCGTTTCCAACCTCGCTTCCTTCCGCACAAGAATCCGCCGTAATCCCCTTTACCGACGACATATCGGATACACCCTTATCCAAAAAGACCTTCACCTTCGAAACCGCACAATCCAGGTCGAGTATGAGTACTGGACCAACTATTATCCCAACCTCTCTCCCCGATGCAACCCTTCTGTTTTTATCTGGGATGAAGACCCCCCAGAACTTGAATTCTACCCCCGACTTCACCGACGAAGGGAAACCCCTGAACGACACCCATAATGGAGTTCATCGCTGCTCTCTTCGCCTTCATTACCGTCATCCTTACTACCCTCTTTGCCGCAAACCCACTTGCCTTAGCTTGGGGCACCCTCCGAAACAACCCCCAACAAGCCGAACAGGTACAGAACGCCACATGGACTTTGGTCGACACGATCAAAGAAGAATTGGATCTGGGCAAGAAGCCCAAGAGAACAAAATCAGAGCCACCGGATCCATATAAAGGGGATCCCGGTTTAATCAGAAGTTGGCTTCGACGCATGGAAGTCTACTTCGACAAGGAGGAGATCACCAACAAATGGGACATGATCACCTATGCACTGCAATGGATCACAGGAGGCAAGGCCGAACGTGCACAGAACTGGGCGGACTCAAAGCTACAAGAGTGGCTAGAGTTCAAGACGGAACTAAACGGACGCAGGCAGGAGTTCGGAAATCACTCCACCTACGATGATTGGGAACACGGCCGCATCGTTACGCCGGCAACGGCTAACACTCCGGAAGTCAGGACAGATCCCCTTGGACACCTCCCACCGTTCAAGGACTGGGAGAACTTCAAGGCGGAAGCCCGCGAATTCTTCATGACTACGGAGACCCGGAATGATGTGATCATCCGGATTAAGGAACTGTCACAGCGACGACGACTGGTCGAGGACTACATTGTCGAATTCTGGAGCTGGGCTCCCTTGATGGAATACAACGACATCGCCCTCATCGACATCTTTAAACATGGACTCGACCAGGCACTCGGAAGATGCATCATCGAACTAGGAGGTGTCCGCGAGGAGGACATCGACTGGTGGTACAAACACGCAATGGAATTGGACCGGCAATACCGCCAGGCCCAAAAAGAATTCGGTGCGAAGGAGCGATTCGCTCCCAAGCAAACACAGAAACCGGCACAGAGAACCACGGTGCCTAAGGAGCAAACTCCGGCACTAGTGACCGGTAATGCTCAAGGACAGCCCGACCCGAATGCCATGGACATCAACCGGATGAGGCGCGAAGGACGCTGCTTCCGGTGCAGACAGAAAGGACACATCGGACGTAACTGCCCGACGAACCCCCAGCCGAAATATGTTACAAGGAACATAGAAACGCAGGACGAGACTACTGCCGCCACCGCTAAGATCGAAGAGCTTAAACAGGGTTTTTGATAGAGCTGGGAAGAAGCACTGCTTCGCCGGCTGATTATGTATCATCGAATATGAATATAAGGGATATTCCCGACCTTAAAGAATATTTCGAACGAGAAGGTGCACGAGAGTTCAGTCTCGTAAGAGGATACACTCTACCCTGGGTAGCTCAACAGATTTATCGGCAGGACGAGTCCAAAGCATACTCGATCCTTAAGGCATGGACAGATCAATCGCGACAAAAGGACATCTCACTGGAGAAGCTTCGTGAGATCAATCAAATGAATGATCACGATGCACTGCACACGTTGCTTGACCTCAGACAAAAGCCACAATTTGTCAGAGGCGGCAATGGAAACCAGATGGATATACCCTTAACGATCACGACCTTGGACACTGGACGGACATACAGCGTAAAGGCTCTACTTGATACGGGATGTACCGGATCTTGCATAGATCGGAAATTTGTCAAGGAAAAGGAGATCAATACAAAAAGATATCCAATTCCCATTCCGGTCCACAATGCAGACGGAACCCATAATATGGCAGGCGACATATGTGAATACGTTGAACTAAGGGTCCAAATCCAAGATCACGTCGAGCGAATGATCTTTTCGGTTACTGAACTCGGAAAGGGCCAGATCTTCATCAGTTATGAGTGGGTTAAACATCACAACTCTCGGATCGATTGGAAGACAGAGAAGATCACATTCGATCGATGCCCTGAAGAGTGTCAGCGGATTGTCCAAAAAGGAAACCCTGAAGATGACGACACCTCTATCAAGACAAATGAGGTAGACTTCGAACAAGGAGAGAAACTCTTGATGATCAACATGAACCAAGAGTTTCATCTAAGGGCTTTCCAAACGACGGCTTCCAAACTGGCTGAAGCAACGGCAAAGGTGACAAAGGTTAAAACCTTTGAAGAAATCGTACCAGAAGAATACCACTGTTTCAAGGATTCAGTATTCGGAAAAGAGTCATTCGACGAACTACCACCACCACGACCTTGGAACCATGTGATCGAACTCATCCCAGGAGCCAAACTCCAGGATTGCAAGGTCTATCCTTTGACGTTAGACGAACAGAAACAGTTGGACGCCTTTCTAGACAAAAATCTGAACACCGGACAAATCAGACCGTCGAAGTCACCAATGGCCTCGCCTTTCTTCTTCATAAAAAAGAAAGATGGATCCCTACGACCTGTACAGGATTATCAGAAGTTGAATGACATGATGATAAAGAACAAGTACCCACTCCCCTTAATCCAAGAGTTGATCGACAAACTCAAGGGAGCAAAGTTCTTTACGAAGCTTGACATCCGATGGGGATACAATAACGTCCGCATGAAAGAAGGTGACGAATGGAAAGCTGCATTTCGGACAAACCGGGGAATGTTCGAACCCCTGGTCATGTTCTTCAGACTGACAAATTCACCGGCTACCTTCCAAACTATGATGAATACGATCTTTAAAGACGAAATCGATCAGGGACATGTAGTAATCTACATGGACGACATTCTTATCTTCAATAAAGATTTGAATGAACACAGACGACTCGTTCAATGCATGTTGGAAAAGCTAAAGAACAATAAGCTTTACCTGAAACCTGAGAAATGCTCGTTTCATCAACTGGAAGTAGAGTACCTTGGAATGATCGTCTCGGAAAACAGCATCAAGATGGATCCCGTTAAGGTCGAAGGCGTCAAAGGATGGCCGAAACCCACCTGTAAAAGAGACATCCAACAATTCTTAGGCTTTTGCAACTTCTACTGGCGTTTCATTGAGGGATTCGCAAAGATCGCGAAACCTTTGACAGAACTGACCGGAAAAGCCAACTGGACGTGGGGAAAGGCCCAAGATGATGCATTCGACGGATTGAAAAATCGGATCAGCTCAGCGCCGATCATTTCTATGCCCCAAGATGACGGAAAGTTCCGAATGGAAGTCGATGCCTCAAATTACGCAATCGGAGACGTCCTTTCACAAAAACAATCCAATGGTACCTGGAGACCGGTGGCTTTCATGTCAAAGTCATTGAACCCGATGGAACGGAACTACGAGATCTATGACAAAGAGATGCTCGCGATTATGACCGGACTAGAAGAATGGCGCCAATACCTTTGCGGCGCTAAACAGAAATTCGAGATTTGGACAGATCATAAGAATCTCGAATACTTCCGGAAACCTCAGAAGCTGAATCGCCAGCAAGCTCGCTGGATCTCGGAACTTCAGGACTATGATTTCGTTCTGGAGCATAAACCCGGGAAATCGATGACTAAGGCAGACAGTCTGTCGAGACGACCAGACCATGAGAAAGGGGAGAACGATAACGAAAATGTCGTACTCCTAAAACCGGAGAATTTTCGCCGAATTTTCATGGCAAAGATCACGCCGACACCGGAATTTCAGGACATTCTGGACCAGATCAAAAGGGCTTGGAAACAAAGAGAGCCTGAGATCCAGAAACGTCTTAACGAAGGCAAACACGGCTGGGAGGAAAACGACCGAATCGTTACATGGCTAAAACGGTACTACGTTCCCAAAAGCCAAAAGATAAGGGAGCAGATCATCGAAATCTACCATTCGGATCAGATCTCGGGACACCCAGGACAAACAAAGACACATGAGTTGATCACGCGCAACTTCTGGTGGCCCAAAATGATGAATGACATCAAGGCATACGTCAAAGGATGTGACAAATGCCAATGGACGAAGATCATCAGAGATCGGAAGCATGCCCCGCTCCATCCAAATGAAGTACCAAAGGAACCATGGGAGATCATATCCGTAGATCTCATCAGACCCCTTTCCGAATCTCATGGATACAACGGCATAATGGTGACAGTAGACCGGTTCACAAAAGGAGCCAAGTTCATACCAGTCAACATGGAAATTACGGCAGAAGGAGTCACTCGCAATCTACGCGACACCATATTCTCAAGCTACGGACTCCCAAAGAAAGTCATTAGTGACAGAGGAGGACAATTCGTCTCCGCGTTCATGACGGACCTCTACGCACTTTTGGGAATCAAAGGAGCTCCCTCGACGCCGTATCATCCTCAAACCAATAGACAAACAGAACGAGTTAATCAGGAACTCGAGCAATACCTGAAACTCTTTGTGAATTATCGGCAAACTGACTGGGCGGATTGGCTACCAATGGCCGAATTCTCCTATAACAATCGAATTCACTCGGCGACTGGATACTCCCCATTTTACTTGAACCACGGGCGACATCTGTACACTGGAAAAGAACCTCCGAAGCATAACGCTAAATCGCAGACTGCTGAGGAATTCGCCGAGATGATGAAGGAAATTCGGACCAAGGCCGAAACCTCCTTGTTAAAAGCCGCTGAGACAATGAAACGGACCTATGACCGAAAACAGAAACCCGCCCGAGAATACCATGAGGGCGATGAGGTCTGGTTGGAAGGCACTAATATCATGACCGACTGACCAACTGATAAGTTAAACGACAAACAGTTTGGTCCTTTCAAAGTCGAATGGCGAATCGGAGAATCGGCGTATGAGCTCGAACTACCGGAACATTGGTGAATTCATCCCGTCCGAAACGAGTCCGAACTCACCCCATATACGGCACCGGCATTTCTGCAACAAAAAGCGGTAACGATTCTTAAATGACCTCCTCCCATTATCGTGGAAGGAGAGAAACAGTATGAAGTAGAGGCTGTAATAAACTCTCGATGGAACAGAGGGAAATTGCAGTACAGAATACATTGGAAGGGATACCCTCTCGAAGACGCCACTTGGGAACCCACCGAAAATGTTAACGGAGATGCGCCGGACGTGGTCGCGAAATTTCATCGCGAGAATCCTGAGGCACCATCCCTAGAAAGAGGACAACATCAGCTACCGCCCCGACCCGTGCCAAAGAAAGTAGTACGCACCCGCTTCCATCAGACCCAATCGCCGAAGGTCTTGTTCGACCACACGGCTGATGAAGTCTGGGTCTGCCCACGAGGTCAGCAAATGAAAACGCTCCCGAGGAAGAAGACCCTTACCGGCTGGATGTCGCACCCGAGCGAAGTCGAAGATCACCTGGACACGGCTTGGCAGGCGTGGCAGCAACATCGGAACCAGGAAGTCGTAGGCGAGGACGAGCACCAAAAGGACTAGGAGGATAATGAAGAAGAAAAACATGATTGCGAGGACGCAATCCCTAAGAGGGGGGTAATGTTACGATTTCAGGCTAATCGTTATCTTGACAATGGACACGTGACTCAAAAGCCACATGACGAACACATGATAGACGCGACGCGACAAATAAGATACAATGCAGTGACTCGAGGAAATCCTATGGCAACGACGCGTCAGCGCTGACTAGGGCAAAGGGTTAATGCGCAGTATCTGTAGGACAACACATGGAGCGCAGTCGGATCCTGACTCATGCAGACAAGGGTTTAGGGTTTCACGTAGCATGAGGCTAGCATACTCATGGTCCATGCTTGACAGTCGTAACATATAAATACCTGAATTGTACGTAGTAGAATCCAGCTTCGAGCTGGCTTATAATAGCACTCTTATCCCCGCCTCTCATCTCTAAGTGATAAGTTAGAGTGACCTGCGCGCAGAATTGGTTTTGCGTAGCAACATGTCTGTAACAGGCCTTTCAGTTAGACATGTTAGGGAGAGATTCTGGCATTCAAACAAAACCATTTCAAAGTATGATTAGCATTTCAGGCTAAAATAAAATCATTCCTGACATTTGATGAAGGTACTTTAGACATGTTGTCAATGCAATATCATTGGGGCCATTCTATGAGAAATTTGTTCACTTGCCTCACATGGATGAACTGATATCCTCGTTTATCAGTGAACAAAAGTGATTTACACCATGGTTCAACAATGCCCTGGGAGCGATAGATGGAACTCACTGAACACCATTTGTTCTGACAGGTCTTGACAGTTCTTGTGGGGCTGCACTCGAGCAAAGGAGATATATGCTCAAGAGCATGTTGAAACATGGCCTTCTTGAAGTTGCCACCATCACCTGCTTCAGCCTTGTTGTTGATGAGAAAGTCAATCAATGCCGTTTCTTCTGCAACTGTCCAGATAGCAGAAGCTGCCATGGTGAGGGATGAAGGCGAAGAGGCTTGATCACCCATGACGCACCTCAAAAACGGGGCCCGACACGCTGATTCCGCGCTGCTGAGGGTGTGGGGGAAGCGAGACTGATAATTGAGTCACGCCCGTTAGCGATCTACCCATTCCGGCAGGTGTGGGAATAATACAGCTCCCATCAATAATCATAATATGCTCGTATTCTGGCTACCGAACAGACCCTAATATTACGGACATTTTGCTGATGTCACTTGTGAGTGACTGAGGCAGAAAGATAGAGAGACACTCACAAGCCTATCAGGCATAAAACTGAATTCTCATCATGCATAGTCATAGGCCACATTCACACTCTGCTGTGGCCTCATCATTCAAATCCTCACCATTCATTATAATGCTGGTATCACAAACAATATATTCTACATGAAAACACAAGGATCATAGCCGTCGTCTAGAAAGCCCACCATATATCGATATTCTGATGATCATGCTGCATCTTGCCACCAAGGATCCTGAAGTAACTCCTGCGCCGTTGCTCGCTCGTTCGGATTCAACCGCAAACATCTCTGCATGAACTTGGCCGTCGCAAAGACATCTGCCTCCTCCAGCACATTGTATCTCTTGAGTAACGCCCAAAATGGGCTATTGTAGATTCTCGGACGACCCTTGAGATTGCCTGATTTGCTGCGTAAGTAATCGACGCAAGGTTTATAACCAAGCAGAGAACACAAACAGAACGGGTCGTCGGGGTTGTCAGGGAGGTCGAAGTACTGCGTCCCAAGCTTACTCGCCTCAACTTGCTCACGTGTGATGCGGTCTTGCGTCCAGCAGAGCATCTGCCACAGGTGACATGTAGTTTCGTCGAGTCCCTCTTCCGGGTAAGGTTTCATTTCAAACAGCGCGCTGCCAGTGATAAATTCAAATATCTGAAGATTATCCAGTCAGTTTGGAATGGTGGAAACTGGCCAAGTTCAAACGCACCAGGCATCCAAATGCCCAAATGTCAACCTTCTCGTCCCATGGGCCTTGAAGAATGACTTCCGGTGCACGCAGTCCACAAGTGGTGATCTCATCGAAAGTGTGCAATGTCGTAGGTTGCGCTACGGGATGCCACATGTCAATGCTGCAACATACTGAGGAAATTCTTGATTGCTCACCGCAGCCAAAATCTGAGACCACATAGGTGCGGGTCATAGCCTCGGAGAACGATGGAAGAGGCAATGGTTGAGAGACGGCCGCCTGGACAGTGCATTCCCAGCTCTCTTCAGGAGGGTGGCAACGCGGCGGGTCCGCCTCGATGAGCACTGCAATATCGGCCGAGCCTGCGTCAAACATGATATTGTCATGCTTGAGATCCGTGTGCACAATGTTGCAGTGGTGCATATGTGTGAGGCCCTGCAAAGTGTGCAGGAGAATACGCTTAGCCAGAGGTAAAGGTAAACCTTTCTTCTTAGCGACCTCGATCTGGAGGCTTTTCACATCTCCGCCCAGAACGTCTGTGACGAGGCACAGATGCTCTCCGTCCCGGTCACGTCCAGGTTGGATGAAGTGATCGAGAAGTTGGGGCCAGTGGGTAGATTCGACGCCGGGAGGTGGAGGTATCGAAGCTACGCGCTGTAGGGCGGGAAGCTCCCACGTCACATTTCGTTTGAACAGATCGGTCGAGTATCCTTTCAGAGCTTTGATCGCCACATATCTCTTCTCTCTGCAGAAGCTATGAGTACCATATGTACGACTCTCACTGAAGACATACTTCTCGTCGAACGCCATCCAGACGCTGGCGTTCATGCCCCACCCCAGCTTTCGCACAACTTTGTAGCGCTTATCTGGACCTAGTGCATCGCCGAATTCGACCCGAAGGTAGCCGTGGCCTTGCTCTGCGGTGACTCCTAGTGGCTCTTCAATGAACTCTAGATCAATGAGGGTGTTGCCCTCTGGGTCGACAGAGACGTGTTTGTTAGAGGATCGAGGTGGTGCATGAGGGTCTGCTTCCTTGAATACAACTGCCGGACGTGCCATAGCTACAGATCGGACGGTGAAGGGCGGGAGCGGGTGACGTTGTACCAGGGAGAAAAGACTTCGACGACTTCGAAAGCGGCGTAAGTACGCGTAGTAGCATTGACGAGGTGTAAAGTATGGTAACTTGGTGCCTTTCAAGACCGAGCAAAACTGAACTACAAATAGTGACGAATAAACCGGAACAATGGAGTATTGTATCACTCTAAGTATTGTATCACCAGCGATAAGCACCAATTATGGACGTATGGAAAAGACGTCACCAATATTAGAGAAGGCGATATCAAGGCAATACACAACAGCGCCCAGTGAACAATAGAACTAAGAAAAGCCAATACTTAATTACGCAACAGCGCACAGGCAACGACAGAATCACCACCCATAGAGAACAATGAGCCCTCTGTCCCAAGCAACACATGCATAAAGGGAGCGGTGGCCTCCAACTGCGGACGTACGGTTACGATTCGGATGCCTTTATCGAAGAGCACGACAAAGTCCAGCGCACTGCCCCATTGCCACCAGACGACCCTCACTGCAAACGGGAGAAGGTCATAGCTGCCCTCATGTTCTGGTCTGACTCCACACACCTCGCCAATTTCGGTACCGCCAAATTATGGCAAACTCCTATCGCATGTCACTGTCTGGGTCCATGAGGCAGCTATCACTCTGCATCAGCAATTATTGTTGGTGCTGTCGCGACGCATTGTTCCCGCGTCTACAATGCAAGTTGGACGCGGCGACGTCGGGCATCGTCGGGGCGAGGGAAAACTCGGGAAAGCAGAAGGCATGCAAACAAAAGCAGGTCATCACCAAATTTTGTCTTCTAGCCGCATGGGTCGCGTAACAGCCCTGACAACCGAAGGAAAGCAGCTGGCGTCGAACCAGTCGCAGTTTGTGAGAAAAGGAAGCGGTCTGATGGGAACGCTAACGTCCGCTTCTGATATGGCAGGGTGC
The DNA here is from genome assembly GCA_011319805.1 of Macrocybe gigantea. Taxonomy (NCBI): domain Eukaryota; kingdom Fungi; phylum Basidiomycota; class Agaricomycetes; order Agaricales; family Callistosporiaceae; genus Macrocybe; species Macrocybe gigantea. The sequence goes on from SJRY01000276.1 coordinate 339,054, forward strand.
GTGGACGAGGAAACCAAGTTCGTTGGGATGGCGAGCTTGCAAGACTGGTCGCAGTCGGCGAAAGCAGCTGGTGTAGTAATAATGTCGAGGGTCGGGTAGTACAAAGGCGGGGTGCTGCAGCGGTGTCGGGAGAGCATAGCAAAAGGCTAAACTAAATTGGAACAATTGAATGAGCATCAAAGATGGGCAGCGTGGTCAAGACTCCTGGAGACTGGCGATCAACGGGGCAGAAGGAGTGCGCCCCCTCCTTTCCTCTATTCCCTCCATCGTTTCTCCCTAAATATCTCGATCAGCATCAGCGAGCGCTTTTGTCTGCTCGCTATCATTTTTTTTGGTTAATGAGATCTAATCCCTCCGCGAGCTGGATATCGTCAAAAGGTCACAGAGATTCGCCCACTCCGTCCGATCAATCCAACAATTCGAATCATCACCGCCTGACTCCCACATTCACTGCCCCTCGTCTTGCCCCCAAACCTCCCAGTCTTTCCAACGCCCGCGCCTCCCTCAAAGCCTTTCAGACCGTCTTTCGCAAGCCAAACAGTAGGGCCCCCTCCATCATTTCCGCTTATTCGGCAGACACCGCCATTTCATCGATCGACACCAATCAGCGCCTCCATCCCTACTCCAGCATGCATGCCCCGCTCCCTGTCGTGTCCAACAAGGAGATGATGGAGGACGAGGAAGAGTGCCCCGTATGCCTCGAGCCTATGAGCTTCAGCTTTCGGCTCCCCGGCGAGAAACCTCACATCGTCCCAGAGTGCGGTCATGCGTTGCATGAGGTCCGTATAATTCGTCTCTTCGGCTCTGCGCTCATCTCATTGCACCTCACCAGGCATGCTTCACCGCCGTTTATGGGCCACCGCCCAACCAAGGGCGCAACACCATTCCCGAAAATCGAACCTCGGCGTCTGCGGTGTGTGCAGGCGCCCAATGAAGGTCGGCGACGGAGACGGCGGAAAGTCGAACAGTACGTGCTTCCGCGCCTGCATACCGGCTAGGCGTCGCTGACTTGCCTCCGCGTCGTAGAACTCGCAGCTCTCACAGGCATGGGTGACTCAAAGTCGTCGATGCTCTACCCCGGCCGTGATACTCCCACCAGCCGCGGGCGTGCACAGAGCTCAGCTCAGCCATACAACCCGAATGACGATGATCCGCTTGAACACACTGGGTCTGTGCGGTCTGGGCCCCACAGCGAACATTCTCAGTACATCGTCGCGCCCTCGATCCAAGTCCGACCAGAATTCACATCGCTCACACGAACAAATGACGCCAATCAGCCATTGACATGCATCGTCATCATCGAGCTTCCCGGAAAAAGACCTGGAAGTGCGGTCCCTGGTCCAGTTTTACCTGACAATTACGGCGCCAGGAGCGCCAATGGGCACGGCAAGGGTGACCCGACTAATTCGGGTCATTCCAGCCCTCTTCCTGATCAGTCATCTCAGTCTCGCCAGAGACACCAATACCTCAGTCAGGGGGAACAGGAATTCTCACCACAGTCATACCAAATGCAATCGATATCATCGCCCCCTGATCAATACCCTCCATCATCCAACGGACACGAGTCTTACAACTACAGTTCAATTATCCACCATGAGGAAGACTCTCCATTCAGTGCTATCACAGAGGACCTTCGGAACCGCATCATTGACTGGAAGGGCCACCCGCTTTCGGACCTGGGACCGCTACAGATGTACGACTTGCTCTCCGTCAGGCGGGATTCGGCCATCCGAGAATTCTATGTGTACCTGTTCAAGGAGGCTATCATTTGTGTCGTCGAAGAGAAGAAAAGAGGTCTTGGCCGGCTTTTGTCCAACGCATCCGGCCTCACGGACTCTGGGTCGATCGTCTCTTCTAGTCAGTCCAAGGGCGTCCTCAGACTGAAGGGAAGAATTTATGTTCGACATATCAAGAATGTCACGGCATCTTCCGCAGCTGGGGAGATGAGCCTGACCATCGATATGGAAGACGAGCTTGCATCCTTCATCCTCATATTTAAGGATCGTTCGTCTCTAGAGTCTTGGAAAAACAACATTCAGGCGCTCGTCAACATGTTCCACGCTCAGAACGGCTCCCAGGACATCACGGTCGAATCTGTGAATGCGCCTCCCACTATGGAAGAGTTTGGCGGAAGCTCAAAGGCCATGAGGGTACTGAGCGGAAGCACTCAGACAACGGTCAGTACCGTGGATAGCCTCTTGAACGCCTCGTCCGATCCTCATCTACATCACATGGTTCGATACCCCTCCGACATCAGATGTCGCAGACCAAACTCACGACGCTGGGTGAAGACGACGAGCTCAGTCATTATGATTCTCCGACATCTCTGGTTACCCTTACACTTCCTCCGGCCCATCCAACTCCCTCACACCTCTCCTGCACCCTGCCACTGACCTCATCATGGTCATTTCTGTTCCTCCGCCAACCGCGGTGCCTAGCACAGCTCAACTTAAGATACGCGTCATCCGCGCGACGCTGGATTTCATTGTCGCATCGCTCTCGAATAGAGATCGTTTAAGTCTGGTCACGTACGAAGTGGGCCAATCTGGCAGAGTCAGGAAAACACCGTTTTTGAGCGTTTCGAAAGCGCGAAGTCGAGCTAGACTGGACAAATTCATTGAGGAGCTCGGTATGAGATTGGACGACGCCCAGGACGAATTTTTGGTAAGAGGGTCAAAAGACGAAAAGACCGATGTCGTTACTGCTGTCAATCATGGTGAGTTTCGGATTCGATGAAGCACGTTTTTCTCGATCCTAAAGTGCGATTGTAGGTCTTGATGTGGTACTTCAGCGGAAAGCTCGCAACCCTATCTCTGGTATGATCTTGGTCAGTGATGCGGCAGACAGCACTCGTAGGGCGCAAATGGACCTTGTTCTGGCGCGAGCGGAAGCAGCCAACGTTCCCATTCATTCCTTCGGATACGGTCGTTCCCACGACCCTGCTTCCTTGTGGCTGATGTCCAATCACACAAGTGGGACGTACACATTCGTGAAAGACTGGTACGACCTCCGTGATTGCATCGCTGGTTGCGTGGGCGGCATGATGTCCATCGGATTGCTCAACATGAAGCTGCACGTACGGGTCGTTGATAGCCATCGATTCCGGATACGCAAAGTGTCTGGAGGCCCATCATCAATCCTTGCCTCAGACGGGCAGAACGTCGACATTGACATCGGGGAACTGCGGTACGGGGAGAAGAAGGAAATGCTGCTGGAACTGGAGCTCGACAATGCAGACATGCAAAAAGTGGCACAGATGCGTGGTAATCCTCGCGGACGGCCGCTCAATGCGACGGACCAGTTTGTGCAGAGTCTGGGACTAGAAGCGCTGGCGATTGACGACACCCCCGATTTCGCGGACGGCATGATGGATCGAATGATTGATGAGGTGCCAGTGGTCGAGGTCGACGGCTCGTTTTTCGATCCGGCCGCTGTCAAGAACGTCACGCGGTTGGCACATCCCGTGCTGCTTACGGTGACGCTGCTGCCTGCGAACTCAGTGCACCTCGGCAACAGTCGGCCATCTCTGATCCTGTCATCGTTCGTCGTCGAATGGAGCTCCTCGCCTCTGATATGATCACACGTGCATTGGTCCTGGTCTCAAGAAGGAATTTTCCGCAGGCGCAGAAGATAATGAGCGAGACGAAGAGATCCTTCAAACGGTCCTGCAGACCATCTCGCGCTCGCTTCCTCCCCCGAATTCGTCTGGTGGAACAGTCAGAAATCGCAGGAGATCCTCACTCTGGCGGCGGTCCGTGCTATGCAAGCCATTCTCCAAGACCTTCAGATACTTTCCGAAGCCCTGGAGGACAATGTGGACCTGTTCGCTCATGATCAGCGAAACTTTGGTGCTCAACAGGTACGTAAATTCACATCCTTTCCAACAATTAGGAGATTCACCGTCGCATCTAAGGCTATGATTCTACGTGATCAAAAGAGTTGGAGCGGCCGAAGTGCGACAGAACGGTTATTCTGGACGACGGACAATTCAATCGAACTCGTCTCTCGCAGTACAGACTGGATCGCACGCGAGTAGATGCTCACGCTCTTTAATGTTTTCTCTTTGCTTTGTTTTGCGATATGGAGCTCCCTTGTTTTGCCATGAGTTATTGATATTATGTTGCTCTTGGCCATGTCTCTCTTTCAGACATTTCTTCACTTGATATCGTATACCTTACCTTAGTTACCTTGATCGTCCTATTTGCTTTAGTCTTGGGCCAAGTAGTTTGTAATCTGGCTGTGCATTGCAGGAGCTAGCTTTGTATACGTTTTGTCCCTTTTCTCCCCGTAGAGAGAAATTCGGGCTGGTGTACTTAGTATCGCTATGTTCAGATTTGGAGTCGAGTCCTTAAAAGGCAATCTTCGATGGATTACGTGAGCTAAGCCATTGTCGTGGCAAGGGCTTGCCGCTGAGCTGGTGCAAACTCCATTATACCCAACTTGACTTTTTCCGTGACAAGGCTCTTTGCATTGGACAACAGTCTTATGGCGGGCAGCTCCTCCGAGATTCGCAAACGGCGGAATAATGGAACCTTCGTTCAACAAGCCCAGGAGTCGCAAGATGACGAACATATGGAGGATGTATACCACCCTCCAGTACGTGTTCAGTTCCTACATGTTGGTCTGGCTTGCTGATTCTCGTAAAGACCAGCCGGAATCCAATTGAGCAGCTCCTGAGACACCGAAAGCGAGCATGATTGTAGTCGGTGTCCTCACCGCGTTGGCGTTTGCGCTGCGGTTCTACAAAATTAACCATCCCGACCAAGTCGTGTAAGCGTGCTCCGTTTGTATATAGTCCCGTTCCTCTCACATCTGACTTTATCAAGCTTCGATGAGGTTCACTTAGGAAAATTCGCGTCATACTACATTTTACGCGAGTACTACTTCGATGTTCACCCTCCTTTTGCGAAATTGCTTTTTGGGCTTGCCGGTTGGTTTGTGGGCTTCGACGGTAACTTCCAATTCGACAATATTGGCGACAGCTACACCGTGAACCACGTTCCTTACGTCGGCATGCGCGCTCTTCCTGCGATACTCGGTAGCTTGACGATTCCTGTTGTTTATGCGATTATGAAGGAAAGCGGTTATTCGACAGTCATTGCCGCGTTCTCTGCATCTTTGATATTGTTCGGTATGTTCTTCATCATCCTATATTCCATTTCTAATGACTCGACCAGACAACGCACATGTCGCGCAGTCGCGTCTCATTCTCCTTGACGCCACGCTCATTTTCTTCATGGCTCTCACGATCTACCTTACATCATCCGATTTCGCAAGCTTCGATACCGGTGCGTTCGCTCGGCTCCTTCGTTGGAATGATTTCTTAATTTTCCCTTAGGGAATTTTCGGCCGAATGGTGGACGTGGCTTATCGCCACAGGTATCTTCATGGCATGCACTTGGGGTTCCAAAGTCAACGGCATTCTGACTGTTATCACGATTGGAATTGCTGTCTTAATCGACCTTTGGGATGTTCTTGACTATCGAAAGAATCCTACCATGGTCAGTGCATTCGTAACTTGGTTGTTGGCACTGTTTCATAGCGTTCCAGGACCCTTTCGTGAGGCATTTCATGGCGAGGGCTGTGGGCCTCATTCTAGTGCCGTTCATCATTTATCTATCATTCTTCTACATCCATTTCTCGGTCTTGATTTATTCCGGCACCGGAGATTCGTTCATGAGCCCGGCTTTCCAGGAGACTCTTGCAGGCAATGAGATGCTACTGAAAGCTCAAGGTATAACTAAGTTCCGAACAATCGCACTGCCCATTTAAACTCACGTTACTTGCAGAGATTCGATACTACGATACGATAACGATCCGCCACAAAGATTCCAAAGTGTTTTTGCATTCGCACCCAGAAAGATATCCTCTTACTTACGAAGATGGTCGCATTAGCAGTCAAGGTAAGAGTTTACGCATATCCTTCCCGTGGAGCATGCGCCGACAGCTGTGCAGGCCAACAGGTCACAGGATATGCACACAATGACACTAATAACTTCTGGAAGATTTATCCCCACCAAAGCCTTACCTGAGACTGGTCGCGGGCGCATTGTCCGTCACAACGATGTCATTCAATTCTGCACATCAATACCAACACCCATTTACTTACTC